>JAUNZM010000214.1:1800000-2361215 GCA_033459285.1 Clamator glandarius | reverse complement strand
AAACAACACTCCTCCCAACTAACAATCAAACAACACAACAAAAACAAACTAAACAACAACCCCACTCTCACCCACACAACCATTCCCCTCCATATTCAAAAATAACCTAAACCCTATCCCCCCAACTCCCCCCTTTCTACAACAATCCCAACCATATCAAACCCCCCCCTATACACCAAAAACACAAAACAATAACCCCAACAAAAAACTACACAACCCCTATAATAAACAAATCAATCCCAAAAACAAAATCTCTATCCCCCACCCTACCCTATCCCTTTAAATACCCCTTTTTTAACAACACTCCCATTCAAAACATCCACCAATCCTATACAAAAATCATATTTCTCTATCCCAATCATTATTATAAACCCTAACCTTTAAATTTATATTCCTCATACTCCCAATCAACCAACCCATACACATCTCTCACCATTAATCACATCCACACCTCCCCACACCAAAAACATTTCATAAACACTCCCAATTCCTACCCACCTCACTTATCCACACCATAAAAACAATTCACACATACACCCTTACTTACCCACAAATTCACTTCCACCCATCCCTACAAACTTCTCACTCCTCTCCCATCATACAAATATCAAATCCTAAACACTCTAATACAATCAACTAAACAAACAAACCACCAAAAACAATTAAATCAAAGTAATCACTTTTACTTTTCAATCAGATATCTCCAACTAAACAATAAGCATGTTTCAAGTGGTTGTTGTTAAAAAGCTGCATTTGAGGTGTTCTGCTTTGGTTTTAACCAAGATAATGACTTCCACTGTTGTCCTGTTCTGTCGTCAGCAGCACCACTTCTCCCTCTGAAGCAGCAGATCGTGGGAATGAGAACAGCTGAGGCAGGCAGAATGGACAGATTTATTTTTTGTTACTCTTCTGTCAGAGCCATGTGTTTACTTGATTAGTCTGCTGTGTGTCTGAAGGTGTATCTGTAGCTGGAACAATTCATCCCCATACTGGTAATTACAGACCATCACAACTGATGGTTCGTACATTGAACTGTTGGCATCATCACTGGTGTTGGAGATGTACTTTTCACTACATCCTAGCTGAGAATCTGGTTATTGATAACACAGAACATGGAAGGAAATGCAGTGCCTTGCATTTTATGTGCAGCGTTCAAGTACTTGGAAAAATTGTGTCCTCCATATTTGAAGCAGCTGAGATTTCTTTTTCTTCTTTCCTCCAGCTCTCACTAGTCCCCATCTTGTTACTTGTTGCCCATGGCTCATTCCTGCTCCCTGGAAATCTAGTTAAACTGCTTTTCACGACTCGCTCTTGGTGGCTTCAGGACTCTTGAGGCAAAGGGAAGTTAATGAACATTGAAACTCATTTACCAAATGATGTGTTAAGAGCCTAAAGGGTGCCTTGCGGACTACCCTTGTTGCAAAGTGAACCAGAAGAAGGTCCTAAGAGAAAAGCAGTTAAGCAGCAAAGATCAAAAGGGAGGTACGTGGATTTAGGAGCATCTTGAGTTATACTGTATAAGTGGCAAATCCGTCTAGGATTGCTTATTAGTTTGCGTGGGAGGCAAAGTTTCATATAAGTTATTTGGCTGTAGCTAGACCATTTTTCTCTCCAAGAAAATAGATCAGCACTGACTCAGCAAAGTTGCATGCCACTGTAATTCGTTTTAAGGCTAGCTTTTATTACGCTCTTTTACTTTCAGTAGACTTAAATTAAAGTTCTTTTTACCCCTGACTTGATGTGAAATGGCACATTTTATACTCAGAATTTTGTACATTAAAAGTTAGCAGTAGTGTGGGTGCACCGAAAGTCAAGGAAAACCCATGCAAAACTTGGATTGTAATATGACCCACCACAATCTGATGTCCTAGCCACCTGGAGAGGCTGAAAGACCAAGCAGACTTAGTCTCACAGAGTTCATAAGGTCCAAGAAACTGTATTAGTCAGTCATGTGTCACCAGGTAAGATTAAAAGCCTTGCCTGCTTCATCTCAAGGGAGTGCTAGGGTAAAGGCTGAATGTCTCAGCTTGAACCATCAAACAGCACCTTTTTTGATGTGCTACTGGTTGCTGAGAGGATGGAGGAGGGGAAAGACAGGGAGGAAAGGGTAGGGGTGTTAGATTTAAGGGCACAGATGTCTGAACTTTGATAACCATTTAACAAAATAGGTTAAAATCCAATTTCTGTGCAAGTTACCTTAGACTGCATGATAATTCCATTTTGTATAAGCGCTGGATTTTCCTTTTGGTTGCATACATTTCTAGCTATTGTAGCACCAGTTCAGCAAAACATGTACTTAAGTCCTATTGTTTACACACACTTAAACAGTATAGTCTATGCTGATGGGCAAGCACACTCATGCTTAACCATAACTCATACACGTAAGGGCTTGTCTAACTCTGTGTCAGCTAAAATGAGAGGTTTAATTCAGTAACATAAGTTGTACAATTTAAAAAAACATCACTTAAACGAGTGTTAACAAATCAGAGTGGCTAAAGACATTTACCTTTGTTTTTTGAAGAGGAGGCTGAGGGGAGACCTTATTACTCTCTACAACTACCTGAAGGGAGGTTGTGGAGAGGAGGGAGCTGGCCTCTTCTCCCAAGTGACAGGGGACAGGACGAGAGGAAATGGCCTCAAGCTCTGCCAGGGGAGATTTAGGCTGGACATCAGGAAAAGATTCTTCACGGAGAGGGTGGTTAGGCATTGGAACAGTCTGCCCAGGGAGGTGGTTGAGTCACCTTCTCTGGAGGTGCTTAAGGTGAGGGTGGATGAGGTGCTTAGGGGCATGGTTTAGGGATTGGTGGGAATGGTTGGACTCGATGATCCAGTGGGTCTCTTCCAACCTGGTTATTCTGTGATTCTGTGTGATTCTATAAAGGTAGTGTATATGAACTGCGATTTAGAAATCAAAGTGAATAATTTGGAGCAAAAGGTTAAGTTTTCTGTAAATGAAACACTGCTCTGTTTATCTAAGTGCCATTAACAGCATAAACTTGGGAACAGGAATTACACTTCTACATATTGTTTTCAGTATTAATGTTTGGTTTTTCCTTTATAAGAATTTTTGATGCCTCACCTTTTCCTGTTCAGTGTACAGTTCCTGGGAGGAAAATATTTTAATTTAAGAAAAATTATATGGAGGAAATATGCTAAAATAGCACCTTTTGCCCAGCAGTTATTGCTGGTATGTCACCCTGTCCTTTTAACAAGCCTTTATGATAGATCTGAGATGTGTAATTAGTCCTGAATAAGGGCATTTTGAATATGAAATCTAATAGCTTTGTGTTACAAAACATGCAGATTACACACACAGATTGTCTGCTAATTCAATGTCATTTTTTCACAGTCACTTTAGAGAACTGCTGCTGTGTAGTCATAGAGATCATCCTGTCATTGTTCTTTGGGAGTTGGAAACCTCTATCAGTTTGTATGCAAAACAGTCATGAAGAGTTTAAAGCCCTTATGACAGATCCCCAGCAGAGGGTTAGCTCCACTGAATCACAGGGGAGGGTGGCTCGCTGTGCTGTGACAAACATCACCTCTGATTCTCATCCTCTGGCGGTGCTTGGTAGGTCTTCCAACATTCACATGTCTCTTTTACAAAGCTTACTAGTTGTCCCTCCAGACAAGCGTCATGCTATTATTCTGCCCACTGGGAAAAAACAAAATCTCCCTTCTGCGTTCTCTCCCTATTTCTGTACCCAGATGTTCCTCAGAAGTTTGTCTTTCTCACTCAGATTATGAAAATCATTAGGTTTCGTTCTTTCCATGCCAAGATCATGTGATCTCCTGTTGTCCTCAGCTGTCCAAATGTTTTCAGTGTGCAAGTGGATGTTGGTGGCAGAGGTGCTCTTGGATTGAAGAGCATCAACCCCCTCGGGTGTGCTGTCTTCCTGCTTCTGTTGCTTCCTATCTCTGTACTCCTTTGCCTTTCTGCCTCCAAGTCCTCATTTTCCAAATGCAGTTAGTAGTGTATTTTCCATTATCCAAGGAATTCTGTTGAAAAGTGCAGTGCAAATGGAAAATGAGGCCAAGCAGGCATAGCATATTTTATTTTTGACATTGGAAAGTTCAAAATGTATGTCAATATATTATAAAAGGAAATAATTCAGTTGAAATGCTGGTTAATGTATTTGTCGGCAATATTTAAAAGAATTGCTACCACTTCATTTTATTGAAATCACGTATTTCAAAGTATCAAGTGAACGTCACTTGATAAGGAGGGACAATTATGTCCTTGTGTTATTGGACCATTGTTTTCAATCTGTGATCTGTGGATTTTATTGTTACGTGATTATTTCCCAGGGTGCTGATGAAGAATAACATATTGAAACACACACATTATCAGTACCTTTATTTTTCCTGTTCAGAGATCTCACATGTCCATTGGAAAATAGCTGGGGGGTATGCAAACTGAAAATGTTTGAAAAACATTACAAATGTGTTAAGAATCTGAGAAATCCACTATCATACGGTACTATTACAATTTTAAAGGACAGAGCAAGAGATTAGGAATATTATAATGAAGCAAAGTATTTCTAGCTACACTATGCAGGATTAAAATATAAAGATTAAAGCACTATGTCTCATGTTTCAGGAAAGGCAATGATTTATTGCTCAGGTCAGGAAGATGTTTCCTATGCAGTGCATTGCTTTACAATGAGTTGCTTATGAATCATATCACCCTTTTTTCATGTATACTTCATTTTGCAAAAATCTGATTGTGGACTTTCTGGCAAGCTCATCCAAGCATAAATGTACTTGCTATGTAAAATTTGCATTTATTATCTGGGTATTATGAATAACTGGGAAGGAAAATAGCACTTTTAACAGTGATTTTTCCTTTGTTTCTAAACAGTGATGTTTCTACTTTGTATAATTGTTGTGAGAAACACAATTTGTTATTTTAAATTGAAAGTGGATACACAATTAAAATGCATGAGAGTTTAACATATCCTAAGTAGCTGCTTTACTAGTTATATCAAAATGCACTACTATATCAGTTGTTTCAGTAAAGGTACAGTTGAAAATTCCATTTAAATGCAAAACATGGAAGGTTAATTTAAAGATTGGTAACTTGATTTTTCATCTGGTTTACACACATAACTTCATTGACTTCAGAGTAATTGTTATTGATTTTTATCAGTCTAAGTTAAAGGAGACTGTAGACTTCTTTGAGAAAATGGGTGTTGCTTTGTTTTTTTTCATTTTCTCTTGTTAAAAAAATGGAAAAGCTTCTCATGGAATGGAAATTATGAGGCAGTGTGGATTTTCAGGCAATCAAAACATTTTAATGATCTCATTAAATATATCATTTACAACATATATATGTTAAAAGAAATATGTTCCTTTAGGTTAGTAGAAGCACTAGGTACACAATGTGTTTGAACATGTTAGGCTTCCACTAGAATCTGTGCCAGAACTGTGGAAACTTGGAGAAAAAAAAACAACAGCCTTTTTCTTGTGCCAGCATCTTTAAAGACAGAAACCTTTTTATCACATTTTATGCAAAACGAAGAAAAAGATGTTATAGCAACTTGATAGTCTGCGCTAGGACTGCATCTCACATGATAGATAAATATTGCTACTAAATGCTATCAGATTGACTGTTGTTCTGAGATACTGCTAGGATTAATGATGGATTTTCTTATGCAATTCAACTAGTGTTATACAGGGTAGCAGTCTTCTGCAGACCACAAGTTTGTCATCTGTTGATTTTTGTCTGCAGCCTTGAGAGCTTGGTAAATGAGGGTTCATGAAAAGAGTTAGTTACTATAAGAGCAGCTCTTAATGCTGCTTCATCCATTTGGCTGCCTCTTATAAATCAGAGATTCTAGGGGAAAAGCAGCTGCTTCAAACAACCAGTTTCCTTATAATACAGAAAGGATGAGACCCCAGTGCTGTTAAAAGGAATGGGATACTGATGCAAAGACCCAGGTTTTTTTCTTTTCTCAAGGCACCCTTCTTTGGAACTGTAGGCACATTGAGAGCATACTTCCTACAGCTAGTTTTAAATATTTGTCAGTGAAAGATGTGTCCAGCTTTCAGAATTGCATCGTTGCCAGGTGTAAGTAAGTATCCTTCTTGGAGAGATGAGCTGCACAAGCTGTTTTCCACTCTGAGCTAGGTGGCAGCAGCAAGTGACAGGCCTGTGCCGGAGAGCTGAAGCTATTGCATGAAACCTGTGCTATGTCTTTTTATTGTAGTTACCATTCCTTTAGTGGTTTGCTGACAAGTTGTGTGTTTTACAGATGAGATCTCCTTGATGACTTTTGTAAAATGTACCTAGGATAAAGCAGGTTTGGAAATCAGACCTTATGTTTCCCGTTGGAATGCAAATGATCTCAGAGGGAGGGCTTGGATTTTGAAACAAATCTAAGCTAATGCCCTGAGTTCCTGAAAGAGCTGTTAATATCATGAAAACTCATGTTTGAAAATAGAAAAACTTGTCAGGCACTGCTCCACCAAGGCCATTTGGAACTGCTGAAATGTGCAGACACACCAAAGCATCCTTTGCAATTTCTGGTCAGATGTCTGCTGGTGTAGTACAGTGATTCCAGTGCTGTCAGTAGTAACACAAACCAGAGCATAATGTGGCCTTTGATGGTGTGGATGTATTTGCTGCATAGGTAACTATGCAAGGCAGTTAGCCGGGCATGCTTGGCCCTACCACGGGAGCAAGAATGGCTCTTCCCTTGTTTACTGTAGGCTAGTGAGCTCCCAGAACAGTGCTACCCTCACACACTTTGAAAAAGTATTCAAATAAGTCGCAATATGTCACGTACAATAAAGTTTTGAACACTCCACATTCATTTGTACTAGGTGTGAGCAGTGATGTGTGTTTTACAAAACCTCTCTGAACTGAGGAAGCAGTGCAAATCCAGGAGATAAATCCAGAACTTGGACATCTCTCTTCCCCATCAAACTAAGCTAGTTTCTGTTGCTGCAAACACATTTCCACATGATTTAATAATGTTAGCAGCAGAATAAAGTAGGCCTTATTCACCTGTGATAGCTGGTGGCATTTTAATTGCTGCATCATCTTGATCCGATGAAAATCAACATAAAAGGTAAAGTGGCTAACATACTACTAGCTCTGTTGATACTCTTGCTGGCACTAACTAACTATTCTGTGAAGGAAAATGCTCTTGTAGGTTCAACATTAGTAAGTCCTCAATACCTCCTCAGGAAGAAGGAAGCTAACCATTTCTGCACCTCAAAAGGTCCTTTGTATTCAATTATATAGATAACTGTAGCACTCCACATAGACCTTTTAGATAGAATCATTCCTGAGGAAAGAGACATTACATCTGCCAAGTTTCAGGCCAAAGCAGCATTTTATAGCCCAATTCCAAACCCCTAGGACGGGGCTTTATAATGGAAATGCTGACATAACCTTAAGTATTTTGTATGACTCCAGTGGGCATCAGCTTAAATTCCAGTTACAATGTGTGTTTAATGGCATGGAATCAAACATATAGTGTAATGGGATATTTTAAGATACTGTGTTTGAAGAGAATTGGTATTTAAACATTACTTATGAACCATATCATTTAAACACTTCTGAAATGTGCCATTCAGCCCTTGTTTGCATGAAAAAGAGTTCTAATCATATTTCTCAGAATGAACAGTAGCAAATCTTTCTTCCACAGTTTTAATCTGAGGCATTTCCAAGAAGAAGGTTGGTATTATTTTGTGGAACCCTTACTGGGCTATTTCTGGCACATAAGGGTTTTAATTTTCACTGTAGTGCTCTTTAATTCTTCATTTCAGCCTTTGAGGTATATTCTAATTGCACTTGGAGAAGATCTTAGAAGATAGTTTCTCTCCAGTTATCAGTGATTCTTCAAGAAGACAGCAGTTACTAGTATTTGCTGTGTTGTGCTAGACAAATCTACTTTTTCTTGTACAGTATCTTTTATGCATTTCAAGTTTAGTTGATAGCATGAGAATTTTCTGTCACGTGCACAATCTAATCCACTTTTTTTTTCTATTGAAGAACTAGTTGATCCAAACTGGAAGCTGATGTTCATTGGCCGTGTAGGTTGACAGTAAAAGTTGCTTTAATGCAGATGATGACTAGAACTCTCACTGCTTTTACTGCAAATGGGAATGTATTGTTGAAAGCAACCAGTCTGGCTTATTGCTCAATTGCAGTCTGAACGTAAAGTCATAGACTTTATCCTGAAAAAAATGCTTCTCCTTTAACTGAATAATAACTGTTCATTATTTTCTGAATAATAATGCTAACTGAAATTATTTCAGTCTAGAAGTTTAAGAAGTTTCAGAGCTAATCTTAATAAGTTTGTGTCATAGTTTGAATCTATTTTAATTAATTAATAATAATGTGTGTGAAGATCTCAAAACACTTTATAATGAAAAAAACTGAAACACTCTTTGGAGAAGTGCCAATCTGAGTAAGCCAAAGACACTCTGTCACTGGTTTCTGTGTTGCCACAACTCCACTCCCACTGCAAGCCAAGCCAAGCCAATCCAATCCAGTCAGGAACAGGGGAACCACGGTATGTTGCTTTCAGAAACTGCAATAGCAGATTCACAGTGTCATTCCTGTGATTTGTCCTGGTTTATTTTTGGGATAATCATATTTCTTCTATTGAATATGTAGTGTGCAGACTGGAAGAAGGGCTTGGACTTTCATCCTGCAGTTGGATCAATTTGTCCAATTTTTGAGGAACACTGATATAAAAAAGACACCTCCCAGTATATTTTATTTCTGAAATTTTACAAATCACACTATTTAGTAAGCTTCTTTTATAGACAAACACTTTGTCAGGAAATATGGAAATTTGCATTAATTTCATCCTTTAAAAAACACGCGCAAACCGATTATATATTCTAAATGGCTAATAACTGGAATGCCAGTTAGTTCAGCAGTTGAGAAAAATTAAAATACTGTCTTAATCCTGTGGTAAGGTCTGATTAATTTAATTGCTTCATTCCATATGGTTTTCACAGGTGCAGTCTTATTTTTAACTTTTGGTAAAGGCAAGTGACACAAAAAGGTACTGTACTTTGCAAGAATAGTTAGTAGTATGAACTACACATGATTTAGTAATTTTGCAAGAGTTTCTCATTTGTTTGACTGGAAGCAGAAGATAGTGAGATTCATACCTCCATAATGAAAAATACTACATATATAGCTGCTCTACATAGGACCTGAAATTTGCTAAGAGCATTTTACAAGTGCAGTCATTCCTGCTTTCCATTTGGATGGGGTATCATCTGTCACCACTCAATCATTTTATCTTAATCTATTAAAAAGGCATGTAATTTTAATTTTTGTGGCCCATTAGTGTGCAAATGCCATTGGGTTTGTTTAGCCTGAACTCACAGTCTAAATTCAAATCCCTCTGCTTTTGAGGAGATCACAACATTTTAGAAACACAGATGTTGCTATCTAGAAATCAAGACATGAAAATACATAGAAACAAATATTATTTAAAGCAACTCTCCAGGGAGCAGAAACACAAGCTTCCCAAAACAATACAGTGAACAAAATACAAAAATATGATAAAATAATGTACAGCCTTCAACTGATAAAGCTGAAATCACAATTTCATGATCTCACTGAACCTGGGGAACAAAGAATCCCAGAAAAATAAAATTCATTTAACCATTACAGTCCTCTGGAAAGTATGTAGTATTTGAATAATCTCAATTTTTTTTGTTAATAAACTGATTTATTTAGATAAATGCATTCCTTAAAAAATAAAAATTAAAAAAAAAGAAATGGCAACAAAAAACTTGAGGGTGGTCTAAGATGTCTGTCTTCTTTATGTAACCTTTTGCATTTTGTGTTTAAGAACTGACATTCCAAATTATTTTCTTTGGCTTTATGCCTGGACTGAATACTGAAGCAGCAAATTAGGAATGCTTAAGAAATCCCACAAAGAAAGATGTTTGCTGTGAAGGTGCAGCTGATGTGACACTTGCACTGGAAGCTTCTTAGCTTACTCAACCGATAAAAGGTGGCGTGGTTCTAGGTGGTGTGAGGGAACTGAAGGTAGACTGAAAATAGCATGTGCTGAGATATACAAGGTGTTTCTTATGCCCAGTTATCTGCCACTGTGACTATGCTGATACTTATTTTTATTTCTATCCCAGGGGCTAACTTTGTTACTCGAAAAATTAGCCGATCGGTAGCAAAGATTCATCTTGGACAGCTGGATTGTTTCAGCCTGGGCAATCTGGATGCTAAGCGAGACTGGGGACATGCCAGGGATTATGTCGAGGTAAGCTGTGGGCCGCATGCCTTTTTCTGAGTAATCTTGGTGGTGGGGATAATTCTTATTGCTGTAACTTCAAGCGATGATCCACAGAGAGAAGTTTTTGCCTATTGAGAACTGTTAACTTTGTCTTGCTCTTGATTGCAGAGTAGGGAATTTAATAACAGAGCAGCCTACCAAAGGCGCGAACATAAAAATAAAAGGTAGGTGCCCTTTATTATAATGAGGCAAGAATTATGTTTATATTAATGATCAAAGCTCTAGCTGATTATATATTAGAAAGAAGCATCACAACATAGTTACAATGGCAGGTATTGCAACACAGATGCCTGCATCCATTGTTTGTAATGCTTTTGTAGCCAGGATTTGTTTCTAATTTTATTCTATGCATCTGCTTAAGCAAACAAACTGTACCCCTGTATTGTATTACAAGGAGAAGTGAATGACCATGTAGGAAATATTGTCTTTCCCCAGGAGAATTTTTCCCCATTTTGGTGCTTAAAGATTTCCTGTGATCATTGGACTATTTCTGTCTTTTATAATTCCTTGCTGGGAAACCGGATTTGGCTTCACCATTCATTGATGTAGTTTAAGAAGATGACAATTGGGTTTTTTGTTTTCCTGTATTATTAAGTAAGAAGTCTTCCAGTAAGAAAAAGTCTGATTTGGAACCTTTATTGTAAGTTGAGATTGAAAAGGTAAAATAAAAGTTGAGCTCACAAATCTTGCTTATGATCAAAAAGAAACAGCAAGAAAACAAAATCGTGATAACATAATATGAAATTTTGTTCTTGATGATATTAAAAAAAGCAAACAGCCATTTCACTTTGGCATCAAAAGGGCAACATCAGGTAAGCAAAGAAAGTGATTTTTGCCAGTTGGCTATAAATTAAGTTGGATTTTGCTTCTGTGCTGCATTTGTGTGTAAGGTGGTAAGGGCACCATGAATGTCATGACTATGCCTCCATGACTATTGTTTTACATTTGTGGTTGTAATATTTGATGAAGCAGTTAATCCAATAAACGATCCAAATCATCTTTTTAATGGCTAAAACTATAGTGAAGAGTGCTCAGAAAGTCAGTTGCCAAGTCTCTACTGAAAGGAAGTAAAAGGTAAGCCAAATAAAATGAGCAGTTGCATGAACATAATGAGCATAATTTGGTAACAGACATTGGATATTCCATAAATACTTTGACTGTCTCATTCCAAGACAACTTGCACCAGATAAATCATGGGATGAATTCTGATGTCTTCTTCCATAAAGGAAATCCAGAGTAACCCTCTTGTGCCTAGAGAGTCAGACAGTTGTCCACTGTTCAAAACTTTAAAAACCAAAAGGAAATGAAAACAAGTTATCCAGAAGGATAACTACCTTGCAACTTGGCTTCCAGAAGGAATGTAGTTGTCCAAGTTTTACAGCACAAGCACATTTGTTGTGTAAGTAGCATTCCAGACCTTTCAGCTACACGTTTTGGGCCTGTCCCAAAATCTTCTGGAAATAATTCTGCATCTTGATTATTTCTCTCCCCTTCAGATAATGTGAGAGTTATTATGAATTCTCTTATTCCCTGATTATTGTGGAAATGTGGTTACATGCAACCTTCTATTGGATGAAAAAGGGAGTAACTTTCAGCTGGAAATAAACAATTATTTGAGACTTTAATGGACTGGAAAGTAGGGCTTAGAGATTTAACGTTGTTCAAATAAATTCATAGTATGTTAGAAATAATGATCATATTTACAAGCATTTGGGGATCTTCCTTAAGCATATGGCTGAACACATAGGTATATATCCTATCCTCTCCTGACAGTAATACAAGTAACACACGTGCGTGTAGACTAGACCATGTTCTGTGTTTTCTTTCTCCTTGTTTCCTTATTAGGTAAGTGCATTCCTTTTTGTTTTATAAAACATTGTGGGTCAGTTCTTGAACTCATGATAGCTGATGACCAAAATCCCATTGGCTTTTTGGAGAGATCATATACTGTATGTATTGGAGTAAAGAGTGTCTGGTCATTACAAAGCAGAAGCAGAAGTCAGGACTCTCTGAGTTTTATTTTAATGCCACTGTGATTTTTGGAAAAAAAAAAAAAGAAAACTGAGACATTTAATTCACTGGAAAGAAAGTATTTGGACAGAACAAAATATAAATAAGTAAAAACCAAAACAATTTGAGAGGGGGGCTATTAGTTTTATCCTAAAACTGTAATAGTAACTCAACATTTTCAAGAAATTGCTGCTGCCTCTTATTCCCCTTTCTCCATTTTTACTATACTGTGATCTAGCACAAGTCTCATGGGATGGTATTAGAGTTGACAATCAATGCCACAGAGCTGAAAAAGGAAAACCAATATATCAGCACTATTGATATATGAATATTCTGTGTGTTGTTTTGTTTTTTAAGGGTAACTTATACCTTGTATATATTGCAGAAAGTTCTAGTAAACTATCTGCTAGGTATTTTCAAATATTAGTAAAATAGCAAACCTTAATAGTCTGGCTCATTTCTGTGCCATTTATAAAACACAAGGCATCATACAAATTTCCTCAGTCACTCACCCAAGAGTTTTATTTTAAATAAATGTAAATTCTCAGAAACATTTACCTTGGACCATTAAAAAAATTCCCATCAATCTAGCACTAGTTGGTTGTTTTTTTAATTTCCAACATGCTAAATACTCTAAATGAAGTTGTGAAGGTATATCTGCAACACAAACCTTAAACTGTTGTTCTTGGGGACATAATAGACACATTTATTTATGAAGGTGTAAATGGAAAGGCAACACACAGAACATAGTCATGTTGTAAAGTGGATCTGGGAGAAGAGCAAGTTTCCATTAGTCTTCAGCAACTGAGGCTTTTTCTCCCTTTCCTTCAGTTTCCTCTTTATCACCTGCTGATGCTCAGCTTGTCTTCTGCAATTGCAGTGCCCGCAGCTCAGTGTTGTGCAGATAGCAGAATTACTGCGCTGATGAATTTTGTGGAGAAGACTATCAATATGTATCTTACAAAAGTAAAAAAAACAAGTCAAAGGTAACATTTTTCATAGTTTGTACTTTAAGTATTTGTACAGGTCAGAAATATTTTCTTTTGCCTTCCACAGAAATCCAACAGTATTTCAACCAATAATTACAGAGGACTCATAACTGGGTCACAGTTGGCTCTAATTCTATTAATTACAGATCTAGTCAAATGCTTAAAATTAAGCATGTGCCTAAATTAATGGAGAAATCAGGGACTATTTGATATTCTAAATGTATGGCAGTCTGTTTCCATTAATCTATACTTACATAATGTAGAAAAAATCAAAGCAAAATAGAACAGCTTATAAATAAGTAATAGCGTAAGTTATTATACAGTCCCACCAAGCACATTATGAAACTGTTTACTTCTTTTTTTTCATTGCTGCTGATTAAAATTCATGAGAACATGTGCAGTCATTTTTATTGTTTTAAACAATTTTGCTCATGTTGAAATTAAGAAGGTGAAATCTAATCTACAGTGATGCCTTCTATGTTTAAATCTCCAGTTGGCATCACCTTAGTGTTTATTCATGATTCTTCTGTTCACCTTTCTAATAGAAAGAGACTGACCCTAAGAGACAGCTGCTACCATTTCTGTTGTGAGAAATCTCTTCTTGTATGTTTGTGTGTATGTTTAAGTATGAAAACTCTTGCCAGACAAATTCATTTAAAATTTTACTTTACTCTTGTGCATAAGCAAAGGATTCAGTCAGTGAGACTGTTGGCCAAGGCATTTCTAGTTCTGTTTTTTTGTTTTCTTGGAGTGTAAAGGATGTGTTGTCTTTTGAGATACGTTTTACCATAGTCTGATGAGACCCCAAGTTTTTTCTGCACATCCTTTCATTAGCCTAGCAGAACAATTGCTTATGAGAGTTTTGCTTTCCTGAGGACTGTTATAAAAGGAAAGTCATTTACATCTGTCTGTATGTAGCTATTCAATACCTCAAATACCTCATAGAGTTATGAGATTGGCTCTTGAACTTAAAGACATGTTTTTAAATGAGGACTACCCTTTTGTTATGGACTGAAGTGAAAAAAATGTTTATCCCTTCTTACAGCTTATTTTTTTATTATCAAAGTTAATAATTTCTAATAAAAGTTAAGAAATAATTTTAAACCCTCAATGCTGGACTACTTTCATTATGAGGTTAAAGGTTTTTGAGCCATTAGGTACTCAAGTGTATATTTTCTGTTTCCAAATCACAGAGCCATAGACTGGTTTGAGTTGGAAGGGACCTTAAAGATCATTCAGTTCCACCCTCCCGCCATGGGCAAGGACACCTACTGCTAGATCAGGCTACTCAAATTTTTTTCCATCAGCTCACTTAAGCTGGGATAATTGATGACTCTATTAAGCCAAAATGATCTTAATAATATATCCAGGCTGCTCTGATTGATGTAATGATTCAATGAACTGATTAACTCACTGTTGCTCTCTAGGTGAAGTAGTTCTGAGAGCAGCAATGTTTGTATGAATGTTTAGGAGAAAAGTTTCATGGACTGTGTGACTGTGCTCCTTGGAACAAGAGTTCATAGAACTCTTGATAGATACTTTCTGAAGCAGTATCTTTTCTAGAAGCAGGTGTATCAGAGACTATGACTGTCTTCCATCTTAGTTGCTTTCTAATAGTTTAAAAATCTGTTGTCCTTTTAATAAGATGTAGAACCAAGCCTCATGCTGAAATGCTTTTTGAGTAAGCAACATCTTCCCAAAAGTAGTACACACTCACCAATGACAAATTATTCTTTGCTTTCCTCATGTTAATACTTTGGACATGTGGAGGTATGATGTGCCCGGGATAAAGAAATTCACATTTGACCATGGTAATATGTTCAGTCTTTCATGCAAACAATGATCTGGTTCCCAGGATACGGTAGAGCCAATGTAAGTGGCCACAGCACAGATAAATGGTCTCAAATGAAAGATGCCAAATCACTTTGTGAAGTTCATCCACCACTGACCCACTGGCATTGGCAATAGACTCACTTCTTTGTGACACGAGTGCTGGAACAGCAGGTCCAAGAAGAAGTAAAGAGGAATGTCTTCCCTCTGGTTGCATCTATAGGGAAAATGCATAGATAAGTGGATCACCAGAGTCAATTCATGGTGCCATGATTATAGTAAATTATTTGTGAATATTGCACCTCAGCTGAAGCGTTCCACCCTGCAAGAGTTCGAGTCATCGTGTGAGGTAGTAGGCAGCATACTGGCCACAAAACAGGTGTCTCCCCAGCATACGTCATGCAGAATCAAAACAGGATCCCGTGAAACCCTGTTGTCATTTCTCTCTCTTTATTGCTGTTCAGGGAGGCTCCGTCAAGCTCCCCGGGCTCAGTAAGTTGTTGTGGTCCCAACTGACTTCTGGCTTGGAAATCACTCTTTTAACTCTGATTTTAGTTAAGAACTTGGGAGTTGGACTGAAGACTTTGAATATTTTCTCCAGGGCTATTTCTGAGCAGTACCAAAATGAACTGTCACAAATAATAAGCAATAGTGAAGCTTTCCTCCATTTTCATTTCTTCTCCATTGTCCCATGCAAGCAGAGAAAAAAAATTATATTTAATATTGTAATTTTATATCAGCAAAATATAGGTGTGATTTTCAAACATTTTCATTCAGATTTTGAAAAAATGGGCATTCACTTATGAAGAGAGAGCATGTTTTAGAATAATTGTGATAGTAAAAGTTTTCCTCTTTGATGCCAAGTGAAAGTTTACAATTTAGTAAATAATGCTGCACAACAAAAGAGCTTATAATACATTTCTTTCAGTGCATGTAGTTTAGATTAGACTTCTTGACTATTAGAAATAGTTGCAGTTCCCGTCAGAGTTAACACACTATCATCTTAATTTTTCTCACGCAGATGATGTCAGCATTAAAGAAAAACAAAACAAAACCAAGTCTTCCATGGTTTTTGAAAAGTTTGTAAATAGTGTGGTTCAAATAACTACAGCATAAATGAGAAAATTCAAACATGCCATATACATGTGTGTTTGCACACACCCCCACCTACCTGGATATATGTGCGTGTATGTGAATGGATAATTGTTTCTGTTTGTGCATAGATGATTTTGTGGAAATTATTTTCGATTTCATATATTTTAAAGAGGTGCATGTTTGTGCTATTTTCTCATTAAGTTTCATGTGATTGCTAATAAGAGATTGAACAAGAAAGTAACTTATTACAATAGACGTGAATGGTTTCCATGTTTAAAACACAAAAATTAAGAAAGAAAAGGGTTTTAATTACAATATGTAGGTGTTCTGTCTAATGCACATCATATGGTATTGATTTCCAGCAGTGATACCTACTGTAAGTTTTGCTGTTTTTCCTTTTAGAAATCTATTTCAGAACTACAGCAGCTTTTTCCCTTCTTATATTTTCTCTCAGCCATTTTTTACATTAAAGAAACATAATTGTAAAAAGATTTCTTTCTTATTTACATGAATTTTCCTTTAGCTTTCTTTTTCACCATTTTTGTGTTTGACCTATTAGTGTTTTTAGGCTTTACAAAGCCAAAAAAGCGCTTTCCTCAGCAAAACCATCTGGTTTAGTTTCCTGTGCCTCAGCAATGATATGTGTATTATTATCAAGGCCACCCTGGTGGTTTTCTAAGTGGTCTTGTTACAGTGGTGGTCTTACAATTCAATTGGAGTGATGGAAAGGTTAGACTAAGGCTTCTTTCAAGTATAAGGTTTCCAGATTGATAAATTATGTATTGTTGTCATATTTCTGAGACTGACCTCTTATGCCATTGTAGCTGGAATGCAGTATCTCTTCAAATATCACAACTACAAGAGTCCTCCAGACAAATCCTGCTTTTGCAGCATATTCTTCTTGTAGAATACCAAATTAAGGCACTTTTCAGAAGTAACTTTAAATGCATGTGGTGTTCCTATGATTCTTTTTCTACTCTGTCTGGCAGAAACTTTTCTACTCTTTCTACTCTGGCAAAGTGTAGAAAAACAATTAAAATTATGACAGGGTCCATGTTTAGGAGCTATACTGTTGATAGGATCAGAAGAAAATGTACAGATGCCAAGAGAGAGACTACATAATGCACTATATATGACAGTACATGCTGCAGGATGATGTTTACCCATTAGCAGGAGGCAACATAGCACCAAGGTGAAAACAAACCAGGCTTTTTTTAAAAAAAAGGGCTGTTTCACCCTCCAGTCAGTGTTGGAGTGGTTTTAACTTAGGAGAACTTCAGGTGAAATCATGGGAAAGAGATGAATCTCACGAGGGGCCCAGGGAGCAAGTGCACCGGACTGTCTGATCGAGGCTGTAGCTGTGCCTGGAGGGAAACCACTGCCCCATCACGGGATGGAGCATGTTCATTATAAAGTGAATCTTCACAAAATTTAACAGCAACGGTCTCACAGGTCTCTCTTGAGTGAGTGTAAACCATGATTATTATTTTTTTCCATTTTAGTCCACGTGAAGTTTATGTATTGAGCAATTTGGGGGCAAATTTGATGGAAAAGTTCTTATAAACATTCGTGAGCCCTCTGCATGCAAAATTTCAAATACTTCCTCTACAAAAAGGAAACAAAACCTGAGTTCATGGGAAAAAATTATTAAGATTTATGGGGGAGTCAATACAAAATTAATGTATTCTCTAATCAGCTGAATCACTTTAGTTGACTTTTTTCCTTCCTTTCTTTGCTCCTTTTCCTACCATGACTGGGGGGGGGGGGGGGGGGGAGAAGAAGAAAAAAACACAAACCAACCAGGTATGTCTACCATTGAATTCAAATTTTTTTTTCAGTCACGTGGTACTTGGCAACATTTTAAAGAACAGAAAGCATCTGTATTGGTAAATGTTAGGCAACGTTAATAACAGGTACTGCTACTAGCCCCACCTGTAATAACCCAGATAGTTTCTCTTTATTAACTAATCTATGATTTGAAGATTTATTTGAATCTGAGTAATGAACCACATTCTGAGAAAGCTGTATAGCGTTGTTGGTTTTAATTTTAATAAGGGGAAAAAATCCCTTAAAACTGATCATTAAAATTTAATGAGGACATTTATAAAACCCCAAAATGGTTCAATTTACACTGGAAGTCAAAAATAGTTAATGATGTTGTTGTGTCTGTGTGGTAACATCCTCACTATACAGTAATTGTTTTCATTTGAAATGAAGCCAGTAAAATACCACGGGTAGTGCATTCCCAGAACCAAAGTTCTTAGCCTTGCAACAATTCCAGTTCATTCCACTGAAGGAAGAAATATTTCAGAGGATAAATTAAAATGTCAGGGCTCACTTTTATTGTACTCCAGCTGTTAATATTCTGTGTATTATTAAGAAGACTCGTTATCACCAGAGAGACTGTTCTTTCCTGATCTGTGTACGGAAAAGAAATATATGATTTTTATGTTTGTTTGAGCAAGAAACATTCTCCAAACCCACAGGGTGTACTTAATATATCACTTTTAGTTTTAGCAGAAATACTTGAATTTTAGCTTTAGGTGGCTTTACATGAAGCCTTGACCTAACAACCGACATTAATGGTCCATAGACAGAGCAGCTGAATTTTCCAGTTGGCTTTCCTTGGTTGACATTAAGCTTTCCCTGGGGACAATTGACTTGGTGACCAGGTTAAGTATGTGAAGAAAGCTTATTTGCTGTCATGTGCTTGATTCCTCTTTCTTCCTCTCAGAATCCATATGACTTCTGCAAAAATAGCAATTGTTTGTTTCCTCAGGAGTACGAGGGACATTATGTTTGCAAGGCTGGTGAACAATGTTGGTGGTTTTTTACCCTCCATTCCCAGTCGGCTCAGCAACATGGCTGGGATGGATTTGCGTGCATCCATGGAAGAGGAGAATTAAATAAACAGTGAATCCTTCACATCATCTCAAGCCTGTAGCTTACATCAAGGCTATGCATAACAGGTGGCAGTTCCCTCAAACTCTCCCCAGAACTTCTTTCTATGTGCAGGCTGAGGCTGACTGGTGCAGGTGGGGCAGCAACTGCCCTTCCTTGCACTCCCTGCTGGTGCACAGAGCAACTCCTGGTGCTTGCAGCTTTGGTGGCCATTTCATTGCTTCGAGTGAAATAAGGATTTTGATGGTGTTCCTTAAGTGAGTAGGTCCAAGTATCTGCTTTCTACATTGTCTCTTGTACAGTGGGATTGAAGGATCTCTCATATCGGATTTGAGGAGACCAAATTTTGGGATCCTTAATTATTTACACGAAATGTGACCAGGGAAAAATTATTAGGGGCTTTTTTTAGGAGCTGAATGAAGTTTAGGCACATTCTGCCTAGCCTAGTCTCTCTTGTCCAATAGCATGAGAATTGCAGCACAAGCATTTGAAACCTTAAAGAACCATGACCTCCAGCTAGGACTCTTTGCTGTGAACATTGCCTGAACTACTGGGTCCATAGGAATGTTAGGTGTTGAGCCAACTTCTCATTGCACCAATATTACTTACATTTGTGTTGTTCTTCTGGTAAAAGAGCAGTCACTGTTATGAAAATATTCTTGCTCTCTAACTTTGCTTTCAAGAATAAGCCTTGTACATTTATAGAAGCTGATACTTCTAGGGCAAGTTGTGCATTATTATTTCTTGATCTGCAAATGGGTTTGATTTTTTTTAATGTCAGAAGAGGTTGTCCTTCTTCCAAGTGCACTTTACAGATTTCTTTAAGGAGCAGTAAATTGCATTAGTAGAACATTAACTCCTATTTCTGCTTTAACTTTATCAAGTGAGACGTTACTCTATACAGTAACAGTTTATCAAGGCAACCCTAATGCTATAATACTAGGCACACATGTTGCTTTTGATGTAATGAAAAGCTGGTACAAATAATACAATCTTACTGCACTGTGCTTTATTTTACAAGAAAAAGTAATTCTTTCTGTTGCTAATGCAATATTTTTTCCCTATGCAATACAGATGTATTTCCTCCCTCACCATTAATTTATTATGCTTCATTTATTTCCAGACAAGCCCTACTTTTCTGTATCTGGTGGGAATTTCTCTCTTCCTCTGAGGTATTTTAAATTCAACAAGCATCAAGTTTTTAATGTATCATATGCATTGTAAAAGGAAAATAATTGACAAGGGAAAAATATTTTAGGCATTCACTCTTCATTTTATTGCCAGCGTTATTACTGATATCCAAGGTAGATGCATATTAAAAATACTGCCAGTTTAAAACTGTTCATGTCCCAGATTACAAGTGGATATTGGGTTGTTGGAAAGATGTCAAGAGGCAAGAGATAGGATGGTTTGTAGGCTATGTGACAAACCAAGACATAATAGGTCTGTCTCCCAACAAGGGGAAACCCAAGAGGTGTTTGGCTGCTGCTCAGCAGTGTGACTGCTACTGCCATCATCTCGTGATTGCTATTAGCCTTGCTCTTACAACCTCCTCTTGGCATGGGGTTTTATTTTAAGTGTTTGATTCAGAGTGCAGCCAGGGAATCACCACTGCTCCTATTTGTGCATTTTCCATGTGTAAGTTGATTTGATGCTTTATTTCAGCCTATAATACCTAATAAACCTTTTCCAGTGCCTCCTGTGCCATAACCATGGCATGCAATACTGTAATGTGGCTTTCTGATTTGGTAGTTCAAATGACACTAGTTTGCAAGGAATTACCTGCCATCAAGCATGGCTCAGCTGCGGTCTGCTTTCTGGGAATGCCAAAGTAGAGCACAAAGGAACTTGCCTTCCAAGGAGATTTTCCAGGCTAACTGTATTAGCTGGTGCCTTATCTCTAGGAGAATCTTTTTTTTCCTCTTTTTAAAGTAACTTAAGAACAGGTGAATAATAATTTGGAACTGGTGTTGGCTGATGGCTTGTACAAGTTCTTATGGTCCAAGCATGCTTAACTTAACACTTCATATACCGTACAACATCTTAATGGAGTCTGACAAATATGGATGCTAAGAAAACATTTTAGGAAATACTCTGTTTGATCCAAATAGCTATAAAGGGTGAGAGCACATGTGTGAAATGTGCAAGCCCCTCAGAAAGGGGGCATTCCCTCCCTGCCCTCCTGGACCTGAGGACTAAGCATGCTGCAAACCAACTGGAGAAATTGATTTGAAGTGAAATCTTGTTCAAATAGTATGATTATTGACTTTTGTGGGACTTGACTTCATCCATTGTGTCTTACATTTATGCATGGGGAGACGGAGCAGAAGAGAAAGATGTTCTGTGCCCACACAGAGCTAGTCAGTACACCTGTGATAGGGACAGTCAAAATTTGGCTCTGAAAGTGACTTCAGGAGATATTAACATTCTATTTAGCATGTTACCAATACAAACAGGAAGCATAATAAAGAGTTTTTACCTGGCCCACTCTGTGCCAGTTTTCAGCCGCAAGTATGGCAGAATGATGAAATTGGTACATGACTACCCATTCCTTGTAATTAAGTAAATTAGTCTTTCCTCAAAGAGGGCTGATTTTCATAAGGTCACATCTAAGGAAAGGCAGTGTAAAACCAACAGGCTCATGTGTAAAAGAGTAGCTGACAAAAGAACAAGTTTGAGGGAAAGTCCACCAAAAATGGAAGTAATTTAATCATCATTGTTACCACATTAATTTTGGAGTGATTATGGAAAATAGTGTTAAGTAGCAGCAGAATCATGCACATTTGACATTTACCTTTAAAATACATAGAAAAATTCCCAAGCCTCAGTTCCATTGGTTTAACATATTCATGTGAGGTTTGTAAACAAATTCTGTAATGAGATTGCATGCTGATGATAGGCATTTAGTTGTACTGATCTGTAGCAGTCTGATCATCTAAAAACATTATGTCATAAATGTTTCAAGTTAGGGAAAAAGAAATCCAGATTCTGAAAACACTTTCTTAACAATGTCTTGATTAGTTGTTTATGTTCTGTAGTTGCTTATAAAACAGTTGACTCCTAACTAGGCCAATAATTCTATTAGTAGTATCTTAAAGTGATCCCTTTTGCTTAGATATGGGGTTTCTTGTGGCTGCTGGTTCATATAAATTCTCTTTCACTGAAATAGCCTACCAACTTTTCACTGCAAATTTTGGCTGTGATCGTATGAGAAAGTACTATTGGAGCTTACAGAGTTATTACACTTTCTTGGAGGGAAAAAAAATCATATGAACTTTTATATTTCATGAAGGCAGATAAGAGCTAGAAAATAAACAAGATTAAAATGGTGGTGTTCAAGCTCAGGGTGAAAGCTAGCATCTGGAATCCCACCCAGAACAAGCTCTGTCCCAGCTAGAAGGAAGAGTGTCTGGCAGAGAAAAGCATGATTGTTCTCAGGAGGAGCACAGCTGATGGTGATATGCTGCATCCTCATGTGATAGGACATGGGAGCAATATAGGATGAGAATTAAGACCCTAGTTGATAGGGGGATTCTGTGTTCTTATCACTGCTCTTAGGCCAAAGTGGACTGCCAGCTGCCACTTTGTTTGATTCTGCATTTGAAAGGAGTCTGAAATTCTTCAGCCTGAGTGCAGCAGAAAGCAAAACCACACATAGGAAATAGCAAGCATTTACGTTAGATATTGACAAATTGTTTTCTTAGAGAAGAAGAGAGATGAGGGAAGGATGTGTTCAGTAGAACAGTTTCACTTGAGAATTGTCCTTGACACACAGAAGCGTTGCCAGCAGGTTGAGGAAGGTGATTCTGCCCCTCTACTCTGCTCCTGTGAGACTTCACCTGGAGTATTGTGTCCAGTCCTGGAATCCTTAACATAAAAAGGGTATGGAACTGTTGGAACAGGCTCAGAGGAGGGCTACAAAGATGATCGCAGGGCTGGAGCACCTCTGCTATGAGGACAGTTTGAGAGAGCTGGGTTTGTTCAGCCTGGAGAAGAAGGCTCAGAGGAGACCTTATAGCAGCCTTCTAGTACCTGAAGGGGATACAAGAAAGCTGGGAGAGACTTTTTGTAATGATAGTACAAGGGGGAATGGCTTTAAATTGGAGGGGCGGGGGGAGTGTGTGTGGACGATTTAGAATAGACATTAGGAAGAAATTCTTCACAAGGAGGGTGATGAGACACTGGCACAGGTTGCCCAGGGAAGCTGTGGATGCCCCCCTGGAGGTGTTCAAGGTCAGGTTGGATGGGGCCTTGAGCAGCCTGGTCAAGTGGGAGGTGTCCCTGCCCATGGCAGAGGGATTGGATCTAGATGATCTTTAAGGTCCCTTGCAACCCAAACCATTCTATGGTTCATTCTGTGATTCTATGATCTTCTGTTTCCCATAGCTGGAAGCAGCAGGGAAAACAACAACAGAAGCTGAATTTCAGTTGCTGAAAAGGAAGTACAAGGGAGGGACAAAACAGGGGATTTTGATTTTTAACAAAAAAATATTTAAAGGAGAACAACAAAAATTACTTGTTTTAACTAGAATGTCAAGGTACTGAGTTTCCTTGCAGGTACATACAACAGAAATGAATTGGAAGCAGCTACAGTAGTATTCAGAATAAACTTGCCAAGTCATTTCTCCAACAGGATTTGAATTAAAACAAAACAAGAAAAAGGCCTAAGTAAGAGACTAAGCCTGCCCATAGACACAATAAAGCTTTACACTTTGAGCAGGTTAGATTTGTTATTCAGCAGCTCCTATTACTGTGATGTTTGTTGCTTTATTTAGATGAACAGTTTGGCTCTGGTTACCTTTGTTCTCACTGTCCAGAAGACTTGGCACATTGCATGCCATGCAATGTGCATTAGAGCAGGAGAGCTGCAAAAGGACATCCACCCAAGGTGAGCTGGCAGATAATAGCAGAACATCCTTTTTGTTGGAAGCGACTCATCAGGAAAGCATTGGTTCTGCCTCTCTGTGTTTAGCTGAATGCAGATGAGAGGCATGATTAACACTAATGAGTGACTAGGGATTTATTGTTTACTTAGAGATAAGGCATGGGCTTCCTTTGCTGGCACTTTCTGCCAAATAGTATGATTCTAGTTCACTGTGTCTTTTATTATATGTTGTTACTTTTTTTGGTAGTGCTGGTTGTTGTTACTTTAACTGTTTTCTTCACAAAAATCATTTCATCACTTGGGCTTTTTAAAATTTTATTTTTATTACATATTGTCTGAGCTGTTTGTCATTTAAGCCATAGAATTCTGGAGGTCCTTTACTTGCATCATATGTTCTGCATCCAACAGTGCTTTTTCTGTTCAGTGCTTGCCCTCCTCCCCAAAGCTAAAATAAATCAAAGTAGGTTGAGACTCAGTCGCAATAAATCAAGACCTGTCCAAAACTGGAGCCTGCCCAGTCAAAATGTCATAGCTTGGCTTTCACTGAGGATTAATTAAAGGCCTGATATAAAGCCCAGATGTGCTTCAGGAGAGCAGCAAACTGCCTAGTGGTGGCTGTACTAAAAACCAATCTGCCCACCCAAGAACGTGGAGGAGGATAAGGCTGAGATAAAAAGAAGAAGGGAGGAGAGTGGAGGAAAGAAATAAACTGAATCAAACATCATTTTATATTACCTGTGTTGGCAGAAAACAAAACAAGATTTATGCTAGAGCACCTCTGAAAAAAATACAGAGTACATGTGTATATTTTTAACAGCAGCAGAGAACATAATTGTTAAACTGTTCACCATTATTTGGGAGTGGGAGAAAACTAACACAATGAGTGAACTTTTGCACTTTTTTAGTAAAAAAAAATAAAATATATGTGGCATGCCCAGTGACTGAGTTTACATAGTGCCTGTTTTACATTAAATTCCTGAAAGTCATATTGATTAAAATAGTTTAGCTGGAGATTCCTGAGGCTCCAGTAGGGACAGATATGAAAATACACATGTATCTACATTCAATATCTTTGACTATAAATATATAAAATACACATATATTACAAAGATGAAGTGATTTAATTGAACAGTATGCACAAAATGACCCCTTTTAACAAAGAGACAGTCACTGAAAGAGTGTTGCAGTTCGGTTGTGAGACATAGTATATGGCCACATTCACTCTCTTGTGCAAGCATATTAATATAAGTTCTTGGAAAACCAAATTTTTACAATAGTATCAGATTTTTTTATACTGACATTAAATAATTAGCCTGAATAAGATGAATCCAACATTTATTGCCATAACTGATTGAAGTTTATTTTACTTTATTGCATGTAAGTACTGAGTATGATATGGTATGGTGCTAAAAATTCATAGACCTGGATGGCAGAAGAAATCGGGCAAGCTGTTCAGAGCTGTCTTGGCTCTTCAGTCTGCTGTAGTGAAAGATGTGTAGAGGGCCACTACTTATAGCAGTCAGTTGTGATACTCAGTATTCCTAGGCATGGGATGTTCCTGTGCATATGTATGTATAGACTTGTGTATTCATTTACTTATATGTTTTCTTAGACATGTGACATCCTTTCTAGACTCTACTCTGCTTAGAATAAATGAGTGCCACCTTGCAAAGCAAGCAGAAAAGAGGGAGATAAGGAGTTGGACAAGAAAGGTAGATTAAGGTTTTATTTCTGCCAAACGTGAGCCAAGAATATATTCTTTGTTAAGGCCCTAAGAAGGTCTGATGAAAGCTGAGGCTTGAGGGAAATTCAGTGGCAGGCTTCACAGTACTGCTGCATCTGTGACTTGTTGTTGCACATGGTAAATGCGCATTTGTGCTATCTTGGCAAAGCAGACCTTGATGAGCCCTGGCTGTAGCACATATGTCAGATGGCTGGTCAGTAACAAGTTTTGCTCTTCAGCAGTCCCCCTTCCTGCACAGTGAGGAGCAACCCAGTGATCACAATACCTTTCCTCTGCAGAGTCATTGTGCCTCTGAGAAATTTGGAACACTGGTTATGTACACATTCTTCAGTAGCTCATCAAAAGTAGGTTGCCACATGTGTGATCCTGTCTCCAAAGGAGCCCTTCAACATTATTCTAGCCACCTTCAGGGTCTTTGCTCATACCTCAAGTTTTTTGACATAGCCTTTTTGTGGTTTTCATAGTCTTGGTTTTGAGATGTTTTCCATTTTCTTCATTAGATTTTCACATATGCTGTCCTCTTCATCATATATTTCTTACAATTGCAGCTCCATTATTTTTAAATTCTATTTTTTCTCATGGTCCCAGATGAATATTATTTCATGTCTTTGATGTGTTCACCATACCTTTTTTGGATGGCAGACCCTTGACAGATCTCATGGCTATTATTGCCACTAGTTACAGATGCTAAAGAGTAAACATACCAGAACTTTTAACTGGCAGCTTCTCTGATGCCAAGGAGTGCAAGAGAAGGTCTCTGCCATGTTGCAGTGGTTGTTAGTGTCAGAGAGTAGCAAGATTGGGGATGGACCATGAGAGGGACAGGCTGTGACCCCAGCATAGACCGTGCCCTTACCAGCCAGGACACAGTCATGCAGCATCTGAACTGGATGGGCAGAGGTAGATGTGGGTGACAAGGTCTCATTGATAGCTCCAGCCAAGGTGAGGTGATGAATCGTGCCCAGAGTACATCCAATGGTCCAGTCAGGAGAAAAAGAAGAAGCTGGAGGACAACCAATGAGTGAGCCAGGAAAGCAGGGCACAAGTCGGGGCCAAGGTATGCCTGGAGCACAGATCAGGCAAGATTTGGGCTGCTGGTCATGAATTGAAATGGAGGCACTGGACCCATGGGTAGAGTGAGTACAAAAGGGGAGAAGAGGAGACTCCTTGTGGAACACTATGCAGTGGAGGGAAGGAACCACCACCAGAGTACATTTGTTTTAGGTAAACAATAATAAAGTGTAACTGGAGGTAGAACCGGGAAAGTCTGGAGTTACATTTTAATTAAAGTTAGGAGTTCACCCAATTAACACCAAATTACAGTGTTTCTGTGCCCCAGAATATTGGGTGGTGGAGAGCAAACCCCATGCAAGTGTTCCATCTGGAGACAGGGAGTCAGTGTGCCTTGCATTGCTGCAGGGCCGCTCGCCTTTGGGAACAATAGGTGGCTTTCAGGTGGCTGGACTAGCCCACATGCTCCATCTCCTCTCCCCTCTGTAATGCAGCTGTAGAGTCACATTTGGGAATGTATTAAGTGCAGAAGAAAGCCTGGACCAGAGAGCACCAGGGAAGGGAAACCTACTGCTTGCACAGGGAGCTAGGTGTTGTGACACAAGCACTGCAGAGCTTTACAAGAAATATGTATAAGAAGCTCCACTGTAGTCTTTCCTTATGGCCATATCATTTTCAGCCTGTAATGTCCTATAAAGATTTCACCATGGGTTTAAATTTAGCAAGCCCATTAAAGTCTGGGAACTTCTTAACATTTTTGTTTGTAACAAATTTTAACAAAGTTCAGCCTTTGAGCCAGGATTAGAAAACACTGAAAAGGCTGTGCTAAATTTAAAAATCTGCTTTAGTTTTAAATGCCTTTGCAAGCTGTTACTTCTGAACGTGAACTATGCCTTTGCTCTGTGTGTGTAAATGAAAGAGAAAAAAAGGGTTTAAAAGACTAAGTGGTTAAAGTTTGACAAAAAATCAGCTACTGTATATGCTCAGAAGCTTCCCTAGCTTTTCCCTATCCCATGTTTTCTTTATCTCTTGGGTGGTCCCTACCATCCCTGTCCATTCTTCTAAGATCCCATCCCCCCTTTTCCCCATCTTCGTCCACCCTGTAAAGGGAGGCCTCTTATCCCAGTCACCGTCCTTCCTGCTGGGAAAGCTGAGACCCCTTTGGGAGCCAGCCAGTGATGTTCTTTATTTCATATTTGCAGAACCAAAGAGAGACGAGTGGTACAGAAGATAAGATGACAGCTTTCTAGTGTGGGAAATAGTGCTAAATCTTGAATCTCCCAAAGCTGGACCCAGGTCAACAGCACAAGGAGTATGTCCTGGCTGTCAGGGTTGCTGGGTGGTTTGTCCTTAGCACTTTTGAAAACAAATCATTCCTTAGAGAACTGACTATTCAGCTGATGCAAGTCAGTGCTTCCCATTCAAAACAATATCATAATATATTCAAAATAATAGCATTATGCTAATTTATAATGGCTGTATAGCTCTCTAAGGGTAAGGTGGATGCAGAACCACTAAATGATAGGTGGACTATTTTCACTGTCCTTTTTGGATGGTAGAAGTATGTCTCTGTGAAAGAGGCAGACAAAGAAGTTGTGTATACTGTGCAGCAGATTTGTCTTCGTGATGTGTGTCTGAAAGCAATGGGAGCTTTAGATCAAACAGATCTGCCTCTCAGCGTAATTGTAGTAGTACAGTACTTCTTCCCCTTTTCCCCACAGCCTTTGGAGACAGTTAGGTCTGCATAAGGGTATGGCAGCAGATCCTGTCCTGTGTATACAGAAGCCAAACTTCTTGGGAGATGCATTATTGACTTCCATCTTCTGTTACAGTTGCATAGAAAGTAGGATATTTTGCAGTGCTGGAAGCATAAACAAATTCTCCTCTATCTCTCGTGAGGGTCTCAATGACTTTGTGCCCAGCAGTTCCTGTTGTTTTGAAAGTTCATTGGAAGGCATTGCCTGAGTTTTCTTGTCAATAAGAGTAGTAATAATGTGATTTTTGGGAGGGGTAAATAATGCCTACAGTATGGAAGTTACTTGGTGTAGTAACATACGCTTCTTGGAACAGCAGAGTGAGTCCAATCTCTGCCAGTTCAGTAACAGTTTTAAAAGACCATTTTGTATCATTATTTCAGAACTTTATATTATGGACTCCTGAGCATCCTCAACATAGGCATGATGGGACCTTAAATTGAAAATGAATGCATTAAAAAAGGTGAAAATGTCTCAGAATACACTCTTCCCATTTTCATGCTATAAAGCACAACAGTATTGAGGTAAAACATTTGTAATTGTAGTAATTATGGAATTAATTGACTGCAGGACTTTAGCCTGTTGTCATCAGTCAATCACTTAGCCCATGATGTCTCTGAACTTTTCACTATGTAAGATATTATACTATATTTACTTAATGCAATTATGGAATAATCCTTGATCCAGTTTTCTGGAACAATACAAACAGTCTTTTCTTCTCTCCATGTGTTCCTGGTTTACAGCCCAACTTGGAAGAGAGCTATGTTTGTGAACTTTTGTTTTCCTTCACGCTGGGGTCCAATTCCAGCATATTTCTTATTTGAGGGCTTTTTTAAATGTTTGTGCTCCATTGGCAACCTGATGTATATTTGTTGAAATCTTGTCCTAGAGTTTTATCTAATTGGATAAAGATTGGAAGAAATATTAATTCCATTATATTGCATAAATGTGTTAATGATGTTGTGTTTGTTTTACCCATTTTGCTTTTGATCTTTCCATGTGGGCAGAAGATTTCATATTATCTTCAGTCTCAAATTACTTACTTTTTTGTTGGAGTCTGGGCAAAACCAAAACCCTGCATCTGACCAGCCCTTTCTTCAAAGCAGATCAGGCTGGATCAGCTCTTTGTATTTAGTTCGCATCTCCTTTTTAAGAAGATGGCATAAATTTCTAGTTAACAGATTAGTATAAAATTCTGGGTCTAGCACTTCATAATTTTCTCTTTCTTTGCATCTTATTAAATTGTGGAAGAGAGGGAAAAGGGGATTGTTTGAAGATATTTTTTACACTTGAATATATTTGCAAATTTTTATATTTGAAAAGTATTACTTCTATGAAAGTAAAAAGAATTCTGCTAATATTTTTATGGGCCGAATATATTTTGAAAAAACAAAGTAATTGGAAAATGTTTTTTTCCAACCACCATATGCCCCCGCCTTAAGAATATGCATGGTTCCATATGTACATTTTAAATGATCCATCATATATCATCACTTACTACAGTACTTCATTCATGTAGGTGTTAGTTTTTGTGTGCCAAAGGTCAAATTTTTTCAAACTTAATTCTGAACGCCTGCGTTTTATAACAACTTAGCTTTTCTTTGAAGTTGGAATTCATATTTTTAATATAATAATTCATCATTAGCTAGGGGGAAGAAAGAAAAAAAAAAACCACGTTCCTGCTTCAAATCAAGTTGTCTGAGGTCTTTTGGTTGATTGTTCATGGATGACGTGTTAAGAGCTGTAGAAATGAGGTTACTCCATAGCACTTGAATGTTTCTGTTCTGAAGAACAGACAGAGCATTTTCAATATGAAAGTTGGGAAGTAAGGAGAAAAGTAGTTAAGTAATTATTTGTTCTGTGTGCCATGTTTAAAAAATTAATGTAATCTTGAAGTTAATTCTTGGCATTGCTTGCACTCATTCTTTATAAATCCCTTTAAAATGCACACTGGAACATTTTTTTAGGCCCAAAGAGTATCAGTATAAAATTAGAAAAACGATATCTTTGAGTTTGTTCTTTTGGCTTCTGGGAGCTGAGTGGGTGGTGAGGAATCCCTTCCTTGAAATAATGTTTTTACAAATAGAAATTTTGCAACAGTTTAAAGAAGGTAACTGAGATGGAAAAAGAGGGACATGTCAGTGCATTTTAATCCATTGTAATGTGTTTATAAAAAAAAATCTCTTTCAGAATAGAGAGTAAGTAATGAAAATTATCGTGGGTGAAATAATAAAACACGTAGGGATTAGAAAAACATACAAGTAGAACTGTTAACTTTGTTGAGGTTTAGTAACATAGCTTCTTAAATATGTTTCAGAAATTATACACAGTGCTGCCTGTTTGTGTCAGTAATTAGGGGTCTCTTGCTATTTCTGTTAACAGAGAATGTTTTCTTATGTTTTTAATCTAACAGAAAAAAAAAAAGAAAAAAATAGCTCATTTTTTGACAAGCAGTGTTGGAGCCCAGGTGTTAAGTTTTATAATGAATTTAGCCTGAGTTCATATTCTGTTCGTAATATGTAATGTAATTTTTCAGCATGTAAGTTATGAGTAGTTAGCAATCAGTATACAGTTAGGATCCTTGACTGTGCCTGGAATTTGCTCAGTTGTGTCATAAGGGAGGGGTAATGACATCTTTCTATTTGCAGCTACACTTTCAGGCTGGCTTTAGACTGCACCACTCCCAAGCTGTTTGGGGCCCTTGGACTCATTCCAGTGGCTAGGTGATATGGGATATTGAGTACAGCATAATCCCTCTCCTGCCCTCCCTCCAGGTACCATATCTCTTCTAGAAGCTGGAGAGGATGGTGATGCTGCTCAGAGGTCTCTGTGACATCAGGAAACTCCCCTTTCTCTACTTCCAGGTTCATTCATCAGGTTTTGTGTCTGGTTTGCGCTGCTGTTGGAGTTCATAGAATCATAGAATCATTTGGGTTGGAAGGGACCTTAAAGATCATCTAGTTCCAACCCCCGTGCCACAGACAGGGACACCTCCCACTAGATCAGGCAGCCCAAACTGACCCTCTATATGCTTGCTGTGTAGTAACTTTTTTTTTTTTTTACAGATGATAAAAAGTGGTTTGAATTAAATACCAATTTGATTTTGGCACAAAAGACATGGCAGACAGCTCAGCCAATAAGCCACCAGATAGGGGTTCTTTCCTAGATAAAATCTATGGGCTCAGCTATTCTGTCTTGGAAAGTAGTGCAGCGCTTTCCAAAAACCAGAGAGGAAGGCCAGACTGAACATTGCCGCACTGTTCTTCAGGCCATGGCATATATGCTGGTGGCACACATTTGGGGTCCCACATGGTCGTTCTAGTTTAGGTCAGGCTATTTATTTATTCCATTTCTTTTAACTAGAATTTACTTGGACTAAAGAAATTAGAATGGGACACTTTAGCAGTAGTTATTGCAAGCTCCCAATGAAAATTTATAGTCCTGCAATAGAGTACAGCTGATTTCAGCCCCATAGACCCCACAACACACAATTTGCACTGAAAGCCTGTTTGGAGGAAATGTGCAGAGGGGCCATTTGGGCTTTTTGCATTGTGGTGCATTTAAACTAACTAGAATTTCACTAAGGATACCAGCCACAAATGCTGGAGCACCACACAGAGTGGAAGTGATGGCAGACTTTGTTCACCGCTGCTTTCTTCTCATCTCAGAATTGGGAACGGTAGCCTCCAGGATGCAATGCAAATTGCTTGATATCTTAGCCTCTTCCTGCATGTATTGGATTGATTACCAGGTATAGAAGAATTTAAGTCAGGGGATCCTCAAATACAGTAAAGGCTGCATGGAATGCTCTGTCACTGTAAGAAGTTTGTATGAACACTTCAAAACTGAATTTGAGGCGGGGAAAGGGGTAAGGTTGAGAAGTATTTTTTGCCTGCTACAGCTGAGTAACAGTGATCATAGAAGCCAATCAATACAATAAATATAAGTGACTGTGAAGCCCCTTAGGAACTCTTCTTTTTCCTTTTTGCCCACTGTTAAAACCCAAACAATAGTTTAATGCACAAACAATACATTTTCATTGAGAAAATAAATGTATAATTAAGGCTTTTTAAGTTTTGCTTGTTCTCACTTGCAATGTGTTTTGCGTGTGCAGTATGACTCAATTTATTTGATGAAATTGTAATTCAAGATTGCAGCCTGCACCTATATCTATATAGTATACATTCCTTACGTCAAGAATTTAAAGACCTGATGTGACCACAACTTGCAGGGAGGCTGTGGGACTGCTGTTAAAACTCATGGTGCCTGCAACTCACTCCCCGTGTCCTCAGCAAATCTTCAACTAATATAGCAGGAAAGATGTCATTACACAGACACATAAATTATATTTTTATTTCCAGATATGCTGTAGGTACCTCTATTATGACTGACTTTGGAGGAACTGACTCTCCTGTGGCTAGAATTGGGGCTGGGATGATGATGAATAATACCAAGGTCAAGATTACAGTGGAGTGATGGAAAATCTGATTTCTCCCATCATCGAGTTCATAATATCATGACTCATAGTTGGAAGAAGCAGGGTGGAAGGTGGCATCTCTTGGCGAGAAGAGAGGAGAAACAGGCAAACCATCACTCCACTCTAAAAAGCACTCTCACTTGGGGGAAAAAAAGTGACACAAAATGCCAGTGTCTCTGCAAGTTTGCTTCAACAAAGGTAACTGAGAAAATCTGATCCCTGATTAGATTTTTCAGGAGAGCATTTCATACTTTTAAGATGCCATGGCCACCAAAGGGAGTGCTGCGGATAAGGTGTCAGAAATTTCTGAGCAAGATTTCCTTCAGTCTTTGTTCTCAGTTTTCACATCTGTAAAATGAACACAGTCTGAGTGCCTCTCACAGACATTAACTAAGCCAAGCTCACCAAAAATGGTAGTTAAATTGTAAGTTGTAACATCAGTAGGTATTATTACAGCTAATTAATTATTCTGGAGGTAATTGTACTAATCTTAGATGTAATATGGGTTACAATTCTAAGGGAAACTTTGTGATAGCCAAGTGGCTTTTATGGTGAATTTAACTATATCAGTGAAGTGACTCCAGCTTATCATAAATATGCAGTTTGACTATTTCATTGCCCTATGGAAAAGCTCAAAAAACAACCATAAACCTCCCCTGAAAAAAATCCCAAAACAGATCATCCCAAGGAAATTTTGGCTTCCAGTTCTGGAATCAGCTACTTTATACAGACGTATAGCATTTCTTTCATTGCAAGAAGTCCCAGATTAGATTAGAGAGTGTGAGTAAAACATCATTCTAGTTAATTATGATATTAATATTTGTAAGGTTAATCAATAATCTTTCCAAAACAGAGTTGTCTGAGATTTCTTTTTATTTTAGTGAAGAGAGTTTTGGCAACAAGAACGAAAGGGCATGTTTATTTCTTCTCTAGGTATCTGCTGATTAGTTCATTAAATATTGTCGTCAGCCACAATGACCTCTGTATTTGGGCTGCGTATTGGTTTACACAAAATTTCCCATAGCAGTGACTTTGTGCTGCATTGACTTCAGGTAAAAGAAATAAAGCCTGCTCTATCCATAGTAAACTTGGTTTCTTATCAGGACAAGTAGTATTGTACATCCTCTGAAACCTGTACCATTGGCAAAGAAATGAAACTGAGCTGAGCTGGTCCTGCTGGCCTAATGTTCCTGCTTTGTTAAAAGGTTCATAGTAGGTCAGGTATTTTTCAGTATATTTTTGAAAGCTTGGTTGAGCTAATTTAATTTCTGTTCATTAATTCCTCCCCCACGCCCCTCTTCAGAATAAACGGCCCTTCACACGAATCCAATTTAGCTTCAATATACCTTATTCACACTGCCTTTTATTGCAAGCCACAGTTCAGCCAGCTGTAAGATTGCCCAGCTGCCTCAGGTTTCCCAATTTAGCCCTGGAAATGATTTCAGCATGGCTAAAACTTTTCACTGGCCAATTTGGAAACAGGATTCAACTTGTGAAAAATGTCCCAAAATGGCCACTGACAGCAAAATAAAAACAAAAAAAAAAGAAAAAAAGAAAAAAAGAAACCCCACACAAAGAAAGGTGGGGTGTGAGAAGATCTGGCTGGGGATTTTTTTTTCTTGGGGCAAAAGGATGTGTATGGGCTATGTTGCAGAAGCTGAAAATCAATTCTTAGCCTTGCACTTCTGCTACCCTCTGAGGGACTTCTCTTCTTGGCCTGGGCTTAATTGCAGCACTGATATAAACAAGGAGCTTAGTGTGAAACTCTGTACAGGCAGCTGGAGGTGAACTGGCAGTGGAGACCACGATTGAGTTTAGTATTGAGGCAAAATAGCTTGGTTTTATCTGGGAGCAGTAGTAGGAAAGAAAAAAGAAAGTTTGCAGCTGTGTGGTGAGAATGCATGTCTAATCAAAGAAGTCCAAAGCATCCAATGTTCATATTTACATGGGTAGAGTAAAAAATAGTAACACTTCCATGTCTTAAACGCCATTGAACTTGAAGCTATCAGCAGTGCTGCCATTAGATCTGAATTGTATTTTACAGTGTCCATGTGTGTGCAGCTCAACAAAGGGTTTATTAAGCATGGATTTATTGTTGCACTTTTATAGAAAACATTAGCATGTCTTGCAGTTTATAGGGACAGACATATTAATGAAAGCCTGTTGGCAAACCTGGAATTCCAAAATAGGCAACACTCAGGAAGTCTGGTCTTGCAGTGAAGAAGAAAGTGAAGCATATACACTGTAAGCAAGTAAATACTTTTTGATCCTGTATATAGGTCATAATAATTAGGAAGCAGAGTGCAGTAGTTATTTGCCCGCATAACATTTTGTCCAATAGACCATAGTTGTATTTAAGAAAAGGGAATCATTTCTTTTTGTTTGTAGTAGAATCCTTCAAATAAAATCAGTCTTTTAAAATTTGCTATTAGTTTTGAATAGCTAATATACAACTGAGTGAAGATAAAGGACAGGCATCTATCTTTTGAGTCTAATGGAAGTCACAAAAATACCATCAGAATGGGGAAGAATTAAAGCACATTTTTTATATGAGCATACTCAGCTAGATTCATATGGTTTTGTGTGTGTGTCTGTGTAATTGTTCCCCAATTCTTTGAAAATATTGGTAGGATTAGAATGCAACTCTGAAAGGAAAATCTGGTTCATTGGATATTTTTAGTTAGAAAGTGTTATTTGACTTCTAAAGGAAGGGAAAGATAATTCTTGATGCCTGCTACTGATAATTTAGCTAATATTTATATGTATGCCTGTATGCATCATTACCTTCACCATATGCACATTTTTGTCCTCGATTGCCTTCTAAAGTTTATAGTCACTGTAAAATTTTGGTCACCATTATTTTAGAAGGTCTCAGCTGCAGAAACTGAAGGTCAAGGTCATGACAATTTCACATCAGCATCTGTATACGGGTGAAAAAAGAATTCTAAAAAATTACCATGGTTTGGGAGTGTTAAGTAGGTGACCATTTCTAACAAAGTAGGTTATGCCTTTGCCTAATAGTAAGCACTTAATAAAGTTTTTTTTTTTTTTCTTAATGAATGTAATAAAGACTTATTAGTTATAAGAGTACAGCTTCAGGTAAAAATGATAACGATAACTTAAATCGCTATATATAAAAGAAGATTAGAAAGAATTACTTGTCCCCTGTGTTTAGTTTCAAACGAATTAGCCTAGGAATGTATGATATGCTGAAGTGTGACCACCTTAAATATTTCTGTAGGTTTATTTATTTAGAATTTTATATGGAACTATTGTGTATGTAAACAGCATTTATTCTGGTTATTGCATTTGGGGAGAAGAGTCTCTGGCTATTGTAATGTGTGCTTGCTTATTTTTATTATAGTTTAAAGGATTTTGGTAACTCCTTCCAACAGTGAAGAAATATAATTTTGCAAAAATGTCTAGTGTGATGATCTGTGAGTTTTTCCATGTAATCTCAATTATACGCACATATAGTACATTGCTGCAAAAGTGCTGGGGCAACTGACACTTTGGAACAGCTGACTCATACTAGTTGTTAACTTCAGTATCATCCTTGAGAAGCTGACCCATACAACTACGCTGTGGGAATCAACGTCTTTAAAATTATTTGCAGATAGTCTGCACTTTTTCAGGGAGGGAAAAGCAGTGAGGACAGGTTTTCAAAAGTGCTCATCATCCAATTACGTCCCCAGATGTTTTAAAGATCTCCTTGTCACTCAACAAGCTCTCAGTGCAGGCTACCTACTACTGAGTTGTTTCTGAAGTATGAGTCTGCGTGGGAAACATTGTGCAAAAAAAAATTGTGCAAACATTTTAGATCATGAAATAGATTATTCTGTATGTTGCCCGTTCTATATGTTGGGGCCAAAACCAAGATCAGAGCCCAAGTTCTGCAGGAACTCTTCAAAGAGATCAAAGCAAGTTCTTTCTTGAAGAAATTTACACTTTTATGCAGCCAGACTGAGCAGCACAAACTTCACGAGATGTTTAAATAGACATGGGAAATGGGAGGGAGTGCAAAGCGAATAGAGTAAAAAAAAAAAAGCTATGTGAAAAATTAGAATATAGCAGACACGTGGAATAGGACTGCTGTGTAAAGGCTGGGGAGGAGTGGGAGGGAACCTCTGGAAACAGCTATTTGTCATGAGGAAAGAATGTGAGAGCTGGTTTGAAAAAAAAAAATAGAAGTTGGACACTGATGACGACATTGTTGTCCCAAGGTCCCTCTTTCAGCTGCTTGTCATGGATCTTGCCAGCTCAGTTTTTGGCTGCTTTCTCTCAGCAGCTTTTCTTCCTCATGTTCACATGACCAAAGGACAGGAAAAGACTGCTTCACCTCTGTTGCTTCTGAAATGGGATCTCCAATGAACTTTTCTCAGCAGAAGACACATTTTGTAATGTTTTGTTGAATACTGGTGAAGCTTTGATCCAGAAACAACAAAGTAGCAATAAAAAAATAGTTAGGTATTGTTTGGTTTCTAATTAAAGAAAGGTATTTAAACTTTGCAAAATGTTATTCTAAAAGAGAAGGTGTGAGGATAAGATAAAATAATGTTAAATTGCAAACTTTTATAATCTAGTTGTAAAAGGAAGATTCATAACTGTTTTTCTGAAAACTTTGCTTAGAGCAAAGGTATAGCTCTATATTGAATTTAAGAATTATGGCTTTATATGCTTTACTACAGCACTGGTTGCCTTTGAATACTCTTTTAGTGTTGTTTGCAAGTCATTATTCATAATGCTTTTTCCATTGAGTACTTTGTGGTTTCTATTACAGATCCCTTAAATTGCATGTGAAAAAAGGTACTCGCCACAAATGTATTTTAGAAATACAGAATATTGCTTAAATTTTTTTTTATTAAATATCTGCATCTCCAAGCTGCATAAAACTCCAGATTTTGTTTCTACAAGCACATCAAAATGAAGGAGAATTTTGATTTCCTGTGAGGTTCATAGGTTCATGTCTGTTTTTCCTTTTGCCTTCTTTCTTGGAAGTTAACATTTTGTTCTAGCTGTGATATGTGACAGGAAAATGAGGGAAGTGGAAATGCAAGATTTGTTGAATTCTATGGGCAAATACCCTTTCTTGTCTTCTTTAAAGAATGTCAAAATATTGGCATTAAAACACTAATACTTTTTTCTCTCTCTATTAAGGATGCATACCCGTTTTTTCTTATCTATGAATTATGATTATGTTATTCTAGAAACGTTTTGAATACTTTCTTGGAGCCAGAAATAAATGAGAAAAACAACTTATAATTCTGTATACAAAATTTATGTTATCACTTAATTTAATTTATTATACATTAAGCAAAGCTTATTAAAAATAATTACCAACATAGATTAGGAAGATAACTGTGGCAAAGCCAACTGCTCCAACTGGCATGTCTGATAAGGAACCAATTCATATATTTGATATTATGCCAAACAGAAATGGGGACATTATGCAAATAATCATTTATTAAAAGTAAGACCTGGTTTAGACTGTCACAACTAAGTTTACATAGACTATTGAGGCATTTGAATCTAATCTCTTGCTTATGATACCAGGCAGACTTACCTTTTCCATGGGAATGTTATTTTCTGCTTTTTAGACAATATGTTGGTATCATATTAAAATAATGTCTAAGAATTTGGGGGCAGGGTGAGAAAGAACGGAAAAAACCTAGTAACTCTTCAGTAATTCTCGAGTAAATTGAGTAAAACTGCAAGCATGTAATAAAATGGAAGCATTGTTCTCCTATTAGATCCAATAAACTACTGACCTAATGTGAGGGTGCTTAGATTTTTTCCTAAATTTATAGTTTTACAACATTCTCTGGTTTTCTTTTTATTAAGACATTATTTATTAAGCATGAATGTGTACCCAGCTTACTTTATTAACAATTTTTTTTAATGGCTCTTGATATATCTAGTATCTAGGCTCTTGAAATACCTAGTATCTAGGTATAATACTTTGCAAAAATACTTCTATACCAAAAGTTACTGTTGCATCTGTATAGTGCCATCTGATTAAACTGTCTGATATAGATGAATCTGGGTCTACTGACATTCCCAGCTTATTTGGAAACTCCACTGAAAGAAGTTGAAACATTTTTTGTAGGAAAGTGTAGTAGCAGTAATTTCAGCTTTCATATTTGCATTTTTCCATTGACCATCTTATTCACCAAGATTTTTTTTGAGATGCTGCAAGTGAAAGATATACTAGCAGAGAGAGCAAGAAAATGTATCTCTGTCTGATTTATAGGAACAAAATAATTAAGCAATGATGAGTTCTGTGGTCTTGGACTCGATGATCCGGTGGGTTTCTTCCAACCTGGTGATTCTATGATTCTATGATCCAGACACAACTACTTTTCTTTAAAAAAAAAAAAAACAAACTCATTGGATATCTGTGGAAGTTGTGAAAATCCCTTTTCTGAGCTTGGAATGAGATTAATCTTGGAAAAATGAATGCTGATTTTCAGTGGTCTTATGAAGGGGCAGATGGAATATGCTTGGTTGCCTTTATTGAACATAAATTGAGTCATCTTCCATGGTTTATTTTGATTTTTAGGATAGATTAGTGTTCCGTATCTTGTCCGCTTCCATTTTGGTGTGCAGACTCAGTCTGCTTTTTGAAAAGTGAGGACCGTTCAGGAAATCAAATCCCTTTTCGGTGACTGAAGAGGAGCATTCAGGAACTGAGATGCCTAGAATAACAAACTGCTTTTGAAAATGCAGAGGCATTTGAAAATGCAGAAATGCTTCATTTTTTTTATTTACCTTACTGCTTTCAAATAATTTCAAAAAAAAATTAAAAACAAAAGGGAAAAAAATAACCCAGGTAGACACTGGTTTTCTTACATGGAGTAGAACATCTTTGAAGAGGCTGATGTACCCGGTGTCTCAATTGTTGGCTACAACATTTTGAGTTTTCTTTGTTTCTAATGCTCGGGGCAGTGCTCTGGGGAATGGCATGACAGCAGTATGTCATGTGGCTGGAAAAATTCAGTTTTGCCTGTTTCTGAGGGCATTTTTTGTAGAGCCTGGAAAGTGTGCACTTGTACCTCTTCTGAGTATGGAGATCTTTCTGTCCTGTTAAGCTCTGGAGGAAGCACTGGCTCAGAAAATATATCAAACCATGAAAATATTTGTAACTTTGGGCTCTTCAAGCTTGGTTCAGCTAAGGCACTCTCCCCTGAGCAGGGCTGCAATGCCCTCCTTTTCGTTAGTGCTCCACATGGCCAGATCACGGGAAGCAGAGCTCAGGCTGGCATGGAGGTTGTTTCTTCAGAGTTCATTTTCTTTCATTTTACTTGTGTTTTACCCTTGCCTGTATCACGGATAGACTGTAATAAGAAAGGAACAAAGTCAGCTGTGAAGAGTATTAGGATTATAATTTCATGGTCTTTGGAGCACAGCTTCAGGATCCAGTCCAGCAAAGTGATGGAGTCCTCCCACAGCTGCTTGTTTTCCAAAAAAAATCAGTGTTTAGGAAAGCACAACAGGTTTTCTGTAAGGTCACTGTCATTTTTTACATTCTTTCATTGTCTTTATTCCTTTTTTTCCCCCTTTAAATACAAAATACCCTAATGACCTCTACAGAGTTTGTTTAATTCCATATTTGGGGTTTTGTTTATGGTTTTTTTTTAATTTCTTATCTTTCTGTTTCTTGTATCTCTTTGAATGCTGGTTTAAATTAAAAGCTGCAGTTATTTACTGGGATGCATGGACACATTAAACTGATGTATGTGCTAGATAGAGGTGTATTTAAAAGTGTGGGCGGACTTACTTTTCCCAGAGTAACTTTTCCTATTTCTCTTTAAAATTAGAAGTAATTGCACTTATCTCTTTAGCATAAAACTTATCTCTACTGTAATTTAATTTTTGCCCAGTATATTCCAATAAATTATAGGCCCTTAGTATTTTTCCAGCACAGATGCTCATTATAACATCTCTGGTTTACATGACTTCAGATCACAGACTGTTTCTTAAAAGTTATTGTGCAGTTCTATTTTACTCATTAAATATGCAGAGCATCCTTTTAACTTCTTAGAAGAGAGGTGACAAATTATTGAAGAATTTAATGTGTTTTTCATACACTTCCTTTAATTTTTCACTGACTTCAGCAAAGCTTCCCCACACTTCACAGTTAAACCAGTATTTTGGAAGTTAACATTTGGCAGGGGGGGTTATGGATGAATGATAAAACCTTGTAGCCTGTAAAGATAAATCTTGAGTAGCTGCCAGTAGGTAAATGACTAACTGCAATTCAAGCAATTTAACAGCAATCAGTGTGAGGTCAAGTAACTTTGGACAGTGTAGTTTAATGCATCCTCTTTTTTCCTTTCTCTGCAAGTAAACCACCACTGACTTCTGCAGTGGTCATTTAACCTTTTCTTTTACATTTCCTGTCAATTGTTCCCTCAGAAGTCAAGTAAAGTATTGCCAGGATTGGTAAGGGGACTGGGAACATCAACAAATCAAAATAACGCTAATGTGAACCAATGGATTATTTGCATTCCAATGCTTAAGTTATCACTTCATAGTTATAGGCTCTGGTGGCAAGACTGGACTGTGTTATGTTAGACTCAGGAACAAATGCTAATATCTCCAATGTTTTCAAATTCCCAGCCATATTTGGTCAATTGTGCTAGTGTCGACCCTTGAAGGCTGCCAAGAGTCTTGTTGGCAAAAATGCCACTTTGGTTAAGAAATAACTTCTACCACAGCTTTTTTTTGAAGCCTGTCCTCATTTAAAGGGGTATCATCTCACTATTTCATGACTCTGGTTTTTGTCTTTTTTGGTGTTTTTCTTTTAATTAAATTTATTCATCTCCTTAATAATGGGTTTAGCATAAATTACCCTCATGTATTACATGCTTTTCTCTACTTTGAATGTTTTAATCTTTCTATAATCCTTTCAGCAGGAAAGAATCTTGTTAATCTGCTCCAAAACTATTTTTTTACAAATCCTTTTGACCTGCATGAGTGTACTCACTTTCTTTAAAAACAGAGCAAAATTTAAAGTTTCTTTGCATTGCTGAGTACAGCAGATCTGACCTAGACTGTTCAAGGGACAAATTCAAGCTCCGCCAGGGGAGATTCAGGCTTGAGATAAGGAAAAAATTCTTCACAGAAAGGGTCGTTAGGCACTGGAACAGTCTGCCCAGGGAGGTGGTTGACTCTCCTTCCCTGGAGGTGTTTACGTTGAGAGTGGATGAGGTGCTTAGGGGCATGGTTTAGAGTTTGGTGGGAATGGTTGGGCTCCACGATCCGGTGGGTCTCTTCCAACCTAGTGATTCTGTGATTCTATGATTTAAATACAGGATTTGCTCTAGCAGCCCAGCTGTCATTCAGACCAGCACCTTTGATGGCTGCTGACTTGCTGTGCCTACCAAGAAAGGATGAGAAACTCGGACTAGGCAGTTGTTGGAATAAATGTGTCATGCAGGAATTTCTGCCTCTTTCCTTCTTTTAGAGTTTTGTTTATGCCCTAAAGCACAAGAAGTGAAACCCAAACTTTTGTGGAGGGTTGCCTGCTTTTCATTTGTGTGTTTTTTAAATATAGCTAATGCAGATAAAGCATTATAAGGGAAATTGGCTGTGTTTACTATACATAAAAAATTCACCGTAGAAAATCTATGTTCTGATAGTGTTGATCTGATTGAGCTAAATAACCTCTCTCTAAATATCATCTCTCTTTCCTTAGAAAGTATAAGGAATCGGGCTTTATATATACAAGCAGGATTGAAATCAAGTATCTAAGAAGATTTGGCAATGTAGTCTGTTATCTCTACACTTCAGATGGAATTGAATCCTCACACAAATGGTATTTCAGATTTCTTACTGCTAGGGCAAAGATCTTGCAGAAATATTACAACTCTCATCACCAAAGAGATAACATCATTGGAGCCATTTTTAGGATCGTTGTGCAGGGAGTACCTTAATATTCATAATGAGACCAAAAATGCTACCATTAACCTTCAAAGGGACAATGCAATATCAGCATAAATGTGTTAAAAGAGAAGACAGATGTCTCATATAACAAAATGAATATCTGGCAAATGGAAATCTTCCAGATCTTCCAGATTTCCATTTTCAGGTAGTACAGGTCATTAGCTGAAATTGCTTCCTTCTGTTTTTTTTAGGGGGCTGGGTGTTTGCTACATTTATGTTTTCCACCTATCAATCTGCCTCCTTACTTTAGAAAATAAGTGAAAATATGAAAATCTCTATCAAAAAAATGGAACAACTCTGAAATTATCTCAGTAGCCGTGTAGTTGAGAGAGTAGGTGTGTCTGTACACAGTGTGCTCTCAAATCATGCAGTCCCTAAGTAATTTTTTCTAAATCAGTTCTTCCACATAACTAGGCTGCAAAGAAGTCTGCAGTGCTTGAAGTTTTACATTTTCTGTGACACAAGCCTTTTTCAATTACTATAAGTTGACACTGGTCTGAATTTTTACTTTCTTACACTGTATTGAGCTGGAATATGCAGTGCCTAATCTTGTGTGCATACACACATGCACAAGTACACATACAATTTGCAGATTCCTTTATTAAAACAGCAAACAGGAAAGCAAACAAGCAAAACAGAATTTGCTGATTCTGTTCTGTCTCCATTCCCACTAGAGTGCTCTCTGCACCATACTTGCTGCTGATTCATTTTTCTGATCTTGAAGGGTGACTCTTGCCTCATCCCTGCTGTGCATGAGATGAAAGCAGATGCTCTTGATCATATGGTGTAATCCGAATCCTCAGATTTCACTTTGACCTGGCAGGATTTCTTATGAAGATAGTCTCTACTACTCAGAGCTGTTGAGGAAGAAAAAACCTTACAGCACAGAAGTGTTGCATATGGGGTTCTGTTAGCTTTTTAAGTTTGTCTGATTTCTGTGTGTTTTGATTTCAGTCATTATTCTAGATAAGGTGCTTCATCTCAGTAATACCCTAAACTCTGGCTGCATACTGAAGTGGTGAGCACTGAGCCATGCTCAAAACCCATAGAAATTTCTTCAGCTACTTTTTTGCAATGTTCTCTGCAAGGTTGTCTGCAACACCCATTCAAACACCAGATTACTGCGTGCAGCATTTCATTTCAGCAATAACTTCTTGCAAGTGGAGTGTCCTTCTGATGATTGACAGCTACATTCAGCAAGACTTCTCCTCACAAATGAGATGCATACTCTGCCTTGTCTGGGCTATTAAAGGCAGGAAATAAACTCCAGTGCAGCCACTCTCTGTTTTACTAATGTAGTTTAGTAGCCTGTCTGGTTACTGCACAGCATTGTGGAAGCAAAGCTAATGCTTTCTGTGAATGATTGTCCTGAAATACTTAGAAGTAGAGCAGCCATACTGATGGGAGAGAGAAATGAACATAGGTCTATGATGCATCTAACTAGAAGGTAGCTGACTCCTTCAAACTCAGGCCAGCTAGCTAACCAGAGATCTTGTTTGGTCTAAATGCCATCTGTGTTAGGCAGAGGTTTTGACATAATATTTTGCCCTTTCAGTTTGCTGAATTCCTATCTGTCACAGCAGTGCAGGAGAATCACTTCTCGTGCTGTGCCAAGGATTTTCGGGTTCCCAAGATTCATACACAGTGGTATGGATTTGACCAGATACTGTCCTTAACATCATTTAGCAGTGTTTTCCAAATACGTTTTGTGTCTCTTTACCCTGATCTTCAATGTATGCGTGTTCTATATGGACATAACATCTTGCTATGACAAATATCTAGTGAACATAGCAGCCTGGTAATTTGAGACAGACAGGTTACAAAACATAGGAGTGTGGAAGGGAGATCAGTAGGTGTTTATAAAGACATTGCATTTGAGGAATGTGTGGAGTGAAAAAGATCCAGAGAGTTACTGAAAGACAAAGGCTCAGTTTGATCAGAGTAGTGGAGCCGGGAAGGAATGAACAGATATGAATGTGTGAGATGCTGTTAGTAGTCAGGACTGGCCATTTTTTTAAAACATGCATGAGTGGAAATGGGATAAAGGAGATGGTGGAGTCAGAAAAGGAAGAAATTTATTTAGAAAAAAATCCTGGTCAGAGGGAAAGGAATTGTATGATATAAGTAATGAAAATCTAATTGCATTCAAACAAGGATGACTAGTTTTGATACGGTGCAGAAAGCCTATAGACTTCTCTGATTTGTGAAGAGCTTGTTCTTTGCCCTGCTCTGAAGGGAGATGATATAGGCACTCCGATCTTAAGGAAGAGCTCACTGAGTACTGCAAGTGATTCTCGTTAGAGCATTATTGGCAAGATGGGACACCTTAATTGCAGGAAGGAGACCTTACTCCGTACTAATTGGGAAATGTGACCTTATAATCTCATCTCAGAAGATTAAGATTCCAACAAATTTGAGGCACAATTTTGGTTATTTCCTATTGTTTTTTGTTGCCAACTGTAAAACCCACAGTCAGGCCTATCAGCTCTGAAAAACTACCCCCAACACCTTGGCTAAAAGGCTTAAGCCACAGCCTCATTTTGTGACAGGTTTTAATCCATACACTAAATCTTAGTTGAGAGGATAAGCCTGGGTTACTGACTTCTGCAGTTGTTAATGAATTGCCACAGACACAATCACATACCTGCAAAACAGAGAGCATATACTTATAAAGCACAAAATAAGAATGGAGTCATTATCTATGTAAAATGTCACCCCCTCCACCTGGGCATGGCCATTTAAATCCCAGGGGTTTCTGCTCACTTTTCTATACGTGCTTGACATGTTGTGCTTTTAAAGTATAAGCATCTCAAAAATAAAGTTCAGAGGTTAGTTTTCGTCATCTCAGAAATGCACTTTGCATACATTTGCCAGAGTTGTGGCTCTTTGTTAGAAAACAGGAGAGCCTGAAGTATTTCTGCCCTAGTGCTTAGTATCCAAATAATATTTTGACTGTTACTGAATAAGCACCATTGTACTATTAGTCCTTTTCTCCACAGATTAGAAAGGATTGCAAAAAAAGGCTGTTTGTTTTCCTTGATTACTAAGAGATCAGACATTGGGAAAAAGCAGTCATGATGATTCAAGAGAAGGTATTTGAAAATATGACTAAATTTTGTGACTCTCACTGGAATGTTTTATCCTGATGAAAAGTACCTGTGAGGAGTATGAGGTTACCCACATTATTATGGTTTGTTACATTCAGTGTGGATTCTTCTCCTGTGTGTAAGGAAACAAATAAAAGTAAAATGAAGTGGATCTTCAAAATGAGGAGATTTTAAAAAAAAACTTGCTATTTGTTTAACCTAAAAGAGTAAGTGTTGATTTATTTGCCTTCTCAGTTTTCTGAGCTTTCAGAGAATACTCAAGTTTTGCTTTTAAATTTTGTCTTGGACCTAGAGAGGCTTTAATATTTTTTGTTTTATTTTTGTTTCTTTTAAAAAGAAAGCTGAGGTGCTTTTACAGTCTTATGACTGTGGAAGGAAGAGCTCTAAGGAAAGCACCAAAGATCCTAAGATGGGCAACAAAAATCACAACTCTGTACATGTACATGAAATCTGTATTCTGTCACTTGTGGCTTTTGATCAAACAGTTGAACTGATAACTGATCAGTTTTAAATATGCCAGTTCACAAAATACTCTCTTACCTCTTCTCTTTTCTACTTAGCCATTCTTCTGCCTAATGCAAGCTGGAGCCTTCCTCCTCCAGCCAAACCTGTTTTATCTAAAAATACTTTTCTCTCAGAGAATAGCAGGTTTTACAAGTTAGAAAAGCAGAATAAGTAATACATGGATATCCAAAATTTGATTGATGAATTACCACATTAATGGAGTATAATGGTCTTCATCACAGTGTTCAGATAGTTATACATTGTAACTCCTGAAAAGCTCAGCAGCATGGCATAAATGCATGGGAAGAAAAGCAAACTTTGACAAAGATTAAGTGATACCAGAAGGAGAAAAAAAAGAAAAGAAAAAAAAAAAACAGAAGGGCAAGGTGCCAGAAGACTGATGAAATGTCAGGTAGTTAAAGACCACTGTGAACATCAGAAAAAAAACAATGAAGATTGTTGTGGTTTTATATAAAGATTTGAATGTGTTGCTTTTTCTTTCCCGAGTTACTGGGAAGTACTTATAAACTACTGTTGGAAAATGCATTCTTGGGCTACAGCTCTTCATAAAGGCATTCTTGTCATTCAAACTCCACACCTTAAAATAATTTCTACTTCCCACATTTTAAAGCAATCTCGCAATACAAATTCGAGCTGGGAAATAGAAACGTTTTCTGACAGATAAAGCATTTCTTTACATTTTTAGACTTGCATCATCCCTGATAAAAACTTTATTTCTGTACTGATTGATTTCTGCACTGAAGAGGATTTCAACACTTTTCATGGTGTACTAAATAAAGCTTTTGCATTGAAAGTCTGATGTTGTGTCAAAAGCACAGGTTAAATCTCATGGATGATGTCACCATGCAATTAAAGGCAGAGTTTAACACTTCTCTAGGAAGGTACTTTCCCCTCAAGCTATCTGGAATAACAGAGTTGCTATAATACAGTTGTGGCTGCTGAGGAATGCTAAAGTACAGTCAATGACTCGTTGCATTTCAGAAGGGAATGCAGAGAGAGGTTTAATTGCTCCTGCTACACGTCTTATAATGCAGGGGAGCCTTTGCTTGAATGGCTTGAAGTGACGGCTTTTGAATGTGAGCATGCTGTCTGCCTTTTTTACCCTCTCCTCCCCTCCTGGAATAGTCATGTCCAGTTGTGGCAGTACATTTTGTTTTCTCACTGTCACTCGTTCATTCCCTTTGATTAAGTTTTATCTTTTACAAGGCGTACCTATGTTATAGCTATAGCTGCAGTTACAGCCTTTAGGGTAGCTGTGGCTTCAAGCTGTATCCTTCCCCTCCTCTCTTTGACCTTTGTTTTATCAGCCGGAGTTTCTGCAAAGTAATCATTTGATTGCCCCCTCCTCAGGTTCCCTCTTTCACTTCTCTTTACCTCTCCACCTCCCTAACAGAGTATTTGCTAATCTAGTTTTTTAATCTGATGCTGCAAGATTACTTTAAATTCCTACACTTGCTGTAGTCTGTCACTGCATTCATATGAATGGGAACACCCAGACTAGATTTGTACCACTTCGGAGCAATCTTTGCTTTGGCATTGGTCCATAATTCACTGAGGTGCCTAGGTTTGATACAGCCAGAGAGTTGTTGAACTGAGTGCCACTAGAAATACAAGAGAGGACAAAGAAGAAAGGGATACACTTATTTTTTCAATAAGGTGCAAAGAAGAAAATACAAGATTGGCACCAATTGCTGCAATTTATTAGAGAAAGCCAAGGAGCAAGATTTAGAAGCTGGTCTGACCTCTAAAGCTTGAATCTTTCCCAGATCCTGAGTAAATTCAAAGTGGTAATCTTTGGTTTCACAGAATGGTTGAGGCTGGAAGATCTGGAGGTCATCTTGTTCAAATGTCCTAAAAATCTCCTTGTTTTCTTTACTATAAAAAATAATTATTATGGAGAGTAATTGCAGCTAACTGGAAAAGGACTGCTCATAATTTCCATTGTGAGCTGGAAATAGCAGTTGTATATGCGACCAGCAGATTTTACCTGCAGTATCTTTCCTATTTAACACTCATACAGCTCTCCAAGTTTCCTGAAGCCCTGAGGACTTGCCCACAGAGCAGCCTTGAATAGCGCTTGCTCTGTTGCAAAAGAACACAGTGCCTGCCTCTCTGCATTTACAGGTACAAGGAACTTGCAAGAGAGAAATACAAACTGCAAGCGTGTAAACAGCTGTTGGGGGAAGGGGAGGAAGCTTCAAGTAACAGGATCGTCTGCCCAATTCATCGCTGCCATGTGTGCTGTGTAATGCTTGTCATCTCAAGTGAGTCATTAAGAGGTTTCCCCCCAATGGTACTTTGAAGTACTGTGACAGCTTGAGAGTATCTATAAATTGCCACAAACAGCCCTCATACTGCGTTAGCTAATTGCTTGCTCTTTGACTGATTAGGAGTCACTGAGTTAAATAATTTGTCACATGTGTGGCTCATAATAAATAATGTGACTGGCCAGTTTGTGAGCTGTTTTGGTGATATATAGTGCCCCTTTTGAATGTTGTTATGAACAGCTAACAAATATGACCCTATGATTGTTAGATCTTTGTGGAAAAGAATAAGAACCGACAGGGGAGCAGGTTAAAAAAAAAAAAATCCACTTCCTGATATGTAATGAAAATTGTATTAATTTATTCTTCATAAAATGTTATTATAATTTTATTTTTAATAGCTATTTAAAAGTAAGTACTATTTTATAGCAGAATAATTTAATTTCAATTTATATAGGAATAGTTGTAAAAGAAAAAAATATGTTTTTCTGACCCTTAGTCTTGCTTCTGGTTGTGTGTTTGATATAGCCAGTTTTCATACATATGCTTATTGGGCACTGGGCTACTTAATTTATAAATACAAATATGGTAATTTTGTAAGCAGTTGTGCACGTGCAATGTTAGAGATGCCTTTAGAAAAAGTCTGGTAGAACAGGGATGTATATATATTAGTATGTTCTTGGCATCTTCAGTTAAATAGGAGTCTTGTCTGATTTCTGTGTGGGAGGAGAGTCCCCAACACTTTGCCAAAGAAGCAAATGTGGCTTTTCTCTCAGCTAAAGGGTGATTTCTTCCCAAGAGACAGGATATGTCTTGTACCTTTAACTCCTGTTGTAGACTGGATCACTGGGCTATAAAATCTTCTTTTCCCGCAGTTCTGCTAAGTGAAGAGTGATGACTGGTGTTTAATAAACCAACCCCTTACAAGCCTGTTCCTGCAGTGACCCTAGCTATGGCATTCCTCTTATTTGAACTTTGAGGTGTTCATGCTGTTAAACTGATTCCCAACTGGTCTATCTCTTTGTTTTCGGTCATGTTAATTCAACAGAGCCCACTGCAGTTGCATGACGCAAGACAATACTCCAACTGTCTGTACTGAACATCCCCACAGCTCTTTCTAAATGTGTTTAGCTTCTCCTCAAAGCCAAACAGAAAAAGACTTCCTAGATATGGGCTTGCCTATGGTTCTTTATGCCCTCTTACATCTCCCACCATGTAGATGTTTTCTGTCCAGTTGCGTGAAGAGAAGTTACTCTGATATGTTGCTTCATCAAAAAGGAAAGCTGTTCATGGATTATGCAAATCAGTTTTGACAAGGATAAGAATTATGCTCAGAAAACCAAAAAAGGTCAGTGCTCACCAGCCTTGGGCTTAATTAACGAGATGATGTTTGTGCTACTTGCTGTAGCTCATGAGAGGGAGAGATTCATGCCTCTCGTTTCAATCAAATGCCACATGGACTTATGCCTCTGTCTTTAGCACCCCCAGGGAGGCTGCTGAACCCGCTGAGCTGCTGGCTATTTCACTGTGTGGCTTCTATCTGTTTCCTGTGGAAAATGGGGAAAGGTGTTTTGTTTGTTTTGTTGCACAAGGGCTTGGGAAATTAATCTGAAAATGTTTTGTGAGATGTTTTCCACTAGCCTAGCATTTTATCTAATTTTCAAAGGCTTTGGGAGCCTAGTGTTATTTTGAGATAAGGCTCCAGGCAGCCCTGGTCACAACTAATAGTTACTTACTTTCCAATGACTGCCTTATTTGTGTTTTTACCTTGGGCCTTACAATGTTTGAATGTGATATACATGGCTTCCTCTCATTAAAGACACTGCCCATCAATGAAGAAACTGAGGCTGAGTTCCTGATTTTGCATTGAGGAGAATAAAAACAGTTTTCTCCTCATTGTTAATGGACTTATTATACAGGAGTGAAATGCTTGGACCTATGAAGTCAGTGAGATCAAAACTCCTTCCCATATGGCCTGGGTTTATTTAAAGCTTTGCTTCTATTTCATTTTCTTTTTTGCTTGGCAAAAAACCCACTTTCAAGCATTCCAAATTTGCTTATGTTTATGAAAGAAATTTCCATAATGTATTAGCTGAGCAAGTAAAAATCATAAACATGGTGAGTATTCTAACTGGTTCACCTTTGCAGAGCAATATGTCCGGATTCTGTAATTTTGACTGAAATCTGGTCCATTCTTCTTTTGTTGATTTCTGAGAGATCTATGGTAACATCTGGTTCTAAATGGAAGAGATCTTTTTAACCAAGCCCTAGCATTTCCCACTTTTCTGATTTTTCTTGTTAGTTAGGAGAGTATATGCTTTTTTGTTTTTCTTACAACCTCAGCACTGGAGTCAAATGATTTCATGAAAATCCTGGTTGCCATTTGAAAGGAAGAAAGGAGAGGGGAGGATTATGGCACTCAGGGTTATGGAGTGAAATCTGAAAGCACAAGAACAAGAAGAAAAGTAAAAGAAATGTTTAATGTATATTCATTTTTTCAAATGAGCAGGGTGGAGTAAAGAAGCTTAAAATGCTGATTGTTCAGTGCTTGCTCTTACAAACATCTAACTTCCCTTTAGACTTTCCATCAGAATATTATCTTAACAGGTTATTTGCTAACTTCTAAACTTCTAGAATCTTTTAGCTCATTACAAAATGACTGATGCTTATCAGTTAATGCAAGTCTGCTGTTTTCTATGTGGCCCATATTTTGCCCCCTCTCAATTTAATGTATCTGCATGCTTACATATTATCACTGGGATAACAGGCAATAAAAATGCCAGAAAGTCTAAAGGAGTGAAACAGAGAAATCCAAACCAGCTCCCAGCTGCTATAGGCTTGACTTGTTCATGTGTTTGGAGTTTCTGATTTTGTTGGGTTTTTCCCCCACTTACGACTGCACTTTTACCTCACTACAGTTTGGATGGCTGCAGTAATTAAATGCCTGTTCAAATTACCTCTCTTGTGTGAAGAGCGATTTCTCTGCTTAAACCTCAGGATTCTGTTTAAACCGTTGTTAGCTGACTGCAGATCAGGCAAGATAGGAGGCATTTGTCCAGGATGGAGGAGTATACCTATTAATCCAGAGATCTCTATTTGCTGTAATGTTTTCTGTGCATTCATGGGGAATTTAGGACGGGGCTGATTTTGGTGTCCTTTTGTGCTGTGCCTCATTGCGTTCTCTTTGTAATTAAATCTCAGGAGTTTGATAGGCAGAGACAGCTTTATAGTATTTGGGTAATTAATAGCAAATATGTTCCGTTTCTGAAATACGTATTCTACAACTGATGTTTTTGCATTTACACAAGGGTTATAAATTCGACAGTAACTGGTTGCTGGTCACATATTCTGTCTTCAGATACATATCTGTGTAGATTTAATTAGTATGCCTTTAACAAAATACTTAAAAATTTAATCTGTTACACTGCTAAAAATAAAATCTCTTTGAGGCCAAAGAATTGAAATTAGAGATACCTGGGGAAAGCTCAGATTTGACGTCTAAGTGTATCCAAAAGTTGGAGACCTTTACATGTGCTTTACCTATTTGTATCTGCCTCTAATGTACCTACCTAGTAATACAATGTGCTCTAGTGACAAGCTCACTAGAACTCATTCTTTATTTGGCCTTAATATTTTCACAGTCCTATTACTATGACAGGCAGAAAGAAAACAAAAAAAACCCAGATCCTCCTACTAATTCTGTACATCTAATTGTATTAAACACAATTTTTGTTACAGGGATAATATGAGCAAACCGTATATATCATTAAAGGCTAACAATAATAATTCAGTTTTGCTTTTTAATTTAAACAGACAATACAAGAGAAAAGTAACAAGTTTCATTTTTGCTAAAATAACCAAAATGTCATTGCTATTCTGTTTCAAAGTGGAAGCATAGTACACTATTTCTCTACAGTTCTGTTTTATGCAAAGATATAAATGTCTGCTTGACGAGAATGATATTTGAATAGCTGGATAACCCTAGATTGCGTGCTTTAATCAAGACATTGGATTAGCTTCAAAGTTGTTCTGCTTTGAGCAGGGTGCTGGACTAGATGACCTCAAGAGGTCTCTTCTAACCCAGCCTGTGATTCTACACTCTAAAATCCTGATTTGAGACTTTGATAACCATCATCTTTTCTTTGTGTCTAGTTACTGATGTTCTGTGCAGTTCTAGGGACACTATGAAAGCCAGGAATGGGTCAGGGCTTTTGTGATATGCAATTCGTTTTTGTTTTCCTCACTTTCTGTGCGCTGCATTGTGGAAGTGATGTAATGAAGCTTGTCATTTCCAAAGTGGGACTTCAAGCGATTCTGCTGTTTGGATTTTAATTTCTGATTTTGTGGCTTGGTTTTAATTATTTCTATTCTTAAACTTGTATTTATGGCCTTGAGAAGGACCACTGTACTTGATTGTGTACACACTACTTACTACAAATGCATAGCTACTTCACATACGTGCAGGGTGTATGCTGCTGCAATTTGGGGTATATCATCTTAAAACTGAGAACAATTCTGTTTCTTTGAGAAAGGGAGTGGGATTACTGGTCAGAAATCTCTACCATTGCAAACAGTAATCCATCTGGGAATTGACACTTATGCCTTAGCAAACTTGTTCTTTTTGAACATGTGCACTCATGCGTGCTCTCCTCTCTCCAAGTTGTTTAACATGCCATCTGGAAAATGCTAGGCAAAGCAAGATGTATACTGCTTCTGTGAGGGGCACTGCAGTGTGTTCAGCATCAGCAAGTATTTCCAAACATAAGTGAAAAAAAGCTTAGAAGACCTTTGCTACACATGAATTATCTTGACCCTTTCTTGTTCTGCTAGCTGGTAAGTGGGCTGAGAGCACTTTGCTGGAGATAACTCTTAATCCCATCCAGGGCTTACCCTGCTCACCATTCAGGTGTATGGAGATTTCTGCCCTTACCAAATGGGAGTAAGGTTAAGTCATGCAGAGGATAGAGGCTTCAAAAAAATCGGTACTGGCTGAACCCTCCTCTTTAAGAGGGACTGGGAGTGTTACCGGTGCAAAATTAAGTCCAGCAGAGAGAATGGGTTAAACAGACTGATAATTAGGTCTACTGAAGTATATTCTTCCTGTCTTGCATAAGAATTATAGATTTAACCTTAAGAACATCATTAGATACTGTTCTGATTTGGAGCTACAAATAATAAAACCACCTAAAATATATTTCAGGGATGTTCCTTAGCAGCAGTTTAGTTCCAGCATGGCAAGCATACTAGTTTACCAGCTTTTGAGGTTTAATTGAGCACAATAACACCCTGAATGATGTGATCAAAATAATCTTTTACTATTCAGATGCTTCTGATTAAAAAATCTATGAACTTTATAAGAAGCGAAGGTAATGGAATTGTATTTGCTTACTTCAAATAATTGAAATTATAGAGTTAGCATAATTGGTGTGACTTCAGCAGCCAGCCATCATTTAGCTGTTCCCATGGCCCTTTATGACTGTATAGATGTTGCTTCCAACCTCCACAAAATACTGCACAATGATTTTGTAGGCAGGAAAACAGATCTTTTTCAAAAGAGCCTTATGAGAAGTACACGTAGAGCTTCCTTTAAAAGCAGAGTATTTCCATTCCCTCATGCATCAAAAAAAAAGGAAATTAGATGAGATTTATTATGTTATATATATTTATTAATGTGGTCAGACTCTACACTTTTAAGCTGGACATTTGTTAAGGAAAAGAGAGTCTGTCTCAGTCATTGTGAAAATTCTCCTTTGATGACACATCTTACTGAGGTCTCATATTATCCTCTTATTATCGCAATGGCCTTTTCATTTTGTGTATATTTTTGCATATGGAAAACTTATGAAAGAGATCTCCATTTATTTGTGTATATGTGTGTGCACATACATACGAAGAATATTTTTGCATATAGCTGTGTATATAAAAGTAGGTAAATATTATCTATATATATGTGTGTTCAGATATATAAATAAAACATTTTGGAACACTGCAGCCTAATAGTTTTTATTACAGGTTCAGCAAGTCTAAATCATGCGAACATCATCACAAATGCCTTCTATTGCTGTAGAAGAGCAATAAACCATAGCCGTCTCTGCAAACAGCCATAATTATGAGCCACAAAAATAAATAGTGACCTGTCTCTAAATTGTCCTCAGTAATTCTTCCAACTGACCTACTGTTAGCATCTTTTACCAATGTATGTAATGCAATTTATAGAACAGCCTAAATGTGACATGGCTTAGGCTTTTTAAAATGGTAGGTTTCAGTACCTTTAAGTAGCCCGATACAGTAAAATCTTTGTTCCTTACAAAATGCATACGTGTGTATGGTATATATTTATCTGGTCTGGAATAAGCGTTAATCTTTAATTACTGAATAAACATATTAAGCAGGTGTGGAATAACTGAACTTTCAACTTTGCAATATTTATCTACTAGAGCTGTGGATACATTGGCTCTGCAATTTGAAAGATTTCACCTTGCCATGCCCAGAGTTGAGTGAAGAAGGGAAGGCTGGGAGGGAGGGCACATAAATGCCCCAAATCCCACATAAATCAGAAATTTCCAGTTATAAATTATGTACCATCATAACATCCCGTTACCGTGGTTGGTGAGCCAGGTCTGGAGCACGGGGTAGTTTATAGCGGAAAAATGTTTTTTCAATGGATAGCACACCCTCGGACTCCTTCTCCTCCTAGGCTCTGTGTGCTGGGTTTGTGGTGTGAGGAGATATAAAGCAGCATTTTTCTAGCTGCCTGATGGAACAATGAGGGCTCTGTTAGAAGGAGCCCAAACTTCTGTAGCCCCTGCCTCACAAGGTTGGAATGACTGCTTAAACCTAGGTTCAAAGCCCTTGGCCTCCAAGTGCTTTAATTTAGCACTATTTTTGCTGCTCTGGCCTCTGTTTTTTCTGCTTAAACCATCTAAGGTCTTCTTGTTTTGCAGGGAACTAAGCAGCTCCTTTTTATAATTAGATTAAAGATAATCAAATGAAGACTTGGATATATTTAATGTCATTTAATCTTTTTTCTTTTTTTTTTTTTTTAACTTTTACAAAATTGCTTTTTATCACCACAGCCTAGCTTCTTGTAAATTTACACCTCTTTTTTTGTTTTGCTGTACTTAAAGCTTCTGGTTTCCTGGTTTAAAAAAATATCATTTGACAAGTATTTTTCAGCATTTTTATTTGATGCCATAAAATAAACCTTTACCAGGTGTTTTTGGGTATGATACACAACACTTTCATTCTTTCAATATCAATGTGTATTTTTGCAAATCAAAATAACGGCAATTCAGACATACCTTTACATATTCTAAAATTCCAGAAAACTTATACAACTGTGACTTGAGGGAAAAACATAGTGAATGTTATCTTGAAAGATGGGTTGAGTATTCCTTATTTCTGAGATCACAAGGAATCTTCAGCCAGCTGGAGCCTTCAGGTTATTCGATGGTTCTAAGTAGAAATATAGATGACTAATGAAATAAATAGTTGTAGTTGTCTTAATTTTTCATTTATAGGGCCAACAGTTCTTACATTTCCTGAGGCACTCTGCATATATTATTGAGGTAGTATGTTAAAATGATCTTGCCTCATTTATCCTCCCCCACAAAATAGTTGAGATGTAAGTTTCCAAAGAAAACATCTGAAACATTTAATTTTACCTGTCACTTTTTTTCATTTTCCCTGTTAAGAGTAAAACATTGGGCTGTTCACTTCTAATGGAGGGTTTTCATGTGAAGGTTAGAATAAACAAAAGTATGATTTAACATTCAGAGTCCAGAAAATGACTAATGGGCAACTCTTAATTCATTTTCCAGGTCCTAGGTACACAAAGTTAAAAGCTGTAAAGGTAACAAAGGTTATCAAGACCTAGAGATAAGAATTAGAAGTTATTAAGTTTAGTGTCTAAAATTGGAGTTTCCTCATTTTTCTTTCTACTATGTGAAGTAGTAATTCCTTGAATTTACGCTATTCACACTGTCAAGTTAATACTATATTGTGATTTATTCAAGGAATAGATATTTATTTTAATTATCTTGGTTCATCTAGGAGTATTCTGTTTTGTTATCTTTCTAGACACTGTGCAATCATGGTTTCTTTATTTTGTAGAACTGCATTTAAATATCCTCTATCATCTTAATGAATTTTAAAATCTAGAGTAGGCATTTTTTTCTAGATGACATTGATTTACATGTTTTGTACTAGTTTCTCTAGCAAAGCCTTTTCTGCTCAGAAGTATTCAAATTGTAGGTAACGATCTATCAGTTAATATTGTCTACTGCAGCCACTGTGTTTCTACTGCAGGCAACTACAACTCTATCAGAATCTATCCAACTTTACTTTTCTGTTTGAAACATTCACGTTAGATGTGAACCCTCAACAGATTAACTTTTCTAACCTTATAAAAGGAGAACCGGTGACTGAGCTCTGCAGATCATGCAGTGAGTTACTTTTACTGAATCCCATGAGCAATTGCAATACGTATTTTAAAATAAAAGCTTTTATAACTAACTAGCTGTAGAAAAATGTTCTTGGATCAGGTTTTTGGAACAGATAATCCCTAAATACATGCAACTGCACATATGATACTTCTTCTGTACAACTATTAAAAATAATTATGCATGGATATATTGGTTGTTATTCCTCTTGTAACCAGGTTCGAACTGAATTAATTGGATTCAGTGCTTGTCAAACTAATTTCACTGACAAAATGGCCTAAGCTTTAAAAAGCAGTATGCAGGCCTAAAGTCTATGCTGAAATTGTTTGCATATCTCTTCCAACTGCTTTTTGCTCGTGGTTATTGTAGATAGTAAGCTACTGAACTAGGAATTTATTTGTTTCTTTGTAACATTGTTACAATATTATTGTCAAACAATTATTACACAATATTATTGTCATAGCAATAATGTTGTGTAAGCTGGAGCTTGTTTAATGAACGGATGTACTTTAAACCATCAGATGGAACACTGTTTTCACTGGTTTGACTTGCAGACAGACAGCATTATGTAGAATTGCCACTCTTTCATCTTGTCATCACTGCCCTCCTGCTCATCAGTTCTTTTTTGCTCCAGCTCCTACTGAAGTCAATTGGAAATCATCTACTGTATAGGGAAAATTTTATGCTGTACCTTGTCTAGGGCCAAATTGGTTTAAGTTTCCTAATTTAACTACATTTTTATCTTCTGTAGAGAAATTCTGCCTCTACGAACAGGTAGGCAGAGGAAGACAGTTTGGAAAAAACACCTTGTACTTCACTGTGCACGTGCATGTGCAAGTATATGTCAAAAGAAGCCTACCCCATGCCTGGCTAAACACAGGGAAAACATCTTCAGCAAGAAAGGCTTACTGTACTGTAGACTTAGTTGGTACATTAGTTCCCTCTATCCCCATTTGTCTATCTTGTTTAGGTTGTATTTGGAAAGTTACTTTTATTGTGGAGATGGCAGGACCCATCCCTGAACCGAACAGTCCTTGATAAGAACTTCCTTTTGTCCTGTTGTAGCAGTGACATGCAGGAGTAGCCTAACACCAGGGAGACAGGCAAGAGCAGTGGCAGTCAAATCAGAAACAGCCTGGGCTATTCATTACTGCTCATTACATTCAGTACTAATGAAATGACACTATTTACTTGTTATGTGTTGGAAAATGGAAAAAAATGCCCATTACTTTCTAAAGGACCTTGTAACTTTCCCCTGCATGCTGCTTTTCACACTCTGCCTGAAAATTCTGGGGGATAGCCAGTGAAATCTCCAAATTAGAACAAGTTGCAACATGCAGCAACTATTTACAACATATATTTCTTTTTTTTTTTATTAGCTGCTGGTTGAGCACATTACAGAGTTGTCACAGGTTCATGAGCCTGCACAGTAGCCCTCAGGATGGATTTCACTGTCTAGGGAAATTTTGTCCAATATCTTTTAATCCATATTTGTTTTCTAATCATTGTAAAGTTCCAACAGCTGCAAAAGAATTTGTATGGTAAAACTACATGAATTATTTTTGTCTTTGTGAACATTATAGACTAGGTTAATTGTCTGTTTGGCCTTTTTATATAGTTGTTTATACTCCAGATTGATCTCCTTCCTCCTCACATCATACAGGTACATTCACACATATATATAATACAGTAATGATATAATGTTAGGAGCAGTGTCTATAATATTCTCCTCAGGGGGAAATGAGTTCTCAACTTTGTCTTTTGCTTGAACTTGGACTGCATAAACTTCCACTCCACTGACCTGAATGTCTGCTTGCAGATTCAAATTTTCTTAGAGACCTAGTTCATTTGTTAGGTAGATCCTGGCAAAGTATGAGCCTGCTCCCATCTTTTTATAATATTCTTGGTTTCTAGTTTGAGACAATGAAGATGTGCATAACTTTTTCATGTTTTATGGGGATTTTTGTCTTAATTCATGGAAATGATGACTAAAGTTTGAGATAGCTGTATCTTTTCTTGTGAGAGATGCTTTGAATGTAATTTAATGGACTGGTTCCTGTCTTTTTAGCTTTCCGAATGTGCAGTTATCCCATTAGAACTCCATCAGAGTCAAGGCTAGTCAGACAACAACAATTTCATTTTAAGGGAGGGGAGAGGAGCTTTGGGACTTGTGTTCATTTTGATGTTGAAGTCTTTCTCACACCCACTAGAAATTCCATCATAAATATTTTCTCTTAAACAGATACATTTCCATGAAATATTGCTTTGTAAAAGACAAGGTATTCTAACGCAAATAAGTTTCTTCTGCCTGTAGACTTTTATTAAGCAAAGACTATAAGCTGAACATGATTTCTGGACCATCGGAATACATTTTTATATGACTACAGTACTGAACAGTGTGAGAGTGGGAGTGAGGGAGCCAACTTCCAGTGATGCTGATTCAGTCGAAACCCAGAACAAAGATGATCAGTATTCCCACAAGCCATTCTCAGTAATACCTGAGGTTTGTGATACGTTTGTTACCATGTAAGCTTTTCTAGCCTAAAAAAATAAATACTAAATATTTCACAGAGCCTACCATGAAATACTTGCAATGTAAAGAATCAACACACTGAACTTTGCTTTACTAGCAGCACTGAGCTAAACTATTTAATCACTACTAGCAGTAATGCAAGTGTTGCCATCCTTATTTACCTGTAAACCACTAATCAAGTCAGCATGGATTTGATAAGTGTCCCCTTTGTGCTAATGCCCCTTGGCTAATTTGATTAAAAGTGTGATCCTGCTTCAACCCCAGGCACTGAGCATTGTGGTAGGTGCACCTACTACTTGTTTTCACATAGGCAAACATTGAATAATTGCACTTTTTTTGCCTTCTTTTATTTTATCATATCTTCACTTCCTTTGATGTCATCATGCAGTATTTGTTTCCTTAGTGACAGGATGCTTTGTTGTGACTTAATGTTGTGAGGCTCTTTCACTTCTCTGCCAAGATCGTGCCTTGAAGCAGATTTGGTCACCAATTGGACAGGGCAGCTGACTGACCTTGTTCATGAAATCCAGGGAATTACTTTTAAAACAAATATGTGTACATTGCAGGAAGATTTTTGTAGGCTTCTAATCCAATCAAGTTAAAGCACTAATAGAACATTTTAACTTGTTGACTTAAAAAAATTTATGATTTTAATGGAGTATCTTCTTGATAGGACAGCTATCTCTTTAAAATGAAAAATGACTGTACTATAATGTAGCAAATTAAATTGTTTCTTCTATGCTTTAACTGAAGTACAGCAGTTCACCAGTGATCTAAAACGCATCTCTTTTGAAACAAGATAGAATCTGGCGGACTATATTTATCTTTGTGCTTCAGATATGTCTTAAGATCTTTAGCAATGTATTGTATGAATTTTATGCCAAAAATAAATAGCAAACATAATTCTACTTTGTTAGTGGCCAAAAGTAATACAGATTTTCAAACCGTACTGGGGAGAGCATTTTCTCTGTGCTGCACTGTTGATAGCAGTTATCTTGCTAATTTGTATTTATTCTACTGTTTTACTGAATAATCTGGTTTTCTTACAGGCATTTCTGCCTGACACAGTATTTCCTTATTGCTCTGATTCCACAGATTTATTTTTTATTATCTTGTTTGAAATGGATTTTTAAGTAATTATTGCATTGATGGCCATTTATCCTAGTGAGGCTTCAGGAGAAGCAGTTTCTGCCAGCAAAGCCTAAAATAGCCTTAAAGAGTTTGCAATGCTAAGTTTGGTGATGCAGTATGAATATCAATATCCACTTGCAAGTTTGTAGGTGAGGTCTGTGTCTAGATGTCAGAATGGATCATGTGAAACTATGTCAGTCAATTAATCACTGCCAATGAGCCATGGCATGCCAAATCTCGATTTCATAACAGCCTCCTTGTTAAGATCATAAAATCCAAATCCTCAAGCCAGACCTCATCCTTTAAGACCTCCAACACAGGCTACAGAAATATTTGCAGGAAAATACATTTACTGCAAGAAATAAATGTTGCAGAGTTATAGGATTGATCTACAGATGGGGGGGAAAGAAAAAGAAGAAAGGAAAAATGTTTGGTTTAGCTTGATGACTAGTTCATTGGAATTGATTATGATGGATGGTTCTAGAGAAAGCTTTTTAATGTGAATATAAAATACATCTGTATTAAGCAGTACATATAGCATTCTTCAAAACTCATTGGAATCTGACCTTTATGTTTCATAGCAATGGCTTCTATAATGGAGAAAGTGTCATTCATGTATAATACTTATCCTGCTTCATCGATTCCTTCATCCTGATCTTACCAGATACAAACTCAAGGGTAAGAGATGTAGGGAAAGTCAAAACTGACATACTACTAAAATAAATTAAATTCTTGTGACAAGTAAGGCATTGTTAGGAGGGGAGGGTGTTGGGGGGAGAAGGGAGTGCGTCTTTTACTTCACTGGCCCATTCAGGAAGTTTGGTCACTGGTATGAAGCCTACAGCTGCACACAATATAAACTAAGTTTAACAACATATTTGGTGAGTTTATAACTTCCCCGGGGCATTTTAACATTAAAAATAGTGATTGTTAACCTGGTCCATCTGAACTTAAATATGAGCTTACTTTGCAAGAAATGAGGGGTAATGTCTCAAGTACTTTTCTTTGTGTTTTATTATTGCTTAAGGGCTTACATTGCTTTATAGCAGCATTTTGTCTGTTTTTGCATTTTGTAGTTAACAGGGATATTCAAATACATGGTCTCAGTAAGGATGGCAGTCCCAGCCCTAGGACAGAAATATGTTCTTTTATAGTTATTCACAGATATTTAAAAATAAACAGTATATGATAAAATGGCGGTTGTATACATCTTTGATGTTAGCAGTAACTTCATTACATGTGTCTTATCTCTGTGGTGACTGAAGACTTTCACAAGCAGCAAGAACTCTTTTTAAAACATTAGTGTGTCAATCTGGCAGCCAAAATACTACTGACAAACGTTGAAAGGCATGCAAGAAATCATGCTGAGAAGAGTTGCTGTTGCTTTATAGGATGAATCAGATTACAGGATATTAAAATAAGGTCCTGTTTAAAACACTGGAAACACCCAAGTTTTCAAAGCCATGAGTCAAGATTAAAAAAAATCTCTATACTGGCTTAAAGATGAAGGTCTTTTCACGTCTTGCTAGTTTGTAAACCTTTAGGGTTTGTAATGTGAGGAATTTTTCTGCAAATACCATACCTCAAAGATTATGTATTTATCTTTCAAAAATGAGATTCTTGTGTACTTGCTCCTGGAATTGGGCTTTGGATGAAAATGTAAACCCTCCAAATATTGCAGTTATTGCTAGAAATCGACAGCATTATGGAGCTAACATAACTAACCCGAATTTGCATCATATTGCATTTTTCCTTATAGCACTGGCAGAAACAGTACTTCTCCATCAGTGTTCATCTCCCATCAATACCAAATAGCCACAGCGTACAGTGCAGGTGGGTCCTGATGCTTGCAGTTACTTCTTCCATAGTGCAGTCAATGTTTTATTTGTGGTTTCTGTGCTCTGCTATTTTGCCACGTCAAGGAGCAAGTTATTTAAAAAAATAAATCTTTTCGGACTATCAATAAATTCTTTCCTCCTGCTTCATACGTTTCCTTTGCCCCACTTTTAGATAGAAGTGAATTCATATGGGAGTGACTTGCAGATGGTTTTGAGGACCTTTTAAACTTCCAAGGCTTCTGGAGACACCGCTTGCTGTTTACAAGCCCTGTCCTCTGGTGCTCTTGTACAGTAGCCTGGCATGTCACTACTTCTTGTCTTAAGCAATGCTAAAAGAAGTCCATTCTTCAGACCATGGCAGCTCCTGAAGAGCCTGTGCTCTGGGATAGTGTAGCTTCCATAAGCATGCACTGAAGGTGAAACTCACATCTCCGTGTAAAGCCTAATGAAAATATTTTTGCCCAAGGCACCGGTGCAGGGCCAAAACAGAACACAACCCCCATTTGCTTAGGGCATACCACATCTGTTTCCACCACCCCATGGGGCCTGCAACACCCTCTGCTGAAAAGATCTTCTCTAGTTCGTCCCAAATTATTCATAAATTTCCTGTCTGGCTTTCTGCTACTGTTGCAGCTGTCTCCAAGGGCAGGTTCTCACCCCTCTCTCTTGGTGGAAGACCCTTGCCTGTTTTCTTAGTTTTTCACTCACTTTATAGTGCAGAAGGGGAGGGTGTCTTGTTAGACCCCATGGCCTGACCTTCCATGGGACCCTAACATGTAATTCTGAATGCTAAGCAATGAAATGGTGCAATTAGTAGCAGAGTTAACCCAACCATGCCTGTGTCTTGGAACTTGGTTGCAGTCCATCCTCAGTCTATCAAAACCCAGTACTAGTGATATTCCACACCTTCTGCATGAAAATCCTAGTCCCTAGAATTTACAAAGACCGCAGAATAGCAATTATGAATTTTTTAGGGGGGGGGGGTGTATATATATATGTATGTATGTGTATACATACACACATATTATTGTATGTAACTTAGTTTGCAGTTTAGAGCTGGTTTGAATGAACAGTATGTAATTTGTTAAAGTAACAGTCCTTGGCTTTGTTTTTGTCTGGCTGTTACCACAGAGCTAAGGATTGAGATGTCATTTCCTAAAGCTGTCTGCTGAAAAGGAATATTCTACCTTATGTTCTATTGCATGTGCATGGTAAGAAATGAAAGAAATATTGTATATGCACATCACCATATTGACCCTGTAACAATGAAGACAGCTATAGTCGTAGACTTCAGTTAAAGTAGGTTCAAGTTTTGGATGAGACTGAGTGGCTTTTAACTTCTTTACAGGAAAAGTTCTTATAATCTTGCAAGTATGACAAATCATCTAAACTGTGCGATGTCGCTGGTGTATTAAAAGAATTATCACCTAGCTTATTCTGTTTGGTATAAACAAATTACTTACTGATTTAACTATTTTTGAGTTGTTTTAATTCTATGGAATACTCAAGCAATTTGAACTCCACTGTGTTTGGATTTTGTCTTTGTTTTCCTGTTCTCTGGTAGCTGAGATGAATACTACCAAAGTCTCATATTTTCACAAAATCATAGAATGCCATGTTGGAAGGGATATCAAGAATCACTTGGTATACCTTTTCTTGGCCAAATCACAGTCTAGACAAGATGGCTCAGCACCCTATCCAGCTGAATATTAAAATTGTCCAAAGTTGAGGAATCCACCTCTTCCCTGGGGAAATTATTCTAGTGGTTGATTGTTCTCTTTGTGAAAAATTTTCCTCTTGTGTCCAATCCGAATCTCCCCAGGAGTAACTTGTACCCATTACCCCTCATTTTTTCCACTTGATTCCTTGCAAAAAAAGGCAGTTGTCTTCTTCTTCATAGCTGCCCTTTAAATACTGAAACATAGTGATAATGTCTACCTAAGCCTTTTTTTCTCAAGGCTGAACAAACTCACCTCTCTTAGCCTTCCCTCATATTGCAGACTTCTCGGTCCTTTGATCATCTCTGTGGTCCTTCTATGAACCTTCTCCAGCCAGTCCACATCTTTTGTACTGCAGAAACCAAAACTGAGCACAGCATTCCAGGTGACATGGGTTAATAACTTCTTTATCCCTGATGATGATGCTCCGTTCATGCAATCCAGCACTCCACTGGCTTTCTTTGCTGCGGTAGTGCACTACTTCGCTCTTACTGATCTTCTTGTCCACCAGGACCTTCAAGTCCCTTTCCACAGAGCTGCTCCCTAGCCAGGTGGATCCCAGCCAGTTCTGCAGTCCCATATTATGTTTTACCAGGTGCAAGTCCTTGTTGAACTTCATAAGGCTCTTGTTATCCCACTCTTCCAGACTCTGGAGGTTTTGCTGCATAGTCATTCTCCATTCTGAAGTGTCCACTTCACTACTGAGCTTGGTATCATCAGCAAACTTCCTCAGGGTAAATTTGATCCCACCATTCTTATCACTTATGAGGATATTAAACAGTGTTGGGCCCCATATTGATCCCTAGGAGACCCCACTTTTGGCAGGTTGCCAGTTTGAAAAGGAACTATTTATCACCATCCTGTGAGTGCAACCTGTCAGCCAGTTCCTCACCCACTGCACAGACCACTGGTCTAGACCATAATGCATTAGTTTCTCTGGGAGGAGGCTGTGGGAAACCATACTGAAAGCCTTGAAGAAATCAAAGTAGGCAATGTCCATCTCTTGCCCCACATCGACTGAGCAGGTTACTTCATCATACAGGGCAATCAGGTTTGTCAAGCACAATTTGCCCTTAGTGAATCTGTGCTGGCTTTTCTGAGTCGCATGCTTCATTTGACTTGTGATAGCTCCCAGGAGGATTCATTCCATAACTTTGCCAGGGACTGAAGTAAAACTGATAGGCCTATAATTTCCTGGATCCTTCTTTAAGCCCTTCCTGTAGATGGGGGTGACATTAGTCTTTTTCCAGTCTTCTGTGAAGTCTCCGTATCTCCACAGCTTCTCAAAGATTATAAAGATGGGTCTTGCTATTACATCAGCCAGCTCTTTTAACACCCTCAGGTAGATATTTTCAGGACTTTTGGATGTGTTGGGGACAAGCCTCTGTAATAGTTTTCATACAAACTCTCCCTTCACTGCTGGTGGGACTGTGTTGGCATCAACCTGTGTTTCTGTTCCCAGGGCTTAGGTCCCACTAGTTCTGGTAAAGACAGAGGTAAAGAAAGTGTTGAGAACCTCTGCCTTTTCAGTGTTGTTGGTGATTCACCTCTCCTGTTTAACAGTGGGCCAATATTGTCCTTCTTTTTCTGCTTGTTTGTTATGAACCTGAAAAACTATTTCTTGTAGTTTTTGACATCTCTGCCTAATTTGAATTTGAACTGAGCTTTTGCTTGTATCTTAGCATATTTGGCCTAAATTGTGCAGAAGTTTAGATGCATACTGGTCTTAACTCTTTGGAGTAGTTCTTTTAGAATAACTGGGATCACCTTTCTCTTTTTCTTCTCAGGTCTCAAAGTGTAGCAGAAACATGTCTAGTAAATAAACAACTCAGCCAGTGGATCTGAGGGAAAGTTCTGGCCTGGGCAGAAAAGGAATGAGAAAGCACTGAGCATTCAGATCAGCAACAGAGCAGTTTGTCCAGCTGCACCCTCTGGCATATGTCCAAGATTTCAGTATATGGGTGTATGTCAGCAGATCTAGTATAATTTTTTCTTAGTGTACAGACCGTGACGTGGATGCAGACTAAATGCATATGATGCCCTTCAGTGGTCAGATAAAAGAAAAATACACACATATTCACACAAGCACAAAAGGAATGACAACTTATTAATAATAATTAGTGTTCACACAGGAAGGAGGAAACTGTGAATCTGCTAAGAAAATAATTGTGAATTTCAAGTCTTCATTGTACCTAACCACTTGGACTTGTCACAGGGGCTTTTGAAGTGATGGTGTTGTCAATGTTTGTCTGAAAAAGACAGGCCGGACTACAATCTTCTCCCTGCCAGTGGAGAAAATAAATCCAGTCTTTGAACGAGCTCATAAAATGCTCTCTGTCCAATGAGGTGGACTAAGTGAGATGCACTAGGTTAAGTCTACTGTTTGGTGAGGCTCTGTGCATTATGTCTTTAAGAAGTGCTCATTTCTATGCCTGTACTCAGCACAATCAGGCTGTCATCATTTTATGTCTAAAGTAGAGCAGCATCTTTTTCTGTGGGCTTGGTGAACGTGATGTGCAAAATTGTGTACATCCAATCAAAACGCTTCTGGGAAGTTAACTTCCTTCAGCTGCTGCTTTCAGCATATCACACATCAGACCAGTGTTACTTGTCTTCACTTCACTGGTCTTTCATGTCTTGTATTCACCCTGCCTGTCATCTCTCCTTCACTATCAACAGGCTGCCTCCTGCCTGCAGCCGACTTGCGACACCCATATTCAGCACCCACTTCTTAAATTTTCAGACAAGCACCTCTTTCTTTCTCCCATGCTGCTGGTCAAGCTTGGGAGGAGCCCGCTGTAAACACTCTCGAAACTATTTCATCACTGCCGTGTTTCAAATTTTAGCCTGTCAAGCTGAGAGGAATTTCCACAGTGATTAGACATCTACAACCATTGCCTGTCATGACAGTAAAGCTTGTTTTCCTACACCTTTGTTTCCACCTCCACTGCCACTTGAAGAAAACTCTGTTTATATCAGCCTCATCTCTCTGAGACCTTTTGTTTCATGTGTATACTACTACTACGTGAACCACTTTGGCAGAGATTGTAACCTACCCCGGCCAGGTCATGCCACAGTAACACAAGTAAGTAGTTCTGTGGTTGCATCAGGGGAGGTTAGTCTCAGTTTCAAGAAGTGCTACACTACTCTTACCAGCCAGGTGCTTTGTTGGCAAATGTGCCTGTTGCCTCATTGTCCATTGCCTCATGCCAGCCCAAAATTTTCTTGTGAAACTGTCTTCATGTCAACACTGCTCACAGGGCTCTCAGAGTTAAAAAAGCCTCACATGTTTGTCCCTAGTTGGATAGAGCAGATAAGAGGAGAGACAAACTCAAGTGTGAAACTGCTGCCTACATAAAGTGCTGATTTCTGGGACAAGGGATATAAAGACTTGCACATTATTCACAACACTCAGGCTAACTGGCAAGGTGCATCGGTTGTCCTCCCTATTTTCCCTCTCTGGTTGATGGAAAGACAGAGATCATCATCCACGAAGTGATATAAAAACACTAAATCAGGTACCTGATATGATTCACCTACTTGACGCAGGGGAAGTTAGAAAGATGAAAGTGAGGTAGTTAAATCTGGCAGATATGAGAAAGGTATTATTAACCTTTCCTCCTCATTACTTAGTGTGGTATTTCCATGTCAAGAGCATATATTAATGAAGGGGTAATACAGACATGCCATGATGGCTCTAGTACATGTGCACTACTTCATCCACCACCTTGCAGCGCATTAGAAAGCATGACTGGAAAGCCTTTGGAGAAGGCTAAAGGGAGAATGAGAAAGATGTGTACATGAACCAAAGATTCCTAGCTTGGATTTGACATAACTGTCCATCATCTGGGTCAGTATGGTGAAGTTCCAATCACCAGTGAATTTCAGAGTGAAGTCAGAGGTCATTCAGCTTGAAAGGGACTTCAGAAGGTCTTAATCCAACCTCTACTTTAGGGCAGTGTCAACACTGACTTCAGCTCCAGTTGCTCAGGGTTTTGTCCAGTTCAGTCTGGAAAACCTCCAAGGACAGAAATTGCAAAACGTCCCTATGTAACCTGCTCTGCTGCTTGTCTCTCCTCATCACAAAATTTTTTCCCAGCTCCAGCTGAACATCTTGGCAGCCCTCCATTGGACTCACTTCAGTTTTTCAGCATCTCTCTTGTGCTGTTGGACCCAAAACTGGACACAGCATTCCAGATGCGGTATAACAAGTGCTGAGTAAAGCAGAATTATCACTTCCTTTCATCTACTTACTACAAGACTTCTAATACAGCCCTGGATGCTGTTAGTCTTCAACACTGCCAGGACACATTGCTGGCTTATGTTCAGCCTACTGGCCACCAGGACCTGAAGTCTGTTTCAGCAGAAGTGCTACCTAGGCATGCTATATTTCTAGTTGATTAATCTGTCCCATTAGCATCTTTCTTTGTTGAATTTTACAAGGCTCCTGTTGGACCATTCTTTCAGCCTGTCAAGATCCCTTTGAATGGCAAAAAATATCAACTGTTTCTCCCATATTGACGTCACCTGTGAATTTGTAAATTTTTTTAATTCCATAAATGTTACACTTGAAAAGCCACATCATGGGAAGTTAACAGCAAAGGTGTATAGTAGGAACCTCTTGATCAAATAAGGTCACAATGCCATGAACCATCCCAGTCCTGGACATGACCTAACAATTGTCAAGTCATACTGTGTGACTGGATCTTAGAGAGGAAGCAGAATTTCACTATAAGCTGAAACCATTCTGCACACTTAATTATGATCTCATTGTAGCGACCCAGAATATATATATGTGTATACACACACGCAATGAGACATGCACGCGTGTAGTTAAGTTTCCCTGAAAGAATGTGTCTTATGGTAAGAACACTCTGCGCCAAGTTTCTAAATGAAGTGAGCTTTTCCAGAAGAGTTAGTGATCTCTGAAACAGGGTTTCTGTCATGAAAATGCTGACATAACCTTCAACTCTAGAGCCACAAGCAGCTTTGTTATGTTACTTGTTCCTAGCTTATGTCCTTGCTCTGGAAACAGTGGTGTTATTGTCTGCTGCTAATCATGTTAAGGGGTCAGAGAGAGTTGGCACTGATATCAGAAGGGAAAAATAATTTAAAATTAAAAATTCATGTTACATGAGTCATGCAAACTCAAGGGATTTTTTTAAATGAATGTCTTTCATTTGGGTCTGTGTATATGATACTCTTTTTTTTAACATTACAGATATATCAGATGTAGTAAATATTTTTTATCAATGTAATATATTTGGAATATTTTAAGCCACCTTACATTTATAAATCTGACTGGTTGATCTAATCACCTTTTTTACATGCTGTTTTTCTTCAGAACTTTATGTAAAGAGAAACCAAACCCTCACACAGTGTTACCAGCTCTTATGATTTTAATGTGGTTCTTGCAATATATAGTGTTTTCTTAAAGCCCCAACTCCTAGAGCTAGATTACCTCAAAATATCAGCTTTTTTTTTGCTTTGTAGCCCTTGAGATTTCCAAGAAAAGACTGAAAACTGAATGCTAAAAGATCAAAAGTAACCGTCAAACAAAAAAAAATCTAGAAACTGAAATTGTGAATGTTATTATACCTTTTGCAGAGGCCTTTTGAAGGCTTCTGGTAGCAATACTTTGAATATAACCAATTTGAATACAACTGCTTAGAATGCAAACTGCCACCAGCACTCCAGTCATTAGTGCTATCACCTAGAAGTGTGCAAAACAAAGTCCTGAGGATAGTTATTTCTCGGTTTGCGTTCAGAGCTGTGAATCCTGCTTTGGGAATTCTCTTTTCTAGATTTTCCCAAACTAAAACCCCTGAGCAGGACCATCTTTAAAGTTCACAGTGGGCCAAACTTTTGGGTTTTGTTAACTTGTTACAAAAGCATTTGAGGGTTATCTATAACATTTTATAGCAGAGAAAGATGACCAAACGGGGTGGCGGGGGGGAGGTTAATATGTCCTTTTAGGTGTTATGAAGAGCCCTTGGTCTTCAGCTACAAATAAATTAGCATGGTGGCTAACACCATCATTACCCTTGCAATCAGTTCTGCAAATGGACACCAAATCTGAAAGATACATAACACTCTCAGGTTAAAGGCTTCTGTTGAGCAGCCTGTTACTCTTGTTTTCTTTCGAGAGGTGCTAATTTCCAGAGATAAAGAACTGATTTCTCCCAGTGAGAAATGCAAAAGACCTTGCAAAAGCTATTAAGTGTGGGAAATTAACAAACATGGGAAGCAAATGGCTGAATATATGAGTTTCAGTCAATTAACTTTTTAACTAACAAAACCTCCAGTAGTTCCCCACTTTTCCAGCTGTTCCAAGTTTGTTGTCAAGCTAAGTGTTACTTAATTTTGGCCCTGGGAGGACAGGAGGAACTTTGTAAGTTTTGTGGTAGTTACCTTTTTCATGGCTGATTAGCTTTTCCTTTTCTGTCGGCATATGAACGGTATTGCCTCAGCCATGTGGAAAGTACATGTTAAAACAGGCATCTAACTTCACCATGCGGACTTCACTATGCTGTGAAATCTCATCGAATGTGCCATCTAAGCCATACAATGCAGAAATGAGTGCAAGCAAACCTGTGGTGTAATCATTAAGCAGAGCCAAATATGCACCATGGTCTTCCTCCATGATGCAAAGATGGGTTATGATCTTCTCTTAGAGGAATACCATCCACCCTCAGACTCCTCAAGCAGAGAGCAAGAGCTGCAGGGGCTTGTGGTTCGTTTCATCTTAGAGCAGCATAACTAGAAGGGTCAGTTGTCTCTTTGGGATGGGAAGACAGGTAGTTAGAAGTAGTCTTCAATGTGTGAACTGAGCAGATATCCAAGGACTGAAGAAAGTCTTACTAAGCCTTCCACGTGCTTCACAGTCCCTACACTTTCTATCTGTACTGTACAGTCTTAATGTATTCTGAAATCTTGTGTAACCTGATCACTGGGTGAGATTATATTCTTAAGGACATCAGCAGCCAGCTACTGAAAAGGTTTGCCATCATAACAGTGACCCTTTTTTGTTCTTGCTTAATAAATGCATTAATCATAATTCAGTAGAAAATGAAAAAGCTAGTCTATCACAGTAAGACTTTTATTTCTTTTGTTCAAAGAAAAAGACATAAAATTGAAGTTCCTTTTAAATTTGCCATGATAAGTGTTTCTGTGCTTTCTTTTTCAGGTTTCTCTAATTTGTACAAAGGAGACTATGATTGATTGAAACCCACTAGTAAATCTTTAAGTCCTTAACCACTTACTGCTTGCTTGATATAACATTTGCTGTTGTTTATAATCTGCTATCCTTGGAATTGGTTTTTGGTGTAATAAAGTACTAAAAATCTCATAGAGTTGGATCAACTTGGGTGTTCTGTGGTTAGTGTGGTGGTTGTTATGCCTAATTCCCACAGCAGAGAGGGGGAATTAGGGGGAGCATCATAAAGAACAAAAGTTAGTGGATTGCCAGCTGAGTAAAGCCCACACTGTGAACAGGTTTGGGTAATAGCAATATTTCTAAAGAGGGTAATGACACTTAAGTGAGGTTGGTCTTAGTAAGCAGTTGCAGGTCTGGATCCAATAATGTATCATTTACTGCGTCTGGAATAGATCGCTTGAATAAATTAAGTGAACTCTTACCCTGCTGTGAGCTTTCTTGCTATGTGCTCTGTGCTTATTAGCCTCCTAGCCCCTAGTTTGACCCTGTTCCTTTCTTAAATTAATGCATCTCCAATTCCCTAATCTAACCCTTTTTTTTTTAATCTCATGTTTCTTTGTTTCCACCCAACTTGAGGAAATAGCTGAAGAGTTTTCAACTGTTTACCCAGGGGCAAATTTAACAGGTGCATTCAGGGTTATTGTGAGGATCATCAGATGTGCTGAGGGATTGGCTCAGCTCCCACTCTGATAAACAAAACAGTATTGTAAATTAATTGAAAGCTGACCAAAATGAAAATATAACTTAAGAAACAGATATAGTTCTGAAATTTTATTTTTTATTTTTATTGTAATAGAGAGGCATTTTAAAAAAGACATTTCATCACGTCAGAATCTTATTATCTATGGTGAAGAGAGAAAAACTAATGATCCAGATTTGGTGAGAGGGTAGTCCTAAAAAAAAAAAAAAAGCAGGACTTTAAGGTGAGTCATAACATTTTGAGCCATTATCAGCCTAGCTGGCCACATGACACTCAGAAATGACTTTTTAGCCTTATAGTGCTTCCTTCTTTATTTAAAATGGAACACGTTTTCATACAGAATAATCCTTACCACTGTATGTACTGATTTTTGTCAGACATTCTGAAGTTACGATACAGTTGAAAGTGCATGCAAGTGCATTTGTTGTCATTTGTCTGGTTTGATTTGGAAGAATTTAGCATGCACAAGGCAGAAGGTAGAAAGGTTAAGAAGAAATGCATTATGATATGTGTTATGTCTTCATTGAGGGATCACTTACAGGAGATTCTAGCCAATTCCACTTTATATTCAAAGGCTTTTCAGCAGGGACAAAAGCTCTTTAAGATTCAGCTTCCTCATTGTGAAAAACTAAACCTCATATTTTTCAGAGAACACTGTTTCCCTCCAAGCATTTCTAGTACTAAAGTAAGAAGGCCTTGAAAAGTACTTTGTTGAAAGGAGTTTTGCAATCGTTCATGTGTCACATGTGAAGGTAGTCTAGTTTATAAAATATCAGGAAGTTCGCAATAAGCTGTTAAGTGACCTTGTAATAATCTGTCATTTCAGTCAGATTCTGCGGCATCAGAGCCCTTTAATGGTCGTTTAGAAAATGGAATTCAATAAGACCGGAAAATAATTACTGCTCTGTTTGGCAGATAAGGATACACTGGGAGATGCAAGAATTCTTTGGCTATTTCCTTACAATGTCTTAGAAACAACAGGGTCTGCAATGGGTTATAAAATAGTATGTATCAGCAGCATCAATTCTAAAAACTGTTTCTCTGTGCTCTACTTGTGAGTGTTTGTTGTCTGGCTTATTGTTTTGGGGGAGAATGGGTAGAGCTGCCCTCTGGTATCTAAAGCCCTGGAGTCATTTGTAATGTGGAGAATGATAGAGGATTGAAACATCAAGACTGCATTAATACTTTTGTGGTGAAAAGCTGAATGGTGGTGCAATACATTGCATTTAGCATACAGCCGTGATCTCCACACCTATACTCTGCTTGATAACCTCTTCCAAAATGCAGTTAGATGTTCCAAACAGCAGTGCAGGCTTTTAAAACTAATGATTAGAAGATGTGGTTGTAGATGATGTCCCCTGACCTTTTCTAGTTTTGATATATGAAGTGGCTTTGGAGGCTAAACAGGGAGAACACACATTTCAGTTTTGTTGGCCAATATACAGTGTCAGTAGTGGTGACAATCACAAGACAAACTGCACTCTGAAGCAGCTGAGGATGCTTTCTCCTCTTCATCATTTCTCTGTCAATAATGATAAGTGTAGGTCTGAAATAATTTTGTCTGTGACTCCCTGCATAATCCTGTGGCAGCATAGGTGGCACATTTGTGGGAGAATAAACTGGTTTAGGTTGGTTGAAGACAAATGGAACATTTCCTTGTTCATTATTTCTCCACTCCTTATACCCATATTGATAGGTTTCTTACATAATGTTATCTTTTCTGTTGCTTCATTTCTCGTATATTTTTCACCTTTAAAGCTGCCATTGGTTTAACTCCTGTTTAGACTGTGCCAGAGATTACCTAAGCATCCTACTATATTCATACTAAAAGAAGAAGAAAAAAGAAAGGGCATGTGAAGAAAGGCTGCCTCTGTTCTGATTTTGTGTCTCAGGTGATCAGTGTGATCAGAGAACAAATGGTGATGGTTGTTTGGACTTGATCAGTTGGTTAAGATATACAAGTAATGGTTGAAGGTTTCAGGTGTACCTATGAAAGCTAAGACAGTAGTCTTCCTGACAGATCAGGTCAGACTGGATTACATGTGCTTCCAAACTGTACTGGGTTTTTTTTTGTAATGCCAGAATGAGTGGCTGCTTCTGTCTCCAAGTTAATGAGTTCTGTGTTTTTCACAACACAGCTGCCTGTTTCCACCAGGTCCACAGATCTTGATTTGCATTTAATGCTCTTAATGAAGTTTGAGTAGATCTGCATGTTTCTCTTGGCATCTCTGTGTTCTCAAGATGCTGTGTAGGACTCTAATTGCTTCAAAGCTGGCTTCATCTTTGAGATAAGTAAAAAGAGGCAAGAGCTTCTAAATTGCCTGTCTCCTTACTGTTAGAATGAAAAGCTGTTCAAAGTATATCTCCGTGGAGACCCCATGCTTTCTTTCATGCTTTTGATCACCATGAAGTAATTCACTTAGATGTCAGAAAGGTTAATAAATATATCACTGAAATTAGCACGAACACTGCTAAGTTGCATAGCTATTGCTTTGAGAACTATCCAGACTCTTGCCTTGCTATTATGTCTACTTTTTGCTTTTGGTCAAGAATTTCTTCCAGCAGTAAAGAACAAAACACGGTATGGTTTACATTTTTATAATTGAAGTTTGACCACATAGCTATAGTTATGGGGACTTAGGAACATAGTTTGCAAGAATTCACAGACAAACCTATGTGATATTACAGTGATGATTTTTTTTTTTAATTTTAACTCATATAAAAAACACTTCTCTCATATCCTGGAGAATTAGTTACGTGACACCTATTTATGCACTCTCTTACTGTAAAAATGCAAAAAGCTGTATAGAACTGCTGAATTCTACCTGTGTTTTAACCAAAAGTAAAGTAAACCAAAGGAAATCAAAGTTGATAGCAGTTTCTGCTGACTTGATAAGGGACATGAATTTGTGTGCACTTTCAGCAGTGGGTCGCTTAGGTGTTGTAAGTACTATGCAAGTCATTAGGCTTTTTTCCTCAAACTGACACTTAAGTCTTATGCAAAACAATACTGGGATGGAGACTATTGACTGAACAGCTAAGTTATCTCAGAAATGTCTGTGCTGTAGCATGGTGAGAGCCACTATATCCTTGGCAAATAAAAGTAATGAATTCTGGGAGCTGTTCTTGTGCAATATGGTTACCAATAAGCCATTCTTCTACAGGAATAAATTAGACTGTGCCCACATTGCACAGAAATGTTGGAACATGGTTTTGGATATGAGTAGCTCCATAAATAACTGTACATAGATAATTCAGAAACTGCAGAAAAAAACAGAGCGTAGATAGTCAGCTGTGTTCCTATGTCTGAAGCATCTCTTAGCCTTCCAGTAAAACATCATCATGTTGTAAATTATCCTGCTAAGTGTGAAATGCAAGCCAGAATATTCATGTAGCATAGATGGATTCAGGAAAACCAACAGAAACAAGAAGCAAGTAGGACATATGGAAAAGTGTCTGAATAGCAAATATGACTGGATCCATTTGGATTAAATGAGATCCAGAGGTCCTTTACAACCTCAATTATTCTATAATTCTCTGATCATTATGTAAGCTGGATGCTACTGCTTTGTTAAAATTACATGTATCGGATATCCAGCTTCTCATAGTACTGTATCTTTAAGAAAAAAAAAAATCAAAACAGAACTATGCCAATACAAAAAAAAATAGGTAAGAGTTTTCTTTTTGACTTCTAATTTGTTTGATTTAAGCACAGAAGTGTATTACATATTCACTTTGGGTATACTTTTTACTTCTCCCTCTCATATAATTATCATTGCACACTAATAATTTTAGAAGCTGGTAATGAAGGTTTAGTTTTCTTTTGATTTTTTTTTTATTACTTTATAACTCATGCTAATATGCAGGCATTGAATTGAAATAACACTGTGGGGTTGATTAATTGTGGTTTTTTTTCTCTCTGTCTCAAGAGAAGGTTGTATTTTTTGTTAAAATCAGAGAAATCTAGAAGAAATAAGGAAATTAGTCAATCATTTTTATTTGTACTTTAGTTTTTCCCAGATATGAAAAGTGTCATTCATATGGCGAATGCTTGTGTAACAATAATGGTGTGAAGTACAAGCAAACTTTTTTCCATTCGTTTTTAGATTCTGAAGTGCACAGTGCAAGTAGTTGTAATGAACTTTGTGTTACAGTGTAGTTACTCTGTAAATAGCATAAAGAGAGGACAGATTCACTTGAGCCATGCTGTGCTACTCTAGCAGGATGCTCTACTTGTCGTGGAGTTTTTCTGCTGATCTTGTTAGCCCAGTTACCATTGAGATGAATGAGAGGAGCTGCTTGTGGAGTTAAAAAAAAAACAGTATTTTTTTTCTAGCACCTTCATGGGCTTGTCTGGGACTCCATCCTACAACTTCTTGATCTCAGACTACGGCTTAAGTTAGCATGTGCAGGAAGTCTGATTCAGCTGAAGAACTTAAGAGGCTGCAAGAATTTGTAGGATTGACTGTGTACATGAAACCAATATGTCTTTTCCTATTTCCCAAACTATTGAATGCAGGATCAAATCCCAAAACAACACCTTATAATATCTCTGAAAATGTACACACACTGCATACATTTTATTAGAGGCCTAATATTTCTGTTCTACGTGTTAAAAACACACTGTTAAATACAATGGAGTTCCTGGAAGCTATATATTAGAAAGGGAAATTGTATTAAATTTGTAGGGTAAGAGCCATCATGTTCTATAGCTTTATAAACTTTACTTTGGGTTTTAGAAATAGCTGAAAAGGGGAATGAATAGTCACTCTTGACAGAAAATATCTGAGTTTGAATTTCTGGGTACATTACAGTGATGTTGAATAATTATTTTTGTCATCCTTTGTGTGGAGGGGGGGTGTGTGTGCATGTGTGAGGCCCATAAGGTATTTCCTTTACCTATTAGAAGTGAGCTTCATATGTTTATTTATGAGATGAAAGAAAAATGACATTAAAATGCATTCGAGGAGATGCATGCAAGTAATATGCATTTTTAAAGGCAATATCTAGACTTGTACTTTTTTAAAACACATTGCATAAAGTGCAATTTATCTGGAAATTAAACGCTTTTCTAAGTAAGATAACTACATGCAAATAAATGTATTAAGAATTTGGAAGTTAAATATTTATTTGTGCAGTGGCTTGGATTTTGGAGGAGACACGATGATGTTAGGTTGCACAATCTTGAGCTAAGTTGCTGATAAACTGCTTTAAAGAAATATTCTGAAACTAGTATGTCTTCTGAACATGACTTAATCAACTTATGTGTATCAGTGGCCCTGCTCCCACAAAGACTTGCTTATATGCTTAAAGCTGCACCACGTGAGCATTCCTCTTGAGGTGACAACTCATGCTGAGAAAAATCAAGGGTAATTGTAAATCTTTTCAGGCTCAGATCTTCTTTGTGAAGCTATGTATGTGCACATACATATGCAAACATTGTAAAGTGCCATGTGTTACACTTTAAAAATGCCTTTTTACAGCTGAGCTCTATTTTCTTGTTCTGTTTGCCAGGTTCTTTACATTTAGATTGGAGTATAGCAGCACTTGGCAGCAGAGAGGAAAGTTTGCCTGTCTTAAACTAGGCTGGCTGCTTCTGTGAAAGGTTTTAGATTATCTAGTAACATGTTATCCCTGTCAGCTAAAATGAAGATCATTCTGTACTCTCAACAGCTTTTTGATGGAAGCACAGCCATTGCAGAGGATTTTACTCCTCTGATTTCTCTCTCCATCTCTATGCAGAACCAGGAAGCTTTGGTGGCCAAGAAAAGGCCCTAAGGTGTCTGCTTCAAACTCTATTCCCAAACCTGGAGTCCGTGCATCCTCCCAGAGAAAAATTCCTTCTGCATGTTACAATTTCCCCCCTACATGGGTGGCTTTTCTAGGGCCATCAGCTGCCTCTTTGCTGTTTGCTACAGAGAAGCATCTGGAGGAGTTTTTGCAACTTGGAGAAGCATTAACTCTGAGAAGTTATTTGTGTTGCTTTAAGTATGGCTACTCCCTGGTACTGTCATCTTCTTACCCATGGGAACTTGACCTCATGGAAAAGTTTGTGTGGGCTCAGTGTCATCATTTAAGCATGTCAGCGAATTGTTGTTCTTCACCCTGCACTCCACTCTTGTTACCGGAGAAGAGCTCTGAGCCCATAATCGGTAACAGAAATGTTGTTTGATGCTCCTGTTAATAAACATTGCACACAACTGAGTTTATTGTCCCTTTGACATGAGTCATCCTCTAACACAGTAAAAGTGCAGTTAGCAGATGCTGACCATGCCACACAGTTCAGTACAATTGGGCTGGGTTTTTTTTTTATTTCTTTAGAGTGGAAATCAAACATTCCCCTTTCATTGGGAGGGAGAAGATGTATCTGATTTAGAATGACTGGAGTAGTAAGTCATGGGCAGAATGATGGATCTGAGATATACTTGAAGGGATAATTGTACACAACCAGTAAAGCTGGTAAATATTTAAGGGTCATGGGTTAAATGTCAGAGCCACAGTACTTGAGCTCAACTCCATAAAGTATCAAGAATGACTGGTAATTAAATCCAGGGTATATTTCACCAAAGGGAAATAAATTTGACAGCTAACAACCAATACTGGATTACCACCTCTCAGAGGTTAGGGATCATGCTAGTAATTGTAGGTGGTTTACAGTTGTTAACATAATAGTAATAGGTAGAATGATTGCTTACTCATAGACATTAAAATACCAAGCAAAACTAAATCTTCTTTCTGTTAAAAAGAAAAAGAAGCCCACTAATCATCACAGTGACTTCATTTTACTCCACTTAGCATTTTACTGTTTAAAATAAACATCCTAAGGCTGTTCCTGCTTGCATCTCAAAAGTGACTGTAATCACTATAAAATGTCCTCAACTCCTCCCTGAAGTTGGATGTAAGGAAAGTTTAAAGTTGTAATAGAAAAATAGCTTTTTCTGAGTTGTTTTAGGTTGTTTCAGAAAGCGATATGTCTGCATTTAACAATTGTGACAAATTCCTTTCTTTCCCTGCCCCTACTCCTAAACAGATTTTTACCACTGGTTAATGCTCTCTCCAATAAGTTCTCCTTGGTGATCAGCTAAGACCTTGCACTTATGGAATATTTTAGACAAAATGTGCAAGATACACTTAAAACCATGGTTGATAATTAATGTGGTTTCACATAATGGAAACTGATGCACAGCGCATCTGATGTAAGTTTTATTAATTGCAAAGTCTCCTGTGTTGTATGTTAGGTGATCACCTAAAATTTACACCACTTTCTTCTCAGCAGGCCTCACTATTCAATAGTTTCTATGTTTGTCTGTAGAAGGAGGTGCTTAGCACAAGCTCTGGCTGGAGAAAAGATTCATTTGCAAGATTTTTTGGCAGAGGTGGGAACATTATTTAATACTGGAACAGAGGAAAGAGCTTTCAAAATGTTTAGTCAAGTGATGTGGTAGCCTCAAAAATTATCTCGCAACCTATCTTCAAAGCAAGTAATTTCTCTAGCTAAGACCCAATTACTTTGAGACACTTAAAAGAGAAACTTCTCTGCTTCTCCCTGCTGTCTGATTGACTCTAGTCTATTTGGTGTTTTCCATCACCAAAAGCTTGTTGTAATCATGTACAAATTACAAAGGATAGTCTATCTGTGTGCAAAGGCAAATGCTTTTTCACATGTACAAAAGCATAATTTTTCATGTTTGCACCAAACAGGATTATATAGTCTTTGGGTTTGAAAGGAAGAATGAAAGCTAAGCCAAGTGTATGTAATTGTCTAGTGCTGAAAAAAATCATAGCCATTTTCAGAAGTCTTACGTATAGTTCTTTATATGCATGTTGACCAGCAATGGCAGAGATAGGCAGTGACTTGAAAACCTGGCTGGTGCTTGTAATGGAGAAGGATGTGTTGGTCTTTGATAATTCAATTCGTTCTGGCAGCTTGTACTGTAGTGCAGGTCAACAGCTCTAGCTTGGACTAAATTAACTGGATTGGTAGTCATGTAAGTGGCAATGAAGACAAAGGAACGTATTGTTGGTGTAAATAAATTTAAGTAAATCCCCGTATGCTTTCAGGTCTCTACAGTTTTTGGCAGGATCCTCCTATTTACGGTAATACAGAAAACACAGTTTGTATTTTGTTGCCTCACAGGGGCAAAACTCCTTGAAAACAACAACTTTGACTCAAGCGTGTACAATGAGGTGATTTGTATAAAAGTTGAGTGATCTTATTTATTTGGTTTGGGGTTTTTTTGTTTGGTTTGAGGGTTCTTGTTTTTTTTTATCCTTTCCTGTACCAGCAAGCTTCCTGCTGGGACAGAGTTTCTCCAGGTTCCATAGGGGACGAGTGGGTTTGTGTGAGCAGCTTTCAAGTGACAGTGACCTGTCATTGACATCAACACTGTTGTTGTTCACTTGCTCACTTGCTGCCTTCTGCTCTTCCCCTTCCTCGCTGTTCTTCTCTCCCCCGCACACACCCCCGCCCATTTTCTCCTCCGCGGCCATTTGGCTGCGGGCAGTCGTGATGCATGGCACAGCCCTTGGTTTGTCTTACAGGTCCTCCTGTTTCCTCCTTGTGAGGCCCAGAAATTTCCAACGTCTGCAGTCGTTTCAGGTCTTCCTTTCAGAAAGGCAAAAGCTGATGCAGAGATCCTGTCCAGACCTGTGGGAAAGTGCAGCCCAGCAATAGCTATTAATACTGTTCCTTTCCCAGTCCTTCTGAAAGGAACTCCCAACAGGAAGGTTTCAGCAGTCTGCACAGCTTCGCGACTTTGCTTTAACTCTTTGGCTCCTACATCATTAAGCTGCCTCAAGAAAGCCACCTCAGGTTTTTTTTCTTAAGTATTCATTGTCTCTTGAAATAATTGCTAACAGAGGTTTACTGTTTAGAGTCTTTACAACAGTGTTTTTCCCACTCCTCCCCAGAGAGATGTTAGTAGTGCTTGATTCAGAGATTATCAACTTCAATATTTGGAAATATGTACTGACTGTCATCAAGGTTAATAAAACCGCTTTAAAGGGTAGTAAGGCCATTTAGTTTGTCTTACCAGTAAGTGGACACAATGTGTGAAGGGGTTTGCATGCTAACCTTTTTGGAGTGTAGTTTTCTGACATCCTCGGGGGTCTGCTCTCTCTCAGTCTATACAATTCATTCTAATGAGATACCACACATGCACTGCAAGTGCAAAATGGAGCTTCACATTGTTATATAGCAATTGCTATCAGCCTGAGTTATTTTTTACACATAGGACATATCTTCCAGCTTCTCTTATAGGAGCTATAAATAATAATTTAAAAGAAAATAGGGAGAAGGGATGTATATTTATCCCTGTAACACAGGGAAGCCACTTGAAGAGATGGTTAATTTTAGACATTTTTCAAAGCACCAACTGTTCATGATATAGACACCGAAATACTAACACTACAAGTCTTCTCTAGGGGCGCTTTTTTCCCATTTTTGCTTGGTTTTCCCTCTTGGAAACAAAAATAACTTTAGTCAGTTTCACTTTTGTTTCTAGCCCAATTCTAATAGAGATCATCCTAGTTTTTGTGGCTGGGCATTATATTACTACATTTGCACCTTAATATGAAAAGGAAGTATTTAATTTGTAAAATTGGAAGGCTGAATTTAGCCTTCTTATCCCTTTTTAGCATCTGTACTGATTTTTCAGACATTTCTTTTAAAACTTGTTTCTATAGTTCTGTGGAAAAACTGGTTTGTGAATGTAATTGTCAACAGTTACTGGTAAAATGTGTTTCAACAAGACACTCACATGGTTGTTGTATAAACAGTGAAAAGTAGTAAATGTAATAACAGAACTTTATTTGCACATTCCTGGCATTTTTAATTTAGAATAAACTAGCCCCTTTTTAAAGTGTCATGGAAGATAAGGGATCCCAAAAACACAGTTCTGAATTGTGCTATGTTTTTTGTAACTCTGATGGAGTTTATGTGTTACTCCATTCTTCCAAAATCCTTTCCTTTAAACCTCCCAAGAAACATAGGAATGCTGCCTTAAAACCATGTACCTAAAAAGCACAATTTAAAATGCTGCTTCTCCTTTTATTAGAAAAGAACAAAAGGCACACATACACGTTCTTTGTGGAAAACTAAATTATGTAAGAAAATAAATGCTACTTAAGAGGAAATGTAACAGATGAAGTATAAAGAGTTTTACTTCCTGTGTTTTGATTTTTAACCTTTCCCAAACTTTCTCTATTGTAAAGTTAAAACAAAATCTTATCAGTGAGTGCCATATAGCAGCAGCTGGATAGCATTAGAGCCCTCTGTATGAGCTATTCTTCTTCATTACCTTTTTCATGACAGCTCTTACTTTGCACAGAAAATTTTAGTTTGTATTGGAGATTTATGTAATTCAGGTGTCTTCCATTCTGAATTAAAGTATGACTGCAGTAGAAGTGAGAGGTTTACAAGAAGAGTCAATAGAATTTTATGGAAGAACAAAAAAAAAGATGACATTTACAAAGTTCATTGAAAAAACATGAGTTTATGCAAGGACTTTAATGATACCCCCCTTTCCCTGGCCCTACCTCAAATCACCCCCCTTCTCATCATTTCACATCAGTGAAAGAAGAGCATTATTTTTTTGGTTCAGAGACATTTGACAGCAAATCTGCTTCTGGTTTCTCTGTGCATTAAAACTAAGTAATATGATGTGTGCATTCCTATTAGAGCAAAAATGGCACATGGTCTTGTTCATTATCTGATAAAATAATGTCGTTAATCTCTAACTTCTAATGCTTATTTTAAATTTCTCTGATTTATTTAAATACTAATTTCAATTTGGAGCCAGCAGAGTGGTCCACTACTAGTACAGCAAATTACATCTTCGATTTCTTCCTCTAACACTGCCATAAGCAGCATAGGAGTGCTGGAGAAGTGTTACCCTTATCCCATAGGGTGAGGAGGCATTGGTTTGTGTTACAATTTGCAATGACTAGGTTTTTGGATGTTTTCTGATTTAATATTTTATCACAGAAAAATGTTGTTTTGTTTAAATCAAATGTTTGCAGGAACATAACAGTTTAAGTGGGGGTCAAAAAAAAAAAAAACAAAACCAGGTTCAAGTCATCGTTACTTTTAGCAGAACTGCAAATTTTAGACCAAGGACCTACAAATTCAATCCCGCATTACAGCGGTATGTTTTACCATATCACTGGATATTCTAAAATGGGTGTTTACAGATCTATTCCATTGGAATAACTTTGGAAGCAATGACTTCACTGTGGTTTCCCACATGCGACCTGAAACTTCTGGTCTATGGTCTTTAGGGTTTAGTGCTTTTTGGTCCAATAATAGGAAAATATTTATATAAAAATGTCACAACTCTTAACAAAAAAAAATGCATAGGGACAACCTAAGAAGAACCACTAAGATATTTAAAGATACCTCTGAAGGACTAAGTTTCAAGACCCCATCTGTTTTCAGTGGACTAAGGATTTAAGAGATGGGCAAGGGCTCTCTACACTAAGCAACAGATGGTTTTCGATAGGTCTCTCCTGAGGCCACTTCTTTGTTTTGCCTTCCCTTTCTCTTCAAAAAGCTGGGATTCATACAGGTGTAAAGTGGGAACGTTTTAACATTGCAGAAAGGTTATTAAGAATAAGATAGTGATATCTCACCCAGATCTGCCAGTTACCCTTCCAGCTGTTTGGAGTGTGCATTGTCTTATTGTAAGTATGTTCTGTGTGAGACCTTCTTGCAGCATGTAGCGATGCTAATGTTGGTCAAAGAGGCCAAGAAAAGTAGTGATATCTTCAGGGGAAAACCTTCCCTGCAAATTAACTCCTTTATGCTCCTTCCTGTTAATTAATACAAAAGTATTAATGTTTGCTGATTAAGAAACCAGACCAGAGGAAGCCTGTAGTTGGTGTTTCTTGTTTGAATGTGTGTTTAGGCTGATTTCCTAAGGAAACAAGGCTTGAGCAATCACACTGTTTTTCTGTGCCTTCCTCCTCCCTTGGAGCTTTCAAACCTGCTAGACAATTTCAAACAAGAGTCTCACAGGTAGCTATTTTTCTTTAAGTCTGAAAATCAGTGGCTTGGGAAGGAAGAGGAACTGAAATTAATGCCCCACTGAGGGAATGGTAAGTACAATTTTGCTCTTGTCCTTGCTGTTTAACAAGAGTTGCCTGGTCAGATGGCACACAGGTAGGCTCTCACTTGGCTCTAGCAGAGGCTGTCTCTCACCTAGTGAGAAGCTATAGGTGCTATAGGTGCTATAAGAGGAGGTGCTATGGGAGGAGGGAGGGAACAGCCAAGATGTTAACCATTAATTGTTGCTCACAGGACAAATTATTGCAAGAGTGGACTCCACAGCGAGAATTGCTAGTCTTCATACTTCATGGAAATTCTCCCTTCAGGTGTGAGAAAATCATACCTTTCTAGGACATGATATCACAGCCCACGGATGCCAATTGCTTAGTAATTTCTGACTGTAACCTGATAGCTTACATAGGAATCTGGACAATACCAGGCAAAGCAGTTGCATTTCCTGTGGCTAAACCCTTTTGAGGATGGCCAAAAGATATTTTTGTTTTAAAGTAATTTCCTAGAATTTTGGATTCTTGTTCATCTACTCTCGAGTCTACATCTGTGCTTTTCAGTTCTGGTTGTTGTGTCATCTTTGTTCCATCATTTCTGGGATACTTTAGTTTAGGCAAGATAACTGACAGCAAACTGTACCTGCCAGCACTGTCACTCATTAATCCAGAGAGCCAGACCCTCTAGCTCTGTGCACCTGCAAACAATAAACTGTCACTGTCATAGTGAAATTACTTCTTGTATTTTTTAGCAAGTTTTAAAATATGTAATAGTATTTGTATGGCTCGGAAACTTAAAATACATAATACTGTCATCATGTAGAGGCCAGATGATCAGTGTTGCGTAAGCTTTGCTTTTTTCCACACTACCACTTTTACATCTATTCGTTTCAAAACTTTCTTCAACAGATGTAGCATATGTTATGGTCTGATGGCTGCCAAACTCCAGCTGCAGACTTTTTGAGGCCAAGACCCTCTTCTGAAGTTCTTTGTCATTTCGAGCTTAGACATATTTTTGAGGACAGTTCTCCAGCACTTAAAGATCTTCAGGGACAAAGTCTAGAAAGTCAGAAAAGAGCAATCACACCCAAAAAGAGACTCTGAAGTCTGAAAATGTTTCAGTACATCTCTGTCGTGGTCCTATTTTTAAAATAATTAAGTAATTTTAGAATTGCTTGTTCCTTTCTGTCAGGATGTTGATCCTGCAGCCCATACTACTTCAATCTCTTAGTTTGAATTTTCTCCATTTTGTTAAAATTCCTATTTATCTCAGGCTTGCCTTGTGTTCCATTCCTTTTTGCTGTTGCAGGATGCTTAATTCCTCTTTAGAAGTGGAATGAAGACTGTTAGCTGAGTCTGGGTTCTTACAGTAGGTGGGAATAGGTTTTGGGCTCTGGGACAGCAGGTGTCCTAAATCAGCCTAAGTAGCAGTCTCTTTCTAGAGGAGTTCAGCCGGGACCCATAAATCTTTACTCATCAACCAGGTTTCTGTTCTTTGCTCCACTATCTCTTCTTGGTCCTGGCACTACAGCAAGTGACAACTTGAAAAGGTTGGAATGTTCTTACTGAAAACGTAAGTGGAAACAGGCAGGAAGTGCAAAGAGTCAGAGAGAAAGAGTTTGTTTTCTCTATTGGTTGGATGGAGCAAGATTCCCTGCAGTCACAGTAAGTAATTTGGCTTCCAGAGCACTCTTCTGGAAACCTGCTTGAATGAAGATGAGCAGCATGACAGACTTGAAGTGCCAATGCTTTCCTACCCAGAGGGGAACTAAAATAGTCATTAAAAGTTTTGTGTGCAAGTTAGTTGATATATATGCTAAAGAAACATCAGACTAGAGATATGTCAAGTTAAGACTCCAGCTGGTCTACAGATGGACTGAGAATGATTAGAGAAATGTGTCATCACAGAGGATTACAAGGAAATCTTGAGAGTAACTAGTATGAAAATACTGAACTTTCAATAGCATATTAGCTGTTCATAGGAACTACCATTCTGGCTCAAACTAGAATTTCTTCTTACTGAACACCCTGTCACTGTCAGCTGCCGATAATGAAAGCTTGGGAAAGGAGCATAAGAACAAGGCAAAGTTGTAAGCAATCCTTCTCAACTTCCACAGTAAGGAGGGTGTTCAACGCCTGTGAATTTTCCAAGGTCTGACTATGTCTCAGTACTTAGATAAGGAGTTATATTTCTAAGTCTCTATGAGATTACCTGACAATATTGACATAATGGTTTGTAACTAAGATCTCAGAAGATTATCTGAGCAGGGAAAACAGATGCAGGACTGTCTTGTCTAAAAGAAGATATTCTATTTATCTGAGTGACACAGCAGTAAAGACAAAGTAGATGCAGTACATATCTTGCAGAACATGTTACATATACAACAAAAATTGAATATGAGCTTTTGGTTTGGGTTTGGTTTTTTTCAATGTAATGAGTGCTACAAAGCACCCTAAGCCATTCTACAGCTCAGTAAGGTACAGAATGGTATGATTCAGTTCTACCTCTCTACCACTACGTGGCCTTAAAAGCAGTACTCTGCCATCAATTAAACATTCCTACTAATACTAGAGTATTCAAAATAGGATCTTGGTACATTTTAGCTGTACATTTTTAAGTCAGTATCAGGGAGTTACTTCAGGCTTCATGTTTAATTTCTATTAGATTTGAGCAAGTCAGATAATTGTTTGAAATTTGGAATTTCTTGGACAGCAGAAACAGGAAGAAATCCTGAATCTGTTGTTGGAGGAGTGAGCATGTTCAAACCACAGGAAAATCCTTTTTACTTCTCCAGTTCTCTTGTTTTTCTGTGAAAATGTAGTGCTTTAATTGTATATTTTGTCATTTTGCAATGATTTCCTCAGATTAATTCTTGAATTAATAGAATATGTATGTGGAATATTAATGTATCATTATTGACACATCAGGTACATTTCTGCCTTGACCCAGTACATTCTGAAGAATCTTATCAGAGGTGTCACCATTATTAGTACTTTGAAAAATGCAGGCAAGAAATACTGATGAACGTATTTTTGTAAAGTGTTAATGTATCAACACAGTTATACTTTAATATTTATAAAATCTAATAATTTCTTCTTCTCAGAAGTCTATATTTGCCAAGGGTTTGGTTGTTGGCTTTTTTCTCATGAGACATGAAGGAGATACTACTGCATTTGCTTCATTCTACCTTTTATTTTTATCTCCTTTAATAATTCAAAGATACCATTCATAGCTAGCAATTTGCACCATACTCTTCCTGGTTTTCTTCTTTTGGATTTCTTCCTAAAGAGTACAGGCCAGAAAAATGCACGTGAGTGTGTGGGTAGCTTTCATAAAGCAGGTGTGTGAGGAGTATATTCATTTGTGCTTTCATTTCAAGATATTTACACTTTACTTATGCAACACTTGGCTCTCTGAGAGAAAACAAACTAAGAGAAAACAAAAAAGGCTTTGTAATCCTGTGCTGCATTCAGAGTTTAGATCTCACCTTATAGAAGTTTTTAGTGTAGCCTCCTCCTCCACTTGTGCCATGAAACACTGAATCATTCCAACATGTCTCTGAGTACAATTGCAGCTCTCGTGTTTTAACCTGACACCTTCTGGATGAGCTTTCTCTACCAGAGAAAGGGAGGACATTTGATGTTTCTAATATTATTCTGACACCTCCCCTTCTCAGAGGAGTCAACCTTGCTGGCTGCCTTGGCTGTGAATCCCAGCATGAGACCACACATTCAGGGTGATTAATGTACACACTGGTTCAAACCACCCCTCAACTTCTTGCAAGGCATTCATTCTCATGGCATAACATTTCATGTGTTCATCTGTAGGATGACCTAGGCAGAGGCCCAGTGGCACCAATAATTTTGTCTTTTGTACGAGTATCTAGAGAAACTAGTTCAAAGCAACTGACAGTGACCTCCCACGCTGCTGCTGCTCATTTCCAGTAGCTGAAGACTTTCTTCCTTGTGTGGCCCTCACACCTTACAGCGTAAATAGGTGATCATGGCTGCAGAGACAGAAAATGTTAACTCTTCTTCCCTAGAAAATTATAACTTTTCTTCTGCTTTTGGGTTGGTTTGGGGTTTATTTTTTTTGAGGGGCTGCAGAAGGGCACAGGTAATGTTTTTCCAGAATGTTTTTTCTCAAGAAGATTGTCACATGGTGCTATAACAGAAGCTGTTGAGCAGGCTTTAAATTAGCTTTCCCTTTGGTGCTCCACTGTCTTTTACGTTGGCTAAGCACAAAAAAAATCTAATTTAGCAATCTTTTTTTCCCCCACACTTTTAGTATTTATATATGAGAGCAAATACTGCAGTTAAAACGTTGTCTTTTAATAACCTGCCTGTTTTAAGAAAAAATACTGAATTTCACTTGAACAAGAACGTTTTTGTAATAACATAATAGTCAGCTTGAATAATGTGAACACAATTGTGCCCACAGGATGAGGCATATGACAGAGAGAAATTTCCCCAGTTACTTTGCACGTGGCTGTTTCAAATTACCTTAATAACAGGGCAATGCACACAATGAGAAATGTATTATAAGAAGGTATCTCATCCAAAGCAAATAATGGCTGCATAATCCTCAGTAGCTGAAAAAGAGGCAAGTGTATAATGAAATGCAGAACAAAGTATGAAGGAGTGTCTTATTACCTAAAACACTAACTTAAGCTTAGGCAAGGTCTATGCGTATAGATAAGATTTTCTAAGGCTTCCTAGTATAGCTGGAAGCAGTAGCAAAGACTTTGGTCTCATTTTAAGGTTTTTTCTTACTTCCCTGCTCTAGGTACAAAAATAGTAGGCACAAATGGTAATTAAGCCTTGAATCTCCAACTACCTGATTTGTGGGATCTAGAAGAAAAACTGGTCTGAAAATTTCCGTAAAGATCTTAGTTAGTCTTGGATAGTTATTATTTTAGCCTACTTCTCAATATAAATGAACTGCAGGGTATATAACCAGAAAGCACCTGAGAGCAGGCTCTGTAAATTTAAGCTAATGAAGCCCACTGTGCTGTTTTGGCTGTGCAACTGCACTATGCTGGAGGAACCAGCTTTGAGTGCCTGCAGCTGCCCCTTCCCAGAGTGTGATTTCGGTCCCTGTAGGAACCTAGTAAAGATCTTGAGATGATCTGAGGTGATGAGATCAATAGAAGAAATAGGCAAGTCTCTTGGTTTCCTTACTCTAGCTGGAGGTACGTAGGTAAATTGAGACTGGAGTTGGAACATGGGATATATGTCAGTTTATGTACACAAACTCATTCCCTAATGTGAGAAAAAGACTGCCTTCAGTCTCCTGTTTTCCATCAGTGGTATACCCTGTTTGCAGCTTGACAAATACACTTCTTTTGCTAAAAACTGTTCTAAAGATCATGGATGTTACACGTAATATATTTTTCAGTATTTTTTTCTAGGCAAGACCCAGGTGAAGAAAGGACAAATAAAGTTCATATTTGAAATGCATCTTGACTGAGAAATTGAAAGATGTTGTTATAGTTCTGTGTAGACATTTGCATGTAGCTGAACTCCCTGCAGTGTAGAATTTGTCAGTCTCTCTTAACTGTCATAGGCTTATCTCCAATAAAACCCAGAATATGGTGAATGTTCCCAGGAAAGCAAAATGCTGCCTGTCTTTATGTTTCCCAAGGAGAAGCTCCCCTCAGATACTATGTGTGGTCCAGAAGGCCCATGGGAAAACTCTAGATGAAAGCGTTTCATGTAGAATTGGATGCCTCAAGCTTTTAAGCAATTGGCCTTTGATTTTAATAGGAGTATTGTGACTTTATATGATCAGCTCCAGAGTGTGTAACTCATATCTAAGAAGTAGAGGGAGGTACTGTGTATATGACTGTAATACAGCAGATACAAGTGATGGATAGTTGAAGGTGCATGTGTCTAAAAGACAAAGTACTAAAACGTTTTCAGAAGCATGCATTTTTATAGTCAGAAACGTAATTTATTTTTGTAAATTCTGTTAGTAGCTATAATTACTCTGTCTCTTTTAGCTTCATTAGACAGATTTTTTTTTACCTTGTATCTACCTTACTGTAAGGATTTCAAGTGCCTTAGTGGGTTTTAAGGTCTTGTGATGATTGAAATATGGAATCAAAGTGTTCAGTTCCGTAGAAGCTAATGGCTGCTGCTGTTGTTCCATCGATTCAAAGGAACAAGTAAGGAAGAAGCAGGTTTTGGAACCGTCTGCTTTATGGTAGTTCACACTACTGAACAGAAATCTGAGAACAAGGCTTGAAAGAAAACAAAGAGCTTTACAGCATTTTTTTTCTTTTCAGGAAAACACACAGAAGCTAATTTTAGCTTCTTGATCAAATTGACCCAGTCTTTAACCCTGGCAAACGTTACCACAACACACTTCCAATAGACAATAGTTTGCATACCAGCATTGCGCTGGAAACAGATGTGCATGGAAGACTGGCTTTTTTGGGAGACTCTCTGAGAATTCCAGTGAAGTGAAAGACTGGAAGTGTTTTCGTCCTAATTGGGTTATAAATTGGGTCTTCTTTCAAACCCAGCCTGGGATCTTTTCAGAGTCAGTTGTGCTCTTTAAAAATGTATTATGTCACAGCTATGTTTTGACCAGACTTTCAAAATATCATTCACTTGGAGAAAGTTACTTGGCATGAAGCTTGATTATTATCTTGGAAAAAAAAATTGTTAACAGCCGGACTCTTCTTGGGCTATGTTGCAGAGTTTATGCAAGAAAAATGTTTGGAATGTGAACAATTACCTCTTTTACTTTCTCATAAAGTCTCTTATAGTCCGTAAAGTCTGACTTTTGTTGTTTTTATTAAAAAAATTTAGTTTTTCTCACGATGCATCTTCTCCATATCCCACCTCTCTCCTCCCTGCTGCCCCATCCATTTTCCTATTCTGATCATCAAGTTCCCACTACTATTTCAGCTCTTACCAACCTCATTACTAACATCTCTGAGCCACTGCATGCTGACCACATATAAAGCTTGTCCCTATCAGGGAAAATGTAATATTGGGACACACATTCTTGAAAAATCAGGCTGTACTTTGAAAGACCCTCCCTCCCATTCCAATTTTTCTATTTTTCTATAAATTGCAAAATTTTTAACTTCCAAAGTATTTAGCATGGATTTTTCCTGCATTACCTGAGTAATTTCTGAAGCTTCTGAGACACAAAGTTAAGAACCACTTTTTTGCAGAGTCTAGAGAAATAATTTGCTGTGAAGAATGGTATAATAACACAGTTCTTCTGCAGTTTAATCTTGACATAATTTCTTCTTCTGTTCCTTGTTGACAAGATGGAAATCAAGAGTCTTGCATTTTTATTTGTACTAACTCTGAGCAATTCTGTCCTCTAGATCAAGCAGTTAATTTCTATTTTTAAATCACAGGTACCTTTTCTTGCTAGCAGCTTTGCATTCTGTGTAGAACAGTTACATGCAGGCATATATACATGAAGTTGAGTTGTTTTTAAAGTCATCATTATCTACTATGAGTGTTAATGGATCATATGACGTGAGAGTATTAAGCCTGGGCTCTTGAGCACGAAGAGAGGCTCTTACATTCCTCCTTAAGTTTTGTTAATATCAACAGAACAACAAAACATGTATTTTAAATTTAGCTTTTCACAGTATCACAGAATTACTAGGTCTGTATTTGTGGGTTAATGTGACTTAGAAGACAGGAAAAGGTAGCATTCAATGTAACCAGTATTAAACACATAGAACTGATCCAGCAATGTACTGATTAGAAACCAGAAATGTATACAGACTTCAGAGGATGTCACATTCAGGAAAGTTGTGTGGAGCAATCATTTAATTTAGGAAAACCTGGGGAACTGGCAGCATTAAACTGCTACATGTAAACAAAAAAAAAAAAAAAACAGTTATTTCCATATACATCTTCAGTTCTGTCTTAGGTAAAGAGTAGCTGTAACTGATCATTTAATTTCATCAGAGATTTGTTTCTATTGAAGGTCTTTTCTTAGCTATAAGAGAAAGAATGCTAATAAGCATTTAGTCATCTCCTGTCCTCCCAACATTTCTTAAAAGGTCAGTTGGGCTTGCATCACAGAATTGGCATATTAGTGTTGTTTTACATCTGAAAAGCCCAGTACCAACGTTTTTATTCAGCCTGTTGAGGGTACATCAGTTAACATGAAAGTGGATTCTGCCTTGGAGAAAAATGGCAAATGTTTGGTATGCTGCCTTTCTTCAAGCTTTACCACAAGCATGATTCTAAACCTCTTTGTTCATGCCTCCTCTAGAACCTAGTATATGTTTGGCTTAGTGTTTGTTAGCATCATCGTAGACACCTTCTGGTGTATACTGTATACTTGTTGGTCAGTGCTAAACTTGAACCTCTGACTTGTTGTAAAAGTTTCAAACATGAAGCTGATTGCACAGCTGAGGACTAGGGCTGATTAGGTGTATTTGCTGGGTCTGTTGGTAAATGTCAACTTATAAGAACTTTATGCAAAAATAAGCAGAAGCCATGCAGTATATTACAAATAAAATGTCTGTAATGAACCTTCATTTGTAATTATCACGGGGTATGGATATTGTTTTATTTGCCAGCACATCACCTCTTGCAGAGTCTTCAGCCAGCATGCAAGGATTATTACTGAAAAGCATTTATTTATTTTTTTAAATTTAGAAGTGTGTATCTCTTGAAATATTTAATTAAATTTTGGAAATTAAAGGAGAAAAATCATTGTTTCAGGGGCATTAGAATTAGCAATTTATTTTCTCATCCCTAGCATTCCTACTTGCAGCTTGGCTCAAAAGATTTGAATAACAAGTCATTATCCTAGGCAGGGGAACCTTCCTTTTGTTAGGTTATGTTGCACATTTTGTAATGAAAGAGAAGAAAACAAATCTTTAAGGAAAGCTGTTTTGGTTCAAGATATCAGACATTGCAAAGAAGCAGATTTTTTTCAACCTCTCTCTATTTGAAGAAGTCCAGATGTATTTGAGCTAAGCAGTGAGGTTTATTCCAGATGATTGATTTAGGAGACTGTTTTGGATCCTGTATCTAGGTTAATTGTAACTATTAATATTGTCATTACTAATTGTCAAGGAGATATTAAAGAGAATGTGAGGATAATCAACCTATAAGTCATATCTTTGTTCCAGGTAACAGTGTAATTGTGCCAGGAGTAGAATAACTCTTGCAGGGGATGATTGCTGTGTAGTTGTTTTGACTACAATTAACATGTGGTTTCTGTAGCACAAACCTGTCCTTGTGGCTGCATCATTAAACCTTGAAGCTTTCTTATGATGGTCTGCTGGCCAACTTGGCCATCTGATTTATGAAGACTTGGCAGACTTAAAGGCCCAGGTAGCCAGCTTCTGTATTTGCAATGGTGTAGATCAGGGCAAATGCAGGTGAAGGAAGTCTATGTGCTTCTAATTTTGAGTACTGCAGTGTTTACTCATTTCTCATGGGGTAGCCTACCCTTTTCCTATTTAAAGTAACATCTGTGGTTGTACTTAAATGCATGTTTGAGGACTTACTCGAATCATAGCCAGGGCAGGTCAAGCTGTAATGATTTTCTTACACAAACAATACTAATTTTTTTTTCCAGCTCTTTAACTGCCGTTTCTCACTACTGCCTTGAAATTTGCAGTACAACTTGTATTAGTAAGGGTTTGTATATAACACTGAATATTTATGTATTTAGAGAAGGTACCTGGCATCTTAGAAGGAACTATTGGCTATATCTACTGTGAGTTTAGATAAGGTAAGATTTATTCCAGCATGTCAAATAAGTTGCAGGAAATAAAAAATAAATAAATAAAGGTTGTTATAAGCATGCATAGTGCTGATTTTCCAGTATTTTATATGATGATTGTATTAAGCTTTTTCCATTGGAATATCAAAATAACTTATAAGTTAAATACTTGCCTGAATTAATCTGAAAAAACTGCTTTGAGTTAATATGTGAAACTGAGTAGAGTTTTATGTTACTAAAGAAAAGCAATCAAATTTGCTCTTTGGGAGACGTTTTATAAATAAGGGGATTTTTTTCCAAGTACAAGGTAAATTTTTCTGGTTATGACTTAGATGTCAAACATAAAAATGCCAGTATTTCTGGTCATCTTACTTCATGAAAAAAAAGCAAACAGGCAGTGCATTATTTTCTTTTTGTACTTGGAGAGGAAAACATGACAACTGTTGAACTTAAGGATACTTCTGGACTCTGATCCTTCAGACAGCGAATTCAAAGGATATTATGACTCATGTGACATTATTCCTGAGCATAAAATTACTCACATATGAAAGTAATGGAATGTGTTTGAAGTTTTGGGGCAGCATTGTGGTCACTCAGCAGGTGGTTAACTTGTAGCCTGGAAAAACTTTGTTGGTGGTTCGTGTTTTGAGGGGAACTGTTATTAAAGTTAGTAGAAAGGCATGAACATCTGATGAATTGGCCAGTGATGTACCAGTGGTGTGCAGGGACAGGAGAGGTGTGCTGTGCATAATCAAATAGTACAAGATAATTGAGGGCAAAAAGTAAGAGAAGTTCCTTGTCCCGTGACATGCCTTGCTCTTTGAGCAGCCCCATGAATTTACTGAGACCATTTGCTGGGTTTAAGTACTGCTGAAATGAATAAGAACCTGGAATCACATGTGTGTTTTATGTCTCATTCATAAATATCACCACACAAGGGAGTTATGAGATGGTTTCTACTCATTTTAAGTGAGCAAGGCTTGTTGGGGATGAAATCATTTGCCTCAATTTCAGCTGGAAGCATGAGGGAGTCCTTCATTTCGCAGTGGATATGAATCTTTCTGGCTTGAATTCTTCACTATGCTCTGGTGGCAGGAAGGGCTGGTAGTGGTACCTTCCTCCTGTGCTCTCTGGCTTCCAGTCTCACCTTCTAATGTAATCAGAGGAGCAAAAGCAACCTGAATTAACACCGCTGATGTCAGGTCTGTGGCAGAGTTCTCAGTAGTGCAGAGTCATATGTAAAAATGCTGATGTAGAACATTTCATCAAGCATGTGCTTCCCTCATCTTGTCCATACAACAGCTGTTTCATTTTGGTCCATGCTTTAGGCACGTGGTGAATGAACTCATATTTTAGAAACAATTTAAGTAGAAGCAGATTTGTGCATAAATCTTCTCTTGAAATATTTGCTTTAATATCAGCCCAATTTCAGCTGAGTGATGAATATTAGAGTTCTACTAAATGTACATGCAAACAGCTTGAGTACAAGCATAGGCATTCCCACATCTCTGTTTCAAGCTGTGGGGAAGTAACTCCAAAGCAACCACATTCATTTGTTATTCTAACATTTCATTCCATAACACACCTTTTAGGAATTTGGATTCTAGGAGTTTGGCTGCACTGCTTCAGCATGTCTTTCCATTTTGTGAGCTTTCCTGCCAAAGCATTTTCAGAGAAAAAATTCTGGGAAAAAAAGCAGCAGTCTGACGGCAATGTAAGGTGTGGTGTGAGTAGTGACCAACTAAGCCCTTAGAACTGTAGCCCTTAAAATTAAGTGCTCATCTTCTGGCTTCCTTATGAATTTTCATATTGGTAGGGATGACAAGGAGTCCATCTAATGTAGTGTCAGCAGGCAAGGGACACTTAAACCCACACAGCTCTTGGAGGGTCACTGCAGTGCTGAGCTGGTGCTGTTCCAGCTGGTATTCAGCAAATTATTTAGGCACAGGAATAGTCTGCTGAGTTCAAAGGACCCAGATGAGACCTTTAAAGAGAAGGGCAAGCAGGAGTGCTTTTCTGGTTCTGGCCTTAAATGGATGGAGGGGGAAGATGTTGCTAAACAGGTTTAAAGCTACTCAGCTCACACAGCCACAATGGTCTTATTTAAAATAGTGGAAGACCTAGTACAAATTTAGAAAAAGACTCCTTAAGCCAGCCTTCAGAGCTTCCTGTCCTCGGCAGAGACAGCTGCAGTTGATTGATGGGTGTGCGCCCCCCCTTCCCTTCACACCATGTATGTGAGGTGAGGGTGTGAGATTCCTCCAGTTATTCTTGCTCTAAGGTTGAAGCAGATGTGCTGCCTCGCTTTCTTCAAAGAGAAAATGTCTATTTAGTTGCTCTGAAAAAGTCAATTGCTAGGACAACAGGTCCTCTAACTCTTTTTGCAATTTATCATCTGTCTGTTTCTCCATCTGCATGGCCCATGGCCCACAAAGAGAAAGTGATGACAAGGCCAGCTGGCAGTAAGCACTCATTGCAGTTTAGCCCAGGTGGTCACAGTGCTTAATGGACAACTCAGCTTGCAAAATGCATTGCTGGTGATGAGGACTTCTAATTTAATTTTTTCCTGCTCTGTTACTTCTTGAATTCAGCTAATTGTCAGGTTAATGCAGTTTTCTGCTCTGCCTTAAGACCTTTTGCCAAGAAGCAACTTAGCATGAAGAAGAGGAAATGTGGGGTGCCTACAGAAATCAAAAGCTGTTGGTTCCTTATATGAAAACTGTGACAAACAGACGTTAGCTGAAGTTGAATACAGCTCCCTCCCTACTGAACAGCAGATTAGGACATGAATCTGAGGAATCATGCAGGGAAGCATCCTTCCCATTGGGACACACATGTCTTGGAGGCACTTGCTTCAGTCTTCACACAGATGCACAAGCCCTCTTTTCCAGGCTACTACCAGATGTCTTCTGATAGCTAGAGGAAATGTGAAACCGAAGTTAATACTTGGTGGATTTTTTTTCCATGCTTCTCCCTCCTAAGAAATTCAGAAGCTACAATTTTGAAAGTAGAAGGAAAAATAAAAAGGAAACTGAAGTTAATTAATTTCCTTTCCTTCAGATTTTCTTCTACTACAAAAAAATAATGGACAGAGGCATTTTGATAGATAAAATTCTGCTCTTTGGCCTCCTCCAGATCAAATAAGAGTTTATTTTGATAAATTGATTGATGGAGCAAATTCTGCATTCAGTACTTCTGGCCTTTATCTTGCAACTGCTTCCATGCAGGTTGATGCAAGGACCCTCTGGGACTCCCATTGTGAGGATTCCTTGCTTCCAGATGTCATCAGAAGGGGACTATCACTGTTTTTTGTTAAATAAAACAGAAGCAGCTCTGGGAAAAACTAATTATTTTTCAGCTGAAATTATAATAACCAGCATTGTCCAATAAGAGAAAAAACACATTCTTTTAAAATTCATCTTCACTTAAGACACTCTCAGTATTTCCAAATAAGTTCTAAGGTGCAAATATATCAGCATGTTTCTAAATCTGAAAATCACGCAGGGTAGTTGGAGAATGAGAATCCATTGTCTGAAACAGGATGTTCTAGGTATTTCATCCTCAGAAACTTGGTCATAATCCTCTCCACAAGAGCTTTCTCAAGTGAACAAGCGTATGTGAAAAAGATAGAATGGGTAGAGGAAGAAATTGTGTGTTGACAGTAAATATAGATTGCTCAATAGAAGAGAGAACATAATCGGTCTGAGGAATACAATTAGCATTTTCTTCTCATATGACCCTATCTCTTTTACCAGAAAACCAGTACAAGTCTTATATGATGTCTGCCTGATATTGCCCTGTTCACAGAGACTAACTTCATTTGTAGACAGCTGAATCCTCAGAGGAAAATTTAAAGCAGTGGTGTCTAGACTGGTGATATGACTCATGAATGCACAGCCTATAACCAATTCCACACTGTCTTCCTGAGTCTTCAAACTGCCTGAAGCTGTAGCTAAGGAAGACATATAAATGTGTGTGTGTGTTTGTTTCATTTGGGAATCGTTATACAACTGTTGATTTTATAATCAACTCTTATTTACATAATTACCAATTATTTTTGGATGATAGGAGATAGTTTATGAGATGCTAGGCTGTGAAAAAAAGTAAAGGAAGATGCAGAAAGATAATAAAGTGAAAAAGCCTCAAGTGAAACAAAAAAAGTAAAGTGGAGAAGCAGAAGATGAGAGAAAGATCTTAAGAGCAGTCATGAAAGTAGACAGAATGATATATAACTCAGGTTTACATAATTAAAAAAGAAAAAAGTGACCATGTTGACAGGAGTCCTGAACTAGAACATTCCCTGATATTAAAAACAAAATCCTTCAGAAAATTCTTGATGAATAAATAATTGTCAACAAAGTTCTTAGTAGGACAGTCAGCAGGCAAGCAATCCTCCAAAAGAATAATAGAACTGAGCTAAGAAGAGCTATAAAAGAGCACCAAGCATTTGAGCTTACGTCAGAGCGCAATGTGGATTCTGCCATAGCTGGAGAGTAAAGGAACAAGCTAATAAAAACAATGTGCATTTGCATACAAGGGAAACCAAACTACCAAACTGACCGGTGGAGCAGCCAGCATATAATCCCAAGGGAACAGCAGCTTAACCAACAGATGTTTGCTTAAATAGCAAACATGTGGAATCTTCCGGTGATGGATTTATTCAAATCCGGGTGGCCAGGAGCCAGGAATATGAAAAAGAAACAGGGTAAAAATTATATTTATACCTCTTTACTGGCCCAACAGATTACACTTTTCATGAATGAGAGAGATGTCAGTTAGCACACTCTACAGAGTCCTGATTTTTTTCAGGGTCTTAGAGTGACAGTGCCCAATTCATTCGGACATGAAAAAAATGAGCTGACTTAAAGATTGCAAAATTCTTCCCTTAGAAATGCCCTTGACTCAGCTGGGATTCATGGCATGTGTATAAGCATAGGAAATGTCCCAGCTCACACCAGATATTTTTTCAGGTTTTATTCTTAGAATAAATCTATCATATGTTCCCCATGAGCTCCTTTGTAGCTCACAGGAGACTCAGATGCTTGTGTATCTGCTTTCAGATGACACAAAGCTGATCAAGTTCTCCTATCACATGCATATGGACAAGAACACTTATGGAATTCCACTATGCGATTTATAAGCAATGACCGTCTCCTGAGAAGTGGTCCCATTTATTCTACTATAAAGTAAGTTTATATTCACTTAAAGAGCATAGAAAAATGACTACTCGTGAAGAGCTTAGAGAGTTTTAATGGAGACCTTCAGAATTAGGTAAAAGCCATATTTTGCAAAGTAAACCAGCTTCACTTTTTCAGACAGGGCACTTGGAGCTCTGAATTAACTTGTGTTTTTCATCTGTTTGATGTTATCCCTTGTATGAGATTACAAGATCCCAGAGGAAGAAGCTGCATTTTCAGTTGTGTGTTTGCACAGTGCTAAAACCAGATTGGGATTCCTTTGTGTTGTGCACTGCACAAATACGTAGGAAGTGAGTAGACTCTGCTCCAAAAGACTGTCAATCTTATAGACAAGCCAGATAAAGGATGAAAGAGGGAATGGTTAAAAAGGTACCAAAGTTCAAATCACGGTAGGGCTACACACAGGACAATCTCCTGACATTTAGCCTGGTACTCTGCCATTGGACTACCCTGCTGCTGCAATTGCACTTGGAGCACTTTTGCTGTGCAAGTTTAGTTTATCAGAGAGAAATGCTTAGAGTCGTGAGGCATTTTCCCCCTGTTCAAGAAAGGAGGAGAGTACATGAGAAAGTGTATTTGCTTGAAAGCTTGTAGATGAGGCATAGCTTGTAAAGATGAAGTAGTAACATTTTTTCAGTAACGGAAGTAATTCAAGACCTGAAAAAAGTCTTGATTGTATGAAAATATTAAGGGTTTTTTTACAGATTGTATCATTTGGCTTCATAAAATCTGCTACTTCTCCCTAAAAATGTTATCTTGCTTTATTCTTATACTACTATTGATGTAATGATGTTAATTGATGAAGGCTTTTTTTATGAACAAGGATGTGAAATTATCTTCAAGTTTTATGCCGTGCTTTTTGTCCAAAAAGTTGGCACATTTCTTAGTGGAGAAATGTTTATTAGATACTGTCCCAGCAGTGAAATGTATATGCCAAGACGTGCAGGTGCACATTTACTGCATAGAACCAGGGATGTGGAGTCATTTAGATGGGAGATGCCAACTTCAGCCATAGTAAAGAGAGCCTTAATACTGTACAGAGGGAGCGGGCAAAACCTATTTTTTTAAAGTCTCTATGAGAAGCCTGGGGGACAATGTAGTTGCTGCTCTGGGAAGCTTTACATTTCAGTGAGAACCAAATACACCAACCTCAGCATCTGACACTGCAAGTTACTTGTGACTGTTGAGGTGAAATCCTACTCCCATTGAACTTCATGGATAATGCCCCTGCTGATTTTAAATTCCATTAAGGTATGAGAGAGTGATTACAGGCTCAGGATTTCATCCAGGAATCTGAGGCAATTCTAGCCTGTGAAAAGCACCCAGAATTTCACAAGATTGCAAGAAGTACCATGCAGTATCCTCTGAATGTTAGTGTCACTCGAGGAGTCTGAGATATGTAGTGAAGGAAGAGCTTCTCTGCTCAGTTTCCTAATGCTAAAAGGAAATACTGTGATGAGTCCTGCAAGCCTGTGTTGGGCAGTTTCAAGGTATTTTCTCATATGTCAGTTAAATATTTAAACGCATAATACAAAGGCATTATTATGTGTGTCTTTTTTAAAAAATCAATTCCATTATTTAAAAAGAAAAAGGGAACTTGTTCAACTTTCTGGGAACATTGTCCAGTTAAATATGTATCTTCCCTGTGGTCCAGTAAAATTATTGTAGAGCTGCCAAAATTCATCTTGAAACGTAAATAGAAAGTCCTGCAACTTTTACTCATCTGAATGAGATGGCTATTGTACAGTGCTTTTCCAGGTTTAATTAATCTTACTTTGGGCATTGAAGTTACTTGAAATGGATTTGGTTTTAAGACTTTTATATACTACCAGGCACAGTTAACTTATCCGTCTTCAGCTGAGAGGTCTATTAGTATTTTTTTCCATCACTGTAAACGTCTTTTTTGCTGTAGTTAATACTTATCCATCTATCTTTATGATTTCAGTATTGTTTTGTGTAGTCCCACACTTTACCGGAATTCTTAATTTACACATTTGGCTTGGCTGGGTCCCTTTCGCCCTGCATACAAATTTATCCCATGTCATCTCCTCATAGCAATTTATAACCTCTATAAAATGTCATGTAGAGTCACTTTTTATGTTTCTGAGTAATGGTTAGAAAGAATTGCATAGGGAATCAAAAATCTAATGAGTTGTACATTATTTTACTATTTATAACCAGAGAGCAGTCATTGAGAATATGTGGCAATTTTACAGCAAAGAGCCTGGACTATTGTGCTTTTGAATGTAATTTATTAAGCAAATAAAACTCTTATTGGTAGCGGGTCCTGTTAAACCTGTGGCACTGCAGGAGCTCCAGGCCCATACAGCTGTGGAAGTTTCATAGTACCTGCATATATCTTGCATGTCTGGACACTAATATTTTACACTTACTTCATAGTTTTATTTATTCAATTGCTTTTATGCTCTTGATCGGGCTGTAACCAGACATTTATAGCAGAAACCTTGGGTGGGGATGGAGAGGGCAGTGTGAGAAATAAAATGCATTTATTCTGGGAAGATTTAAATACCTATTTTCTGAGGCATGTTGTTTAGTATGTCCAGGCAGTAGAGAAAGCAGCCAGAATTTTAGTGGCTTGCACCAGCATAAAATAGCATTGAGGGCAAAAAAATTACTAGTTCAAAATCATCCTGTGATAAGTGAGAATGGATTCAGTGCTGTTTGTGAACTGATTGTGGACATTTCATTCCTTTCTTTCCCTGACAACTTCTCTTGATAAACTTGTTTCACTTACTAAAGGAAGGCTTGTAACACTGTAGGGAATTAATACAACCTCATTGCATGAGTTCATAGTTGTGTGTGTAGGTAGATAAGTTTGGCTTTATTTCTTTCACAGTAATTTGTATCTAGCTGGAAAAGCTTTTCTGTGTTGCTTTTTTTTTTTTAATACTTAAATGATTGTGGTTCTTGTTGCCCTCTTGGTTTATATGGATATAAATCAGGATTATTTCTTCTTCAATTACTGAGATTACAGCAATATAAAACAAGCATAACCAAGGCCCGCCTGTACTGTACATGTTAAAGAGGGGTAAGACCAAAGGCTGCTTCGTTAATAATGTGGCTAGCGTGTTTGTCATTGATTAGATCATGCTATTTGCATAATGTTTTAAAACTAATTAAAAGAACAAGTTGTTATGCTACTTGCATAAACATTTCCTGTGGAAAATAAAAGCAGTTATTAAAACCTTATCTCCCCAACATCCATCTTAATCAACGGTAATTTAACAGAAGCCAGGAGACGAGAAGATAGTAGATATTGAAAGAATGAGGTATTTATTTGTATATGTTAAAACTGATTGTTTTCACTGTTCTGTACTACTGACTATTCTTTGCATTATTTTCTTTCCGTTCTTGAGAAGCCAGTTCTGTGTGTGAGAAATAGCAGAGGGGCTAGAAGATCCCTGACTATTTCTGTAGGTTGGTTTTGTGGGACTTTTTTTATCTGCAATTACAGGTTGTTTGGGAGCTTCCCCACATTCTGCAACCAGATTTTTGGAACATTTTCTGTTGTCATGGCTTCTGTTATTACTTTTAGTGACATTTGCTTCAAAACACAGTTCTGTCCAGAAGTGCTGTGGGCTCAAGGGAGCATGTGGTGCTTGCGCCATGGCTCCTCACTGCTGCCCAATGTTGTGTTGCCTCTTATGGAGCACACATTTGCTGTGCCACGCTACCTCATCCTGTTAAAATAATTTCTGCCTTTTTTTTTTTGCCTTTTTTTGCTTTTTTTTCCCAGAGAAGAAAAGGAAAGCATGTCTTAGGCTGGTTCAGAAGGCACCAGTGGGTTGAAAAGTCTGTGAGAATGAGCAAGCCTTCTTCCCGCATTAGTATTAAGCAGGATATCCTGTTCCTTGATCATCGCCTCAGGGATGAGGGACTTCTTATATACAGTATACCTTGGTTTGTGGCTGAGAAAAGAAGAGACTTCATCCATTTTAGGAATCTTCAAGGGGGGTGGCCATGGCAGGGGGGAGCAAAAGTTAATAGGAAACAGATTTAGAAAAATATTGTATCTATCCTTCTGGGTGAATAAATCAGTGACTGAAACAGCTTGATAGCTGTAACCATAACCTACTACACTGCATGGAAATAAATATTCCCTTTAGGTCACTGCCTACATACCGTATCGTATCTGTGCTCTTGGCAACAAGTTCCTGCCATGTGCAGTAAACAGTTGTGAGGGCACAGATGACAGACAGTAGAGTTCAGGTTTTTAACAAAAAATAATTGGAAAAATATCATTCCTGGATATTAGTAATGCGTCACTTAGATTTCACTACACCGTGTTTATGTGCTGTGAGGCTGGGATGTAACTTGATTGCCTGTGCAAACATACAGTTAAACCCTACCTGGAATGGTTTCTCCGACAGCAGGGTTATTTCATACTGGACTAGTTCTCTTTTCGGTTTCGTTTGTTCTGCAGTGTTTGTAATAGTATGAACAGAAGGAGAAACTAGCTGTTATGATATCCTCCACACTAGTAGCTTGAATTAAGTTTGTTTTTCTACACCCAAAGTCACTCTCATATCTCAGGGAAATACTTTCAAATTCATTTGAAAATAAAGCTGGCAAAGGTCTGTAGATTTGGGGTTTTTTTCTGTAAATTACTAGCTCTTACTTATTTTCAAAACTGCTCTATGAACCAAAGTATCTGTGCTTTGTATTTCACACCTAACAACCTGCTTTACTTCATTAATTTCTTCCCTTGCCCCTTTCCCATGTATCTAGGCTGCCGCAGCAACAGTAGCACTGAACAACTTTGTTAACTTCAAATTTTCAATTTTATTTACTAACCCAATTGACTTTGAGAGGGAGAGGGTTGGCCATCATCTTCACAGAATTTCTCTAATTATTGAGCTAGTACCTCTAGGGTCCAGTAAAGCTTTGCACTGTTAGTCAGTAGTAAATAACTGAACTACTTTTCTTTATTGTTTTTTCTCTTTTTTCACTTTTTTCTTTTGACTTCTTTGGTACTTTCTGGCCTTCCTAAAAGGGAGCCCCCACCTACTGCAGTAAATTGTAGCTGTAGCCTTGATAATACAGTACTTGGACAATAAAGTCTCAAGGGGTGCTTACTGAAAGAGATTAAACTGTAATTAAACTGCCCTGTGAGTAAGAAGGAAAGGGGAAAAAAAACAATTTGTGGTTTTCATAAAGCAGAGAAAAATACATTCAGTGGTGTTCACAGCACAGAGACTTTTTTTCTGCCGTCTTGACTACAAAACAATCTTATTTTTAGCTGGAAAGGGTTTTGCAGTAGTGCCATATCAATCCCACAATCCTGTTCTTGAAATAATTGCACCAAGTTAGTCCCCAGTCAGCACTAACTGACTGAAAAGCAGGAAAGAAACATTTAACACACATGCATTGAAGTGGATGAAATTTACCACAAAAGTATGAATTTCTGTAAGCAGTCTACAGTTCTATATGTTTATATTTTAAATGGGGACTTAAGTGAACATGCAGCTATATAATATTCTTTTGTTTAGGCTTAAAATTTTGTTGGATGGGAATGGGTTGCTTTTTTTCTTTTGGGTTTTGTTGTGTTTGGGTTTTTGGTTTTTTGGGTTTTGTTGGGTTGGTTTTTTTTTTTTGTTAACCCCTCCTCTTATCAGCTTAGCTATTAAATATTGTGGTTTTCCAGCTATCAGTCTCCGATCAGCACAGTTAGTGAATTTTACCTTCCAAGGAAGTGCACTTTGAGCCAGCTGGAGCACGAAAAATGTAGGAGCTGGAGAAAGTCATAATTGAAACAGGCGACTGCTCCAGTACAGACAGGAAATAAAAGGAAGACGGGGCCCTTCAATGGATTAAATTAGATGTTTCAAATTCAGACAGTATCAGGAAAAAGAAGACTTATGTTAGAAAAAAAAAAAGGTAACAGTAAGTTCATTCAGCTGAAGTCCCCCCCCCCTTAACATGTTTTTTTGCTGGAATCTTACTCTGATGCACTGAAGGGTAGAAACTACACAGACCCCTCTACTTGCCAAACAACAGAGTAGCAGGTCTCTGTACTAATGTTATACTATCCATATTTTCTACCCTTTCAGACAGTCCTTGAGTATTCTCTTTCTGTAAATTAAGCACAAAATTACATTGGGCTGAAGGAACAAGATTTCAGCTGCCCAGTAATTACAAAGAAAAATATATTGTACATAAAGCAAGAACTTAAATAGTATGCATTTTCTGCATGTTAGTTTGAGATATGCCTATCACAGCTCTTTATACATAGTATATGTTTGCATACGTAAATTATATGTACACTTCTTCCATTCAAACTAGTTCCCTCTTGCTGTACAGCCACTAGTTGTTGTTGACTTGCATGGCTTTATTGGCCTGAAGAGTTTTCTCCTAAGACATTTGTGCATGCATATGTATGGTACATGATGACAAGATATGAAGATTTTTATGAGCTCCGAGTTTAAAATGCCATGTTATTCATGTGTAGCTACACATGAGCTCCTACGACTCATTCCAAGGTAGTGCCACTGAAACCCCCATATTATCCTACACCATCATGCAGTCAGTGAATCTGGGACACACATGTGTGCAACTGGTTTTGTATATTTGTTTTTACAGTTTAATGGCAATTTACTGAAGCTAATATTTATATTTGTTCCTCTTTGCTACAAGGTATATCGAGTTTTAGAAGCATGTAAAAAGATGTGAGGAGATTACTAAACATTAGAATGGGTCAAGATTTTTTTAAATTCAAAATGTAACTTTTGTTCTGATAAAAACATTTTTCAGGTAGTCATCAAAAAGATTGTTGGGCTTTTTTTCCAACAACTACAACCTCTGTATTTTAAAACAAGAAGGTGGGCCAGAATCTATTAAAACCTGACCAATCATATACATCTTGCTGTGTGCCTTGAAGCCTACTAAACTTGGCACTTTAGGAAAAATGAAATCTTTGACTCAGAACAATTAGGGTTTACAAAGCGTATAAATTACGGCAGGAATGCCTCTAATCACTCATTTACCTTCTAAAATGCCTCAAGGGCTTGGGATTAGAAGAAAACCATAGCAAAGATTAAGAAGTATCTTAGAAGCAAATGAATGTAGAGACATGGAGTTTTTTTCTGTTGGTGTTTTCTTGCTGTAAGAAAAAAATATTTTTAGGCACACGGTCTGTGAACAAAAAGCTATTTATTGGAACAACAGGAATTTTTAAAAGTGAAATAAGCAGATGGAAACCTGATAAGAATGCCAGAGGAGGTAAAGAGGAAAAATTAGATGAATCATGAGATGAAGTAAATTCCTTAGCTGTGCTATGCTTCTATGCAGATTTTGATTCTGTCCAAGATTGTAGAGGTGTTCAAAAATAAAGATTTGATTTTACATATTATCTCAATCTGAACAGTGTAGGTTGTTCCTTCTTTTAAAAATAAGATCATTCATTCTTTCTGTCTTCTGTCAACTTAAGTGCATGCTACTTTTTTATATCCAGACAAAGACTAGTTAGATCCCAGAAGATAAGAAGGTAAAACTTGGGAGAATTGTGTTGCATTCTTCCATTTGGTCAGGTGAGTAGGTGTTGAGTAAAGGAAATTATATTAAATTAAGGATAAGTTGGTTAAACAAAGGCATATGTACACACAGTGTACAAATTTATGTATCTGTCTTCTGAATTCCTAGTGCATTGTCATTCTTTCTCAGTTTCTTGGTAAGATTTTTGTGAAGGAATCTCTCACTGCAATTGCTTTTGTAGTTTGTGCAAATGTTAGCAGGCAAGTAGCACCAAGGAATGCAACCTAGACAGGACTAAAAGTTACCTGCTGAGCTTAGAAGTTCTGGAAAGTTGCCCAAACATGGGAGATAAACAGAAAGTTTGGTTGAATTCGTACTGCTGAACCATGAGGACAAAAAGTACTGAAAAGTAAGTTCTTAGTGATATTCATGGATTGCAGTTTGAGAATGGATTGACTTCAATGTGTTTAGATTTCATGTCTTTTTGGTTGTGGAGCTGGTATTTGTTAAGGTGTATTTCCTATTTATGAGGTACATGGGAGGTGAAAAAGACATTGCTTTTTTCTGCAGCTTAATTTTTTCCTAGATGTTATTCAGTATATATGCATGCTTGTAGAATTATATGGTGCAAGATATTTCTGTATTACATGGCTCCCTTTCTGACCATCCCCTTTGTATTTAAAAATGAAAGACATTGCAATACCTGCTTTTGCTGTTAAAATTAATCCCAGAAAGTTTCACGAAAATTGGGCTTGAAAATATGTGACTGTGTTAAAGGATACCCCATATTATGAAGATGTCTTTTATAATCTTTATTTACATTATTTGAACAGCAGTCACCAAGTGGAAGTATTTTTAAAGTAGGCATTTTGGAAAACATTTCCAGTGATTCAGCTCACAACTGATTCTTTGCAGGAAATACGTATTGTATTGTGCTACTGTAAAGCATGCTTCTGGGAAATTATTATTAAAAAATCTGTTAAAAAAAGTACATGTTTTTTATGATATTGTGAAAAAATGGAGTGAAAACTGTGTTTTGTGGAGTGAAAACTGTGTCTATGTACTCTGAAATGCAGAGGTCCTATTTAGGGCTCTGCCTGGGCACAAAATAGTAGAATAGATTTTGTTTCTTCAGATCCCAGCTCGGGTCTCCAAAATGTGGATGCTTCATTTTAATGGCAGCCTTCTGAAAAACTTCAGTACAAAATCAACTCAAAGCCAGGATTCTCAAAGACTTACAGAGTGATTGTAGCTTTGTGTGGGCATAAGTAAGCTGGCCTTTTGCTGGGTCTTTGGGGAAGTGAAATGTGCCTCTGAGGCAGCACAGGTTTCAGGCACAGAGCGTTTCCTTGAAGAGGCAGACCTTCAGTAGCTATGACCACAAAATGTCTGTGTAGGTGTGAGAGCAGGGAATCAATACAAAACATTTCACCTCTGATTTGTTAATTGTGTTGTGGGATAGTCACATTTAGGTATTCTGCCAAAGAGACTATTTACATGTGTAGATGCAATATCCATTGATGTCTCCAAGACATGCCATCAATTGTAGGTCTACGACTTGAATTCAGAGCCGTTTTCAAAGCAAGGTACTGTGGCACTCCAGAGGCAAGGAACTAGTGGGGCAGCACAGAGAATGCAAGTGAAACAACCTGTTCAAAGCAGTGCTTGATGGCTGCTTCCATTTGGGACTGGAGTTCATTTGTTTGGAGAAATCCTGAGACTCACCACCTACTGACAGATGAGAGGTGTGACCTTCTGCGTTGTTGACAGATGACTGACTGCAGTGGGATGATAAGACTTTGTGATCAACACGAGTGCTCTGATGAGATGTGCCCCAGTCCACTAAGAAGGAAAGGGTCTGGGTATAGCTCCCCAAGCTGCGGAACTCAAAGTGTTTGAGGATTTGCTACGTACTCTGTTTGTCCAATATCCCTGTGTTACCTTTAAAATATGTTAGAAAAGAAAGTTAGATTTTGTCTGATTTCAGTGTTATCTTCCTTAATAAATTAATCTGAGCTCAGTAAACTGAGGGAGTAATTGGGAGCATTCTTTCTTTTTCCCATTTCTCCACATTACTTTATATTCAGGATTCTGAACTTTAAAAAATAGTGAAAAATCAGTAGGTTCTTTTCTGTCAGGGTAAAGCGTGTTTGCACTTCACAGGTTTACATCACTTTGCATAATTTATTTCTGCCATAGTCAGCATAAAAGGTTTTGCCAGATTAACAGAAACCAGAATTTGGGCCCACTGCTTGCACAGACATTTGTGCAATTCCATAATAGTTTCTTATACGCCTACAGCGGAAGAATGAATCAAGAATTAATTAGCACATCAGGAGATTCTCACCCCAGCTTCCTGTCTTTCTTTTGTATTTCATTATTATCCCCACCTTCCAAACCGGTGTTCCTAGGCATGTAACAATATGCAGCTCTGGCCTGCAGACGTTGATAGGAAATATTCCTTCATTTATTGTTGCTGTCTTGCATTTTGTGTTCGACTTGTGGGTTTGGAGCCAAACTACCAACGGCTGCCTGGCTTCAGGAAGAAACAACAACCACAGGTTTTTCTCATGGCTTTTACCTGAAGTCATAATTTGTAGATAGATACATAGATATTTGTGAACCTTTTGGCAAACTTGGCCTGAAATTTGTATTTGTAATGAAGCCCAAATCCAGAGGATATTTAGGAGTTCACTGCAAAAGTTTCTCATGTCTCTGTGGGCATGTTGGCTGCTGCAGTTGCCAGCTGGATTGCCAGTTCTTCAACCTCCTTTTCACAGGCACTTATGGAGGCTGTTTGGGGAGATGTTCAGCAGCACATGTAGGTGCAAGGTGCTGGTAACCAGGCACCTGTTTGCCCTTTTACCTTAGAAAACTTCCTTTGTAGCTTTTGAGTCATGGTGAAGTCTTGAAAGGGAGAACTATTAAGCTGAGCGAGCTTGGGTGGAAAGAACACAAGAAGCACCCCTGACTGGTTAGAGTGAAAGCATGTTCTCCTGTCTGAGCTTGCTGACACAAGGAAACACTGTTTGGGGAAAACACCAGTCTCAGATATATAAAGCATTACCATACAAAACCCACAGCATTTCAGCTGCTCTGCAGAAAATGCCTCCACGTAGGCCTTTTTTTGCTGTGATAAATGCAATGTAGCATTTTTCTGTGTGGTTTTGCATGCCTGTGCTGTTGCCAAGGTACCACTGGTGTGCTGTGGAGCCTTATTTGCACAGGGGTAATTTAGAATCATAGAATAACCAGGTTGGAAGAGACCCACCGGATCATCGAGTCCAACCATTCCTATCAAACACTAAACCATGCCCCTCAGCACCTCATCCACCCGTGCCTTAAACACCTCCAGGGAAGGTGACTCAGCCACCTCCCTGGGCAGCCTGTTCCAGTGCCCAATGACCCTTTCTGTGAAATTTTTTTTTTCTAATGTCCAGCCTAAATCTCCCCTGGTGGAGGTCTCCCCTCAGCCTCCTCTTCTCCAGGCTAAACAACCCCAGCTCTCTCAACTGTTCCTCATAAGGCTCGTTCTCCAGCCCCTTCACCAGCTTCGTTGCTCGTTCCAGCGTCTCTCCCCCTGTATGCTATCTCAGGTCGCTCATACTCAGCTGTGGTTGGTTGTGTCCTTCAAAAAGCTTGTATTGCAGAACTTGAATCGTGCTTTCAGTTAGGAGGCATCTTTTGTGGCATCTCAACTTATGATGGTGAGGAGTTCTTGATCAGCACACCACCTCTGGCTCATGGGAATGATGTTGCTAGAGTTCCCCCTTTTTAAATATTGTGATGTGTAAATAGCATTTTTTGAGTGCTCACAATCTGATGACCTTTTGTAAAATGTCAGGCCAGTTTTGTTTCTGCAGCTGTAGATGTGTATGGTCTCCCATGCCTTAAATTCTTCTTACTGGTCTCCCTCGTGCTTCTAAGAAGTATCCTTATTTCTGTCTTCTGGCCATAATGTGCTCTCTGCCATCACTTTGTCTTTTTAAACCTTGCTGTGTTCACTGAAGGCACAGTTGCATTTCAGCAGTACTTTCTGTGGTTCTCAGTCCTTCATTTTGTATTCTTGTGTATAAACCCTTCCTGGTATGAAAATTCTCAGTGTTTCAGTATTTTGGACTATAAATGACATTGATATTCAATTTGAAAAACAAGAAAGAGAAAAGGTACTGTAGCAGACCATGCTTTCTCAAGGGTAAAGTAAGTGAAAGGCACTGAGGAGCTGCAAGCTGATGCTGAAAGGTTTGATAACCTTCTGAATGTTAGTTTTCTTTTATAGGGAAAGAAGGACATTTTATTTAAAACCAATATTTGTAAAAAGCTATATAAAGGAATAGAGGTCTCCCCTACTCAAAAGTATTATTCCTCTGCTCCTGAGCTAGAGTGAGTCTAGGTCCTGAAGCTAGGTCTTCAGGGCCTTCAAGGTCTGGTTACTGTCTCCTCAAACTCAGCAGTGCTTACATCAAAGTGATATTTAGATTTTGTGAGCCGAAGTCTCCTTTCAGGCCAATAACATCTAAAGTAACCATAGATTTACACCTAGGTAAACCCATGACTTCTAGGGGACTTACACCACTCTAAATGTGAAAAGAATGTGGTAATAAATGATGACAATAAAAATGTTTTATTAAGCTGTTATGACTGCACTAAAGTCATAATAAGCATGTCTATTTACATTAGCATCCATTAAAACCTAACACACGTTAGCTAATAAAAAATAAAGTTCAATGCAGATACCAGGCTGTGACATTGTTGGACTCTTGAATTTTATCAACTCTCTGAAACAGGTCCCACTTAAGGGAGCTCTGCTTCTCATGTTTTGGGTGGTAAGCAGGAGCTAACAAGTTATTTCTTCTCATTTTCCTGTTGTAAGCTGTACTATGAAATGCTCGGTGCATGCAAAGGTTGCAATAGCAAGACCCACAGTCTCACTATGATGCATTGACAGGGGATGCCAAATGGTGCCTGTCCTATTCACACAAGTCGGCCTTGTAATTTCTCATCTTCTTTATACATTAGGGCATGAAAACACTGTCAGTGCTTGAATAATCATGATGAAACTACATGAATGAGTAAGGTGACTGGGATCTGGAATTTATATGTTGCCCCAAATGGTTTGACTTCAGACACATGATACCAAACCTGAGTCTACTCTTCCATTTCCAGTACATGAATTTTACCAAAGTTCTCACTTAGTAGAATCACCATTTTATATCATTGTGCAGTAATAACTGTCTAATATGCTGTAAATTGTTATAGATCTCTTCCTCTAATTTGTTTGCTGAGAGGAAACAAACTATTTTTATGGGAGGGAAATGAAGCACCATTTCTCAGAAGGCAAAGCGTGCAAATGACCATCTTATTATAAGAAAAGAGGAAACATCAAAAGATGCAGAGCCGTTTGTATAATCATCCCAGCCTACTGTGGTCACCCTTTCGACAAACCTCCTTTGCTTTTCCCAGTCGTTCCCTGCATGTCTCTGCACCAGGCCACTGCATGGTCTGCAGTTGCTCACTGTGCAGACCTTAGAAAAACTGCAAAAAGAACATTACAGTAGGCAAAAATGTCCATGCTTGTGCTCAGAGATGCTGAAAGCAATAAGGTCAGGCTGCACCTGAGGAGAAGGTAGTGATTGATAGGAATGGTTGGACTCGATCCTGTGGGTCCTTTCCAACCTAGTGATTCTGTGATTCTAAGGTAGGCTGACTGGATGCTAACTCCAAAGGCAAAAGGGCTGCATCTGTGGCTTAATTCAGCTTGCAGCAGAGAAATACAAATTCAAACAGTGCCTGGATATCTATCTACCTACCTATCTATTAATTCATTTATTTACTTACTTATTTACTTATAAAAATAAGTCAGAATAGTGCTTTTGCCACTTCAGTTTGTGCCTGCATGTTTGGTGTGTTGCATCTAGCTGGCTCCAGGCGAGTCTCCAGTTTTCCCTGGATTTCTGTGTGATTGTATGGTCAATGCTTGGGGATGTCCTCACTACCCTCCCAGGATGTCATGCTCTTTCTCGACAAGTTACATGCGCAATGTCCGACATTTTAAAACCCTGCCATTTGTACACGTGGGGTTTTCTAACACTTATTCTGTGATGATTTGAAAGCTTTTGCTTTTTAAATAGTGAATTCGGCATCGTGAATGTTATTAAATGTAGTTTCAGCTTTTATTACACATACTTGATGTAGCTCTCCAGAGAAAAGCTTATAGACTGTGTGAGAAATAATTAGGTTTTCCTTTAAGAACATTGCAAAGAGATTAAAAATGTTAAAATGAAAAAGCACTACATACTGCTTTAAGATACAGCACTGTCTGCATAATTAAGAGAAAAATGAAATAATGCATTTATTTTATACCTTTATTTTGTTCCAAAATGCGCCTCCACTAATAGTAAATATTTCCTTTCAAAAATGTTTTTTCACAACTGAATATTTTATAGAATGGATTTCTTGTCATGAGAATTTTCATTTTGTTAAATAAGCTTTTTATGGGGAAGACAATCACCGAAATTATGTTTTTACTTTTATTCTCAAAACCCTTCATTATAAACCAGGGAGAAAGTATCTTCTTGTTGCTCCAGTTGTAAATATTTTATTTCCAACCATCTAAGAGTACAGAAACTATAAATGGAGGAGGAAAAAAAGACTGCTGAAGAGAGAACAATGGGGGTTCCTTTCTTAGAGGGAAAAAGTAGCAAATTTTTTGCTATTTAATCATCATCTGCATTGTTTATTTTCCCTCATTCCTGTTCTGCTAATGATCCTATTGGTCACATAGTGTCAGGGCTAGACAGCAATTTGCCATGTGAAGCTTCCACTCCTACCCCTTTTATGGGGAAATACTCATTTCTATGACAGAACCTCTCACCACTTGAGGCTATAGTAGGAGTTATAGAACAGCTGCACAGTCTACCCAGAAAAAAGTGGTTTTCCATGTAAAAATGCTGGAAAAAGATGGAAGTTTAAGTCCTTCAGCATTTTATAATGGATTGAACCCTTAATACAAATGCAAGATTTATGTAGTACAGAGCAGGATAACTCAAATACAGTGGAAAAAGAGTAAGGTGGAAGAAGCAATAGGAGAAAAAGTCAGAGATGCTAGTCTTTTAATCTCATTCTTCCTCCTGCGTGCATTTTCCTTTTTTTTGTTTTCCTCTCCTCCTTAAAAAAGTGCCATCACTTGAGAAAATTGCTGTGCAGTCAAGCTCCCAGGATTATTACCATACCATATATAGGGTTACATGAAATGAGGTGTTTTTTTCCTAAAATCCGAAGATTGTTCATTCACACAGCTCATGCATTATAATCAAATATGAACACAGGAAAATGGTCCATGGGATTTGTTCAGCCCTCAGTGCAGCTGTAACTCTGAGAGACGTGGATGGAAGTAAGGATCGGAGTGTGGCAGGAGAATAGAAGCCCTTCTGTTCTGAGGTGGACTTATCACATGGTTAGCAGCTGGAATTTATGAGAAGTCTTATTAAATAAAACAGCAGTAACCAGTCACCTACTGCTGCAATATACTTGAAGGTACAGTAACTGAATTTTTTCAGAAGCACTTGACCTCTCTGCTTCTTCTGCATCTCTGTATTTTCTCTTGACAGCTTTTGACCTTCTAGTAAATTTTTATTCTTGTTTTAATTACAACTTAGGATCATGATAATTTAAGGCTTTGAGTTATATAATTATAAGTTCAGTAAAAGAAGATTAAAATGTGCTCAAAGAACCTCTATTAAATGTAAAACCATTTAATGTTGCGTTTTATTTTATTAAGTTGATTTTTATGCACATATTTATTTATTTATAGATATATATTCAAATGCACATGCATGCATTTTTTTTCCTAAAGAATGCCTCGAGATGGTGGGTAGAACATCTGGAATAGTATAACAGAAGTGTGAATGAAAACAATACTGTACTTACATAATAGCACAGGATATTTCATTAAAACAATTCCAGCATATTTATTGTTGGCAAATTACAACACTTAAGGAACCGATCTCCATATGGGAGTGATTAGTCTTTTGAAATATTATGTTATTTTTAATTGTGTCTCATTCAGTGAAGGGATTATAATTTTGAAGGCAGTGGTCCCAGTGCACCAAGCCACTACGTAGCCAACAGAGAAGTCCCTGGATAATTGATGTATCCCTTGGTAATGGTAATTTTGATATTTTACAGAGTTTATTAGTCTTGAATAGGAGGTGCAAAGACTGGACTATTTGTCAAAGCACGAGGAGAATGCTACAGAGTGGCTGTCCTCGCTTGCTACACTGCCCTGAGGCAGCACCTCTTGCTGGAGAACCTCTAGGGGCTTTAGAGCTGGACTTCCCTAACAGAAAAGGTGACGTTTTCTTGGTTTAATGCCAGTGAAACTAGAAACCTCCTGACCAACCCCTCCTTCATTGCTTGTCAGAATTTCAATCCTGGTTTGTTGGTTTTTTTCTGAGACACCTTGCAGAGGAGTCAGCCACGGAGAGACGTGGGCTTCTCAAAATGTGGAGACTGCTCCAGAATGGTGCTTCAAACCTGAGTGTATATAGGCCAGCTGGAAGGGAAACTGATAATTAAAGCTGCCAACCTGCTTTGGATCATTGTATGAAAAAGAGATAGGCACATCAGACCATTCACATAGTGTAATTTGCTCGCATTAAGTTTGTCTGTTACATGTTTACAGTGGCTCGTGGCAGATGGAGGCAACTGGCAGCCGGACAGCCTGCTGCTACCTTGCTCCTGCCTGACCTTCCTGCCACACAGGAAGGCTGGAGGGCAGCATCTCTGGGGCAGGCAAGTGACTGCATCAGCATGTTTTCATCTGTATACAAATACCGAGCAACTGAGCGAAGTTGTTTTGCCTGCCTTAAGCGTACATCAAACTTACAGTGATAGAGTTCAGTCCATGGGGCAGGATAAGTTACAGGTGAGCAAGTGGAAAGTAATGAAGAGCAGAGTGGCACAAAATCATTGCTCCTGGCTTCTGCTGTTTTTCTCTCCGTGCATTCCAGTGAGTGAATGGATTATAAATCCATCAGATGAGTATGTCACACCATGGTAAAAGACTGGTTAAATTCCTAGACAGGATGCCCAACCCATGGCTGGGATTTTCCCTTGAAGAATCGGTTGATACTCTCATTTTCATTCTCTCTCATTTTTAGTATAAATGGGCCAAGTCTGTCCCAGGTACGCTGAGGAAAGCTGAAGAAAGGCTCAGAAAACAGTTTGTGCTTTACTTTATGTTGTCAGATTTCAAGGCAATAGAGTTGGTAAAAGCATATTGTTTGCAACCTGGACTTGGCTTGCAGCAGGCAGCTCTGATAAGCTACACCTGCCCTGAAGAGAATGTTATCTAAACAGCAAGCGGTTTATTTATCTGTAAGTAAGAAAAAGGATTGAAGACTTGTTGAAGTAAATTACTATTGTTAAAATAAATGTTTTCCCCCTTATGGGAAAACTGGACATATATTTTCCTGGTATGGCAGATTAAACTCTATGTGAATTATAAGTTAGTATGTCACTGCCTACATCGCTCCCCCTTGATATGCCTGGATTGCTGAAATGGAACATGGCATGGCTGGGGAACCTGTGCTTTCTGTGGTTTTTTTAGCCTGGACAAGAGGATGCTGAGGGAAGACCTGATCACTGTTTACAACTACCTGAAAGGAAGTTGTAGAGAGGTGTGTGATGGTCTCTTTGCGCAGGTGATGGGACGAGAGGGAATGGCCTCAAGCTGCTTCATGGGAGGTTAAGTTTGGACATTAGTTATCAAGCACTGGAACAGGCTGCCCAGGGAGGTGGTTGAGTTACCATCCCTGGAGGTATTTAAAAGACAGATAGATGAGGTGCTTAGGGATATGATTTAGTAGTGGACAGGTAGTGTTGAACTTGATGATCTCAAAGGTCTTTTCCAACTTAGTGATTCAATGATTCTGTTTTCAAGTTTCCTGTCCATTTCAGACTTGTCAATAGAGACAAGATACTATCCACATTTCATATGTTACAATCTCTTATTTATTTCAAAAGTCGTTTATAGATACTGTTTTGAAAAAGAAAGAAGAAAACTATCCTAAGCTTTTCTTAGTGAAAACTGAAGTCTATGCTTCAGAAGTTTTTTCTATTACTGTTACTCTTTCCTTCAATGCTTATTAATTTTTTTCCCTGTCCTACATGTTCTCAGCATTGTGTGGCACTTCCAAGCAGAAATAGGTCACCATTTTGATTAACTTCATGGAGAACAGCAGGAAATATGACTTCATTGTAATCTATGTATTAAAAACTTGAACATCTCCAGTGCTTGCTTAAGCTGCTAATTAGTATTTCTCCTTGCAAACCTCCCTTTAATCAGAGTTTAACTGTTGACATTAATTTTAGCTCGTCCTCTGAAATGTGATGTTTCATGTTCTTTTCTTCCTTTTTCTCCCAGTCACCATAGCCCCCAAACTTGCAAGATGCGGCAAAATAACTTAAGAGAAAACTTGGTTTCAGGTGTTCCCTTCTGCAGCATGTTACATTCAAGTTTATTCTCCTGATTTTGACAAACCATGGCAAGGCAAACTCTTCTTTCTCAGTGATGCTTGTCCATCCTGGCATCTTCGCTCCTCACTCACACAATGGTCACAGGAGGCAGGCTGGAAAGCAGCTGTTGAGGTAGGGGGGTGTGATTTATATGGTTTTAAGGTTCAGAACAAGAAAGGAGACCTATTATGTCACATGAGCTTAGGGGCCAGCACTGATGCCAAATACTAAGCTGCACTATGAAAACTAAATTGGAATGCTGTTCCAGATACCTCTCTTTATTCATATATCTGATTTTTGTATGATGAAGCTTTGGAGAGCTATTGGCATGTGTGTGCTAAACAGTGGTGGTGCTAAATGAGAATTCTCATGGTTGACTGCAGCCTGCAGTTGAGTGTTTTGTTTCACATAAGGTTTGAGGGGTGAAGGTGTCTTTAAGAATGATTTGAGTCAGGCACGCATCTTTTTTCTGTCATTTTATCATGGTTATATTTGTAGTTTATCATAACAACAGGATATGAACTGTTCAAAATTGAAAAGGAAAAGCACAGAGTATTTGCAACCTGTGTAAAAACAATGTGAACACTGCTTTGACTTCAGTCCTTTTTAATTTTTAATAAATTCAATATGTTTATCACTTAGGAATATGGTTTTAAGTTTGCTTTTAATTAAACAGACAGTGAAACTTCAGCTAGGTCTTCAGCAATATTGCTGCTGCTAGTTAATTTTTTCTTTCCAGGAGGAAAAACATCAATGATAAAAGCTACAGGAAAAAAAAAGTATTTATCAAAGGTGATTTCTCATTTTCTTGTCATACATCTGATCAGCGTTTAGCACCTTGTTCTCAGTCCTTCCAGTAAGTTTAATTTGAGTTCGGATACTTACCATCTAAATTACTCTAATGTCCTTTTTGACATCTTAGATTTAACATCCCAGAATGTTTGCCTGTACTTAATTGTAAATGAGAAGACAATGGAAAAAGAGGAACTGTTGAGCCAGGAATCAACATCATCCAAAATTCCAAAGCTCAGATGCAGCTCCTGTGGCCCCAGGTATCTGTTGCATAGGCTCTTAGCATAAGGGGCATCCGTCTTCAGTTACACAAGTAGTAAGTAAGGTGTGAGGAAGCAGAATCTAACATTCCGAAAAAATAAAGAGTGGAACCAAGCGTTACATTTGTCCCTGAGAGAACCAGCCAAGCCTATGGTTTTACAAGCTTCCTGCACATCCCACTTTTCCAGGACAGTGGTAGTTTTAGAACAGGCTGAGGAGAGGATGGCTATTTTAAAGAGAGCTGCACCAAATCACGAACTCTTTCATACTTTGCAAAATCACTGCTGGTCTCTTTGGGAGCTGAGGTATTGGTCTCACTGTTGCCTGAGTGCTTGGTTTGTAATTTTTGGAGGTGTGCTAATGAATCAGTTGCCCTCTCACCCTCTTTTCTACTCATTCAGAAGGAGAATTTCTTTCAAGAGGTATATGTAATCATAACTGTCACTTTCGATATCTTACCTGGTGGATGTTATGCAGTAGTCATGCACAGAGCTGCTCTTGAAGGCTTAAATATGTTGTACATCAGCCTCAGAACAAGAATCCCTGTTGGGACTTTTATAGAATGAAACTGCATGGTGCTTTCCATAGGGCTCTGCACTGTTTTACAATAGTAATCAGTTCTTGTAATTTATGAGAATTCAGGCCCATATCTAACAGTTAACAGAGTTTATGTAAATTTGAAATATCCATTATGGCTCATCACAGCTGGTTTTAGGAACAAGCTTTTCTTGGGGATGCTTTGTTAGGACTGCCCAAGTAGCAATGTGGGTCCCTCATACATATGTGAGAGGGAAAAGGGGGCCATGCCTTGAGCTTTTGGGTCTCCATGAAACTTGCACTGCATCTCTGTTCTATAAACCTTTGTGTATGCATGCCTTTTGGAGTGTCAGCACCCAAATGTGGAACAAAGAGACAGGAAACACACATTTTTATGGGAACTGAAAACATTGTGGGATTTGTTCCTTTAAATGTGTGTCTCTCTAGGCTCAGCTTGTAAGTTTGTTTTGGTTTGGGTTTACTACTATAAAGAATTTTAAATAAAAAAAGTACCAAGGTGACAAATTTGTAAGGAAGATACATAGCTGTGAGACTGAAGTGAGAGCCATTCCTAAAATGTGGAACACTTGAGAGGTATGACCCCTGCAGAAGCTAAATACAGTGGAAAAGAAAATACATCATATTTAAAATGAGAGTTAATTTATCTCCATGCTGAAAGAGATCTCAGTCATCTTTTAAGCTCTGAAGACTTCAATGAGATTCAGAAATTTCTCATCGCTGCTGGATGGGCTTTTGTCATACAGGAAAATAATGAGGGGTTTGGCTGCTGAAGGAAAAGGATGCCTTCTCTTTCTGTCAGCCTGCACACAGTGATTCATCTTGTCCGAGGGAAAGGAAAACCAAAGCAGTAGGGTTCTAGTTAGAAATTAGTCACTGAGAGACAGAGTTCGATCGGTGGCCCAGGGCTGGGATTTTTTTGTTTTGTTTTCTTACCCGAAATCATGTGATTTACTCTCCATCCTTGTTGTTTCTACCAGGGGTATTTCTAGTGGGACACTTGGGCTCTTATTGAGTTGATTAGTTTTAATCCTTTGCCTTGCAGATAATAGAGTTTCCTTGTGGATTTGAAACCCTTGGTTGACATCAAAGCTGTTCATCTTCTAGCTGATGGTATTGCAGAAAAGGTTCCTATCAAGTAAATTAGAGATGAAAAACAACTGCAAACTCCTCCAATGGACTGGTCATTCACCTCTTCCCAGATTACACAATGAGTACAAATGAGCTATGTGTGATATGCCAGTTGGAGGCAGGGAAAGAAATGAGTTTATTGTTCATTTATAGTCATTATAGCTGGAGTTTTTTACAGAGGTAAATTTGTGCTAAAATATAAGATTATGAATTTGGGAGATTAAAATCCATGTAGCTACTAAGGGGAAAGTTGTATCTGGCAAAGAGACACAGAGTTCTAATGATCTACACTGTTTCAGCCAAACTGGGTGCAGGCAGTGATCAAGTGCCCTTGAAGGTGGTATATTTTCATATTGGGTGCTGGAGCACCTCTCATATGAGGACAGGCTGGGAAAGTTGATGTTATTCAACCTGGAGAAAACAAGACTCCGAGGAGACCTTATTGCAGCCTTCCACTACTTAAAGGGGGCCTACAGGAAAGCTGAGGAGGGACTGTTTATCATGGAGTGCGGTGACAGGATGAGGGTTAATGGTTTTAAGCTGAAAGATGGGGGATTTAGATTAGGTGTTAGGAAGACATCTTTTACTGTGAGGGTGCTGCGGCACTGGAATAGGTTGGCCAGAGAAGTAGTGGATGTCCTCTCCCTGAAGGTGTTCAAGACCAGGTCAGATGAGGCTTTGAGCAACCTGATCTAGTGGGAAGGTGTCCCTCCTTATGGCTGGGGCATTGGAACTATGATGATATACAAGGTCCCTTCCAACCCTTCCAAGCTACGGTTCTATGATATGATTCTATGATTCATTTTCTAATTTTCTTGGCGGCCTGTTATATTCTAACATGTTTCCCAGACATGCCTCATTCTTACTTTTTCCAAGATCCCTGTTCACATAGAGGCTGCAGAGAAAAAGTAGGCACTGTGGAAGAACACTGGGAGAGACTCATATTGAGTTGTGAGTTTATTCTAGAAGATTCCCCAAATACTTCTCATCTCACTTGAGTGAACTACCTTCTAAATAACGCCTTTTTACTGTGGCTTACTTTGAAGTCATGAATATTCATGTTGAGAGCAGTTTATCAGAGTTCTGATGTTCATTGAAATGTGCTTCTTATTGCTCATTCATCTAATGCTCCAAAAAGATGGACATTTCAAATGATCTGGAAATATTTTTTGCACACCAGAGGTGAGCTTTAAAGGTGTCTGGAAACTAGCTGTCTGTTTACTCCAACACACTTCTGCGGAAGACATTTTCTAAGCATATCACTCCCTCCGAGCACCTCAAAAGCTGATGTTCCTTCATGCTGTAGAGAGACTACTGACTGACCTCTTGTTGGACTGTAAACCTAAAGAGGGCTCAATTGTGCTTTCCCCTTGAAAATGCCTTTTCCCACCCCATATACTGTCATGGTGTGTAGAGGAGGAAAGAAGGATCTTTTGTGGGTCACAAGAAAAAGGAAGAAAACCAAGGTGAGGAATGAGCATTTTAAGAATCACACCACCCAAAAGTCATGCAGAGCAAGGTAACCAGATTAGCCACATACACAGAAGTTTTGAAAGATTTTATGGGCAAAATTTGGTTCTTTTAAAATCCTTCGAACCACGGTGCCCCTCTGCAGTAGCAGCTTAAATAGTGTTTTATTTCTGCTTGTGTTTAGAAACACAAATGTCAAAGCTGGTTTTCTTTATTTGTGTAGCAATGGACCAAAGTTCACTCAGAAGACAGGAGAAAGAATGAGTCTGGGGTCTGAGGCACAGACAAGGGTTATAATGGAAATTAATTGGGTAGCATGTTTAATAATATTACTTTAATCCTGCAGCTTTGGGCTGTTGTGCTGAATTTCTATTTTATGGCATGTTTTACAGACTAAGGTATTTTAGAGCTTGGAAACTGCTTGGCTTTAGTAGTTCAGCTCAGGAAATATGCTTCCCAGCCATCAAACACAGCAGTCTGTGCTCTGCATTACTAGCCATGGCACAGTGCATGCAGACAGTTCTCCTTGTTTGCTATCTCTGCTGAACCTTTCACATCAGCTCATTTATCTTTCAGGTGTTATAATAATTGACCCTCAATCAGTATTCCATTATCCTAAACAGGCAATTATCCACATTGTCACTTTTGCATTTGCTCTTTTGACCCAGAGGTCATGGAGGCCTAGTGTAACTGAATCCCACAAAATTATTCCCCTACCTGTCATATAAATAGTCATCCTAGCGAAATGAGACCCATGGGGGCTTTTGCTGAGGTGTTGAGAAGGCCAGTCTAACTCGATCCTTTATTCTGCTCTTTAAGGAATGCAGTACTGTTTTGGCACTCTATCAAAATAAAACAAAGTTCCATTTTTTAGCCTTCTTCTCCCCCACCCCCTTTTTTTTAAGTGAGCTCCCCTGTACTTACAAATGCTTCTTTGTGGCCTACTTTATTGAAATTTCCATTCAGGTCTTCCATATGTTAGCTGTGTTTACCACTATTCCTGGGGAAAGAATTCTGTGTTTCACCTTCATTTGGGGGTGTAAGGTCATAAAACTGTCTGGATTATTTCAGCTATATTTATACCTAAGTTAATATTTCTTCTTTAACAGGTTTAAAGCTTTTAATTCCCCAGTTCATTATTCATGGTGAGTGAACTGAAGTGAACGAAGTTTTTGTTTCATAAAGAGGAAAGCTTTTGGTATTCAAAAAGTGTTCTGCAAATGTGAATTGTAACCTTCTTCACCCCGGCTCCCCAGTTCCGATTAGGCTCATGTTTCACACCCTCCCTCCTTTCACTGCTTGCAGCCACCAAATGCCATGTTCCATTTAACTTCTGCGAACAGTTTTCGTGGTTACACACTAGGGTTATTTGTACTTGTTTTGCCAGTCTTGTAAAAGCTGGCAGAGTGGCAGAGCCCACTGACATGAAGTGCATACACAGAGGTGCGAATTGTAGAGCCTGCCTCATTTACACAGTCTCAAAGCATTAGTGTCAGGCCATCGCAGAGCCTTTGGTATACAAGTGTATCCCAAGAAGAGAGGGGTATTCCTGTTGAATTGGAGGGGACCAACATCTGAGAGTGGTGGAGGCATTTTCCTGATGCTGCAGATGGCAAAGCAGGGAAGTGAATCTTTTTTTCCACCTGTGTCCAAACTGCAGCAGCACGTGATACAATGCATGAACCAAACGTGTCCATGGTTCCCTCCTAACTGCTGTGTTTAGATGCACGGATTCTGAAATCCAAGGTACTTGAAGTGTAGAGAGGGTAAGAGGAGGAAAGGGCCTTGCTCTGATATAGTACTTAAACGTGTTTGCTGAGTCCCAGCCTAGCTCTCTGTCCCATCTGTTCTGTTTTTACTGTAAGGAGATAGTCAGCACCTTGAAACACTGGCCTGGCACCTCTCCAGCGAGAAACTGGGAGCTGAAGTGAGAACACAAATGCAATTTATTTCTTTTTGTTGAAATGTTCGTATTTTCCCAGTGGCAGCACAACTCAATAGTTCAAATAATGTTGTTGAGATATGAGAGCAGAGTCCTAGTGCAACTACTCTGTGCACAGGTCCGTAAGCCTAAGCCAGCAAATGTCTGGACAATATTTAACTTGCTATTTCTTTTAAAAAACAAAAACACACACACACACACATACATACACAAAAACCTCCCTAGTCAGGATATATTGGGTCTTTCTCTGCTAAATTGTTTATGAAAACAATTGCCCTTGCATCTGTTACTATCCTGCATAATAGCAACATGCATTTCCCACTCAGTCGTTTGGTCTGGTAGCATGGAGGCAATGCTTTATTTTCCATTAGGTGCAAAAGTCTGATCTGTGAATAAGAGGACAGGATTGGCCTACCCTTTACAGTGTGTGCAGGCCAAAAGAAGATGTGTCTAAGATGCTATAAGGGTTGTGGGGGAAAATAATGATATCTTTATTATCAAAAAATTAATATATATATTTCCAAGACTCCTGTGGAAGTCTGCATCATACCAGCTACAGATCAAACACCATACTTGGTATAAAAAACAACTATCTTAAATTTTATCCCCACTTAGGTTGTCAGGTAATTTTCAGCATCTTAAAATCATAAAAAAATATTTTGACAAGAAAACTTGCTTAAAAAAAAAAGACTTGTCAAAACAAATTATGACCAGAAGACTTACTTAGAGGCAAAACTGTTTCAAGGTGAAAAGCAAACCACATTATCAAAAGCCTTAGCCAAAAATCCCTAAGCAATTAAGAAACTTATCTAGAAATGTGCCATTTCTGCATGTTCTTCTGAAGTAGGTGATGTCAGAATGATGCTGCTGCCTCTTTGGAAAGAACAAGCTTGAGTTTATTGTGGCATTTGTTGACATCAGTACTGGAGTTTGCTGAGTCCCAAGCAAGAAAGCCACTATGAGGGGAAAAAATTGGCCCTTACTTTTCTACCCCATCTGTTTTCACTAGCAGTGGTTAGCTGAGGGGGAATTGAGCTGGCCCTTGAGTGGCTGATTTTGTGCCAGAAATCGCATTCGCTTGCTGCAAGGAGTGTTTTAACGTTCAGTGAGACCCTTGCAATGACAGCCGATGCCCAACTATATGTGTTGTTTCTGGACATATTGCCATCTGAAGGCAGCAGGCAGACCCTGAAGATTCCATTCAGCGTCTTGCAAGATGTAAGGCTCATGCTTGTCAGACAGAGAACTTGGCTCTTTTCCCATTTTTTTTTTCATGTTGAGGCATATTAGCCTTTACTCTGTCTTTCCTGTTTTTTAAGTGTTGGGATAGTAAAGTCTTCCAAGACATGTCCTCAACACACAGTTAAAGATTCAGTCATTTATTAGCTGTGTCCTGTCTGAGAGGATGGTGCCTCAACTCACCTGCATATATTCTGAACAACAAACATCAAACACCAGATAATGCTCAGCTAGATCTCTTGCACAGAAGTTTGCTTTTAGAAAAAAAAAAGAAATTAAGCAAATTTTATGTATACACCAGTAAACATAAGTGTAATTTTTCATTGCATTGTAAAGCAGATTCTAGAGTTAATACAGTCTTCAGTGTGACTGTGTTTCTTTGGGAACAGGCTAGTATATTGGGGTGTACAAACAGTGAAGTTTCACTCTGGCCTCAGCCCTGATCTGTTGACTGAGTTAAAGTCCTCTTATTTTTCTTTCTTTCACTTTCTCCATTAATAAAATAATAACAGATACTGCTTTTTCTGGAGCTGTTTCATGGAATAGAATCGCAGAATAATCAGGTTGGAAGAGACCCACGGGATCATCGACTCCAATCATTCCTAGCAAACACTAAACCATGCCCCTCAGCACCTTGTCCACTCATGCCTTAAACACCTCCAGGGAAGGTGAATCAACCACCTCCCTGGGCAGCCTGTTCCAGTGCCCAATGACCCTTTCTGTGAAAATTTTTTTCCTAATGTCCAGCCTAAATCTCCCCTGGTGGAGCTTGAGGCCATTCCCTCTTGTCCTGTCCCCTGTCACTTGGGAGAAGAGGCCGTTACCCTCCTCTCTACAACCTCCCCTCTACAACAGGTAGTTGTAGAGAGCAATGAGGTCTCCCCTCAGCCTCCTCTTCTCCAGGCTAAACAACCCCAGCTCCCTCAGCCCGTTTCTCATAAGGCCTGTTCTCCAGCCCCTTCACCAGCTTCGTTGCTCTTCTCTGGACTCGCTCCAGAGCCTCAACATCCTTCTTGTGGTGAGGGGCCCAGAAATGAACACAGTACTTGAGGTGCAATCTCACCAGTGCGGAGTACAGAGGGAGAATAACCTCCCTGGACCTGCTGGTCACACCGTTTCTGATACAAGCCAAGATGCCATTGGCCTTCTTGGCCACCTGGGCACACTGCTGGCTCATGTTCAGTCGCTGTCAACCAACACCTCCAGGTCCCTCTCCTCCAGGCAGCTTTCTAGACAGACTTCTCCTAGTCTGTAGCACTGCACAGGGTTGTTGTGCCCCAAGTGCAGGACCCGGCATTTGGCCGTGTTAAACCTCATGCCATTGGACTCTGCCCAGTGGTCCAGTCTGTTCAGGTCCCTTTGTAGAGCCTCCCGACCCTCCAGCAGATCCACACTTCCACCCAGCTTAGTGTCACCCGCAAACTTGCTAAGGGTGCACTCGATGCCTTCATCCAGGTCATTGATAAAGACATTTGAACAGGGCTGGACTCAGCACTGAGCTCTGGGGAACCCCACTTGTCACTGGCCTCCAGCTGGATTTAACTCCATTTACCACCACTCTCTGGGCCCGGCCATCCAACCAGTTTTCCGCCCAGGAGAGTGTGCGCCTGTCCAGGCCAGAGGCTGACAGTTTCTGTAGCAGAATGCTGTGAGAAACTGTGTCAAAGGCTTTACTGAGGTCCAGGAAGATACATCCACAGCCTTTCCCTCATCCAGCAGCCATGTCACTTTGTCATAGAAGGCGATCAGGTTAGTTTGGTAAGACCTGCCTTTTGTGAACCTGTGTTGACTGGGCCTGATCACCCGGGTCTCTTGCATGTGCTTCGTGATTGCACTCAAGATCACCTGTTCCATGACTTTCCCTGGCACTGAGGTCAGACTGACAGGCCTGTAGTTCCCTGGATCCTCCCTGCGACCCTTCTTGTAGATGGGCACAACATCAGCCTCCAGTCCAGTGGAACTTCCCCAGTCAGCCAGGACTGCTGGAAGATGATGGAAAGGGATTTGGCCAGCACATCTGCCAGCTCCTTCAATACCCTTGAGTGAATCCCATCTGGCCCCATAGACTTGTGGGTGTCTAGTCGGGCTAGCAAGGCTCTGACCACCTCCTCTTGGACCACAGGAGCCTCATTTTGCTCCTCTAGCTCCAGGGTTTGTACACAGAGGGAACAACTTTCTTTACAATTAAAGACTGAGGCAAAGAAGGCATTAAGTACCTCAGCCTTTTCCTCATCCCTTGTCACTGTTGTTCCTTCTGCATCCAATAGTCCTCCTTTTATTATTTATGTATTTATAGAAAGATTTTTTTTTATCTTTCACCCACTTTGCCAATCTGATTTCTAGTTGGGCCTTTGCCCTTCTGATTTTTTCTCTACACAATCTCACTTCCCTCCTGTAGTCCACCCAAGAGGTCTGTCCCCTCTTCTAGAGCCCATAAACATTCCTCTTCTTCTTGATATCACTCAAGATCTCCCTGTTCAACCAAGCTGGTTTTTTCCCCGGCCGGCTTTTTTTTCTGGAACATGGGGATGGCTTTCTCCTGAGCTGCTAGGATCTCCTTTTTGAAGACCTCCCAGCCCTCATGGGCTCCCTTACCCTTAAGCACTGTCTCTCATGAGACTTTGCCAACCAGCCTTCTGAAGAGTTCAAAGTCTGCCCTCTGGAAATTTAATGCTACTGTCCTGCTAACCACCCTCTTCACTTCGCCTAGAACAGAAAACCCTATCATCTCATGATCGCTTAGTCCTAGGCGTCCTCCTACTGCCACATCCCCCACAAGGCCTTCTCTGTTCACAGACAGCAGGTCCAGGAGGGCACCTTCCCTTGTTGGTTCATTCACCAGCTGTGCAAGGAAGTGTCTTCCACACACTCCAGGAACCTCCTAGACTGCTTCCTTTCTGCTCTATTGTACTTCCAGCAGATATCAGGAAGACTGAAGTCTCCCACAAGAATGAGAGGCATGGATCTAGAGATTAACCCCAGCTGTTTATAGAAGAGCTCGTCAGCTGCTTCTGCTTGGCTGGGTGGCCTGTAACAGACTCCCATCACAAAATCTACCTTCTTAGGGGCTGCTCTGATTTTAACCCACAGGCACTCAATCTCCTCACCGCCACAATCCATCTCAACAGTGTCCAAGTCCTCCCTTACAAAGAGGGCTACCCCGCCTCCTCTCCTTCCCTTCCTATCCCTCCTGAAGATTTTGTACCCCACCATATCTGTACTCCAGTTATATGAGTCATCCCACCACATTTCCATGATGGCAACGACATCATAGACTCCTTGCCCTACGACAGCTTCCAGCTCTTCCTTCTTATTACCCATGCTGCATGCATTGGTGTAAATGCACTTCAGCTGAGCTGCTGAGCCATAAGCCTTCTTAGAGGGAACAGAGTTCATTCCCAATTGCCTGGTAACTGGAGTAGCTAGCACCAGGGTGCCCATATCTCCCTTACCACCCCCAGGTGTGTTCACCCCCACTTTCTGTGTGGTGCTGTACTGGTGGTCCTAGCCAGCACACCCTGGAGTTTGGGGGTGCGTGAGCCACCCCATGATCAAAGAAGCCAAAGCCCCTTTCCTCACACCAGGCTCAGAGCCAGGCATTAATCGAATTCTTCTTCCTGACTTCCTGCTCCTCTCTGTTTAGCCTTGGGATGGAGCAGAACACTATCTGAGCCCCAGAGCCCTCCATCATTTTCCCAATGGCCCTGAAGTCTTTCCTGATGGCTTTAGTATTTCTGCTTACTAAATCGTCATTACCAGTTTGGACTACTATCAGAGGATAGCAGTCTGTCTCGTGGACCAGGGAAGGAAGCTTTCTAGCTACCTGCTTCACGGATGCTCCCGGTAAGCAGCAGACCTCTCTGTGGAGCGGGTCCGGTCTGCAAATGGGTCCCTCCATTCCTTTTAGGAGGGAGTCCCCTACAACAATCACCCTCCTCTTCCTCTTAATGGAGGATGTTTTTATCTTTTTCTGAGGCTGGTGCGGCCTAGGGAAAGATTCTAGGCTGTGGGAGCCATCATCCTCAGGATGGGATTCCACCTGCAGCACATGGTACTTGTTCATCAGGGTGATCTTGGGTTTTGCTGTCTGGTTGAGGGGAGCAGGTTTCCTTCGTCTGAAAGGAAAGATGTACTGGGGAAAAGCAAAGCCAAAATAGAGGACTTTCTTTATATTGCTTATTATATCTAGACTTGCATGGGAACTTGAATCAAAATGTGGTGATACCAGAAATGTTGACTAGGGAAACAGGATGTCCCCAGTGTTTTGATACCAAGTTGGAGCATGCATAAAAATTGAAATAGCTTTCCACAGTACTTACGGCTGTTTGTCTCTAACTTAAATGCTTTACCTATCATAACATCTTTCAGTCAAGGATTTAAAATAGTGACACATATGCTATCAAGATGTCATCTCTTCTTCAATGGGATATACTGAGCTACTGAAGTTATGCTACCGTTATGCTGTCATAACGGAGGGGAAGAGGCAGGCTTAGTTTCTTGAAGTTTTTCATGTCTGCATTTTATATGTCAAAAGCCACCTCCATTGACACAGTTGTATAACAAAAAAAAAAAATCTATGCACTTCATGAACAGTTACTAAATTTTGCAACTCTGTAGGCACCCTTACTGGGGACTCTCATATGCTCATTATGCACTTTAATAGCATGAAAAGCTATTTTTGTAGTTGTTCATCTTAAAGAACACAAGAACTTTCAGCAGCCGTGAAGTCATGGCCTGCATAATTTATGAGACCTTTCTCCCACCCCTCGACTCTCTTTCTCTGACTTAGTTGATCTTTTTTGTACTTTGCATCAACTTGTTGTGTGTCCTTCAGGCATATGGAAAAGTAGCAAGGTAGCGTGTGCTGAAACAAAGAGTTAGGGCAAGGAATGCAGGTTACAGTCAGTAGTATTCAAGTACCACAGCCTGAAGTTAAAACCATATATCTCTTTGTTATAAATGCAGAGTAGCATGCACATAATAAAATTTAAAATATGTTTAAAAAAAAAAAAAACAAACGGAACAAAAAACCCAAAGCAACACAATAAACCAGAACACACACACACACAGAGCTCTTCCCTTGAGGAGAGGATGAGAGAGAGAATGGAAAAACCACAAATGAAGGAAGTTAGTCGTGTTGCTTAATGAACTACTGGAAGCTTTTCAGATACTATGGTGATGAGGGCAATGTACATAGAACAGTATAATGTTCCTCGGCTGATACTATCTTGGAGTTCAAAAGAAGCAGCAGCACTATAAAGCAGCTCTTTGGTATGCTATTAAAAGGTATCTTGAGCTTTCCTGCTTGACAGATATTTCTTGTTTTAGGTTACACTTCTACTTCCATTATTTAGACCGAAGATAGCATAGTAATAATTGAGCTCCTGGCTAGTTAACAAAATGCATTTATGCAAACCAGTTATTTTGCAGTATAGACAGCTTGTTAATTCTATACCTCTGGCAATTAAAGTCCTCAAAAATGACAATTTTCTGTATTTACCTGATCTCTATTTTTTAAATTTTATTTTTGTAATTTCCTGCTGATTTGCACTATGATCAGTCAGTCACCTCATTTTGCAAGTGCCTGACTGGAATGAAAACCTGCTGTTACTTTTAGAGGCTAGGAAGGAAAATTATAGTATTTACTCTTCTTCCTCTCGGTGCAACATAATTTTTTTGGGTTTTGCAACATGCTGACTAAACTATTGGGAATAATTTGTGTCATCTCAGAAGCAGTTCTTCTAATTTGCCAGTTTGCATAGTCTTTTGTTGGTTAGATTGCAATATAAGCTCTCTGAAACCTGGATGAAGCCTCATTTGTATCTAAATTTAGTGTTTCTCTGCCGTGTGCCTCATTATGTTAAGAGAAGAAAGAAATTCTGAACAAAGTTCTTGCAGAGGACAAAAGTTCACTGTTGCTGGTAGATGGATGTCAGTATTGGACATATGGTCTTGAAGAGCCCATGGAATGTCAAAATCATGTCATGAGATCCTTTCTTCTATACGAGCACCCTGAATTTTTGAAAAGTGTTGATATTCAGGCTTTGCTATTGCAACAGCTTAGTATTTAACACAGATACATGTAACTGAAGATATGTATGAATCACATTTCCTGTTATGAAAAAATGTGGAAACTAGATGAGGTGTGAGCTGAATTTTAAGGCATGACAGTAGTATTACTCAAGGCTATCAACAGAGAGTGAAATACATGTGATGCAGTCAGAACTGTGAGGAAGATGGGGATAAGTGTGGGCAGGAGTGGATGGCAGAGTAGGGAACTACACACGGTGGATTTTGTGTGCTCTTACGCCTGGGGTATCCAACTCAGTGTTAGCTCAGATATTTCAGAGTCCCTTGGTGCCTTCAGTTTTCACTGAAATCAGCAGAGACTTTTTTAAAATTAGTCTCTTATTTTGAAGAGTGCATTAATGATCTTACGTGACATCATCAGCTGTATAATGGAGCTAAGGTTGAGGATAAACCAAGAGGCAAGAATTTCTGTTTGTACAATCTGCTTTTATTTGTGATTCATCGCTGTCTTTGCACTCCCCCACTCCCCATGCCAGCTTGTCAGTTATTTAACCTAGGTTCTACTTGACCAGGAGCTGATACTTTTTTTTTTTATGAAAAGTATAGTGGGATTTCTGGTGTCAGGGACTGAGATTAGGTCTCTTCCAGAACACTGCCTCTCACCACACAGCTTCAAGGCTGATGCTTTGCAGGAGCCATCACTCAAACACTGGGATAGCAGAAATCTAGCAAAGGCTGCTACGTGCAATAACTTGCTTCTGTTATCGCTAAACCCTCTCTTTGTATTTTCCTCTTTCCTGCACCTTGGATTTAGCTGTCACTTGTGTGAGTTGTATTATGTCTGTTACATTATATTATCTGAAGTAGGTAAGTTTTAAGTGTGTTTTAAAAGTGGGGTTGAGTGTAATATCAGCAATTAATTTTCAGCTGGCATTGTCTTTTACAAAGGAAGGAAGAAAGAAATCAGGGTTTTGGGGTTTTTTTTGTGTAACCCACCTCTAGCTGCTTTTACTAGAAAAAAAAGCGTTGTGTGTGATCCTTTTCTGCACTCCATTCTCCTGCTCAGAAATATATCCTAATTTAAACATTAGAAAAATCAAACATTAACATGGGAGTTAATGTTTTAAAATAATGATCTCCTGCCGGAAACCTGTTGGTCCTGACATGCTGCCAGCTGCAAAATCTAAATGAAGTTAGAAGCCAGAAAAAAATAAACCTACTCTATTTTCATTCTTCACTAACATCTTTTATACTATCTGAAACCTCGATCACTATATTTTATGTTACTGAGTTCTTCTTTCAGTAATGGATTGCAGGTGCCACGTTTCGGCTAAACAATATTTAGGCTACTTAGTTCTATTGTTTGGTTTAATTTCTTGAGTGAGTGATTTCACCAGGTCATCAAAGCTTCTAATTCCCATTCTTGCAAGTAACAATGAGGGGAATTGAGATGACTAAATATGAACTTTGGAGAGATGGTAGGTATTACAAATTGATGTAAAAGAAAAGTTAACATGAAACCATTTAAAGTATATGCGTGTGTCCACGAAGACACTGTCCAGTAAAACCACAACAAATAATTGCAGTGATAACTTTCTGGGAACTGAAAAGCCACTCTTTATTTCCACAACAGTGTGTACATTGTAGTTGCTGTTCTCATCCTATAGAATAAAATATCTAAAAGTGAATTAGAGGGCTTGTGATAAGACAAGCCTGGGAATTAACAGCAGATAATTCCAAGGCATGCAGTGCCCGGAGATTGACCACCACGTACACAGGAATGATGACTCTGAGCACAATTTTTAAAAGTGAGTGGATGATACTTTGCCTTTGGAGCAGAACTTGTACAGTCTATAGCATATAAGTGGTATACATAGCACAACAGTGTGTTGTTTTATTCTGGAGAACACTTTATGATGATGTAAAAGGTAATAAGCAGCATTATGACTGCAACCGGGAGACATTACTCTGAATTTTAATTTTGGATTTACTTGGCCTTTGGCACATGATTTCATTTCCCACAGACAATCTAAACTTGCTATAAAGACTACCATGGGACATGGATGCATTCACTAATGTAGGGTGTGGCAATTTCCTGTCTGTCCAATTTCAAATTATGATTAGTATCTAGGTGTCTTATGGAGTTGCTTCGCTGATCATTATTTAGAAGGTATTTTTAAAAGGAAATTGTTAAGAAGATTTAATACAGTATTCAATTAGAGAAGTTAATGCCAAACCATTTAAAATACATGTATGTGTTCATAAAGACTTTATCCTGAAATGTCACAAGTAATTGCACAAGAAGCATATGATTATTTTATCTACAACTGCCTTTCAGTCTCTTCTCCTAGGACTAACTGGCAAGGAAAATAATTTGCTTTTTGTAGTTTGAATTGCTATTTATGAGGCTTGATAAAAGTGTGAGGGTTTTTTTACAATGGAGTAAGATAGTAAATGCTTCTACTTTACTCTTTATTATCTTCTTTATTCATGATAACTCTAGGTCTTAAATAGCTAGTGTAGATGAAACATGCAAAAACATAAAATATTGGTCTGTATTAAAATGAATAGTCACTCTCAGTTTTCACACACTTTCTAATTCAAAGGACTGTACTTCGCAGGTTTCAGCTCAGGGAAGAGCTTCAGTCTGGACATAAATCTAATTAAAGCCAACAGATTTAAACCCCTTCAAGCAACAAGCATGTACTTAAGTCTTTTGCTTAATTGTGGTGGAGTAAGTGTATGTTTAAAATTAAGCACATGCATAGCTATTTTGATGAACTGGAGATTTATCTTGGAGCATCAAACCTAGTATGGAAAATTCATAAAGTAAGGATTGTCTTCTAATTATTATGCTCATTTTAGCAAGTGCTGTAATCATAGGAACAAATTTACATAGTATTTACCAAGAGGCAAGAACATCTGTATTCTTCTAATGGCATGGAGCTGCAAACGGAACACACACAGACAACATCTGAAGGAAAATACTTAGGATCCAACTTGTAAAATGATTATGGAGAAATGATAGCTTAATACTTTTCATAAGTCTAATATAGCTTACTGTTCCAAACAGCTATAAATACTTTCTATTCACACTGTTGATGTGTGGTAAAATATTTTGTAGTATCTAATTGTAGAAATTTTCCAAGGGGTTTTGCTAGATACCACAATGTGATATAAAAGAAAAGATCTATCAGCTTTCTGTTACCCCAAAGATGCAATATACTCTCTGATGCTTCTCTGTCTCTAATAGCCTGCCCAATAGCCCACAGTAGTCTGGCTGGTTTAGCAACTGGTTTTGTTCTGGTGCATCTTTTTTTGTCCTTAGTGGCATTCCTGATTCTTAGTCATGACTGAAGATGTGTTTGGAAAGGAGTATGGTGAAGGAGTATATGAGGGATTGCACAAGGAAATAGTGGCTTCTTTTAGCAGCCCACATATATGGACATTTTTATTTCAATTAAGAGATGAAGTGACTTGGCATATGTACAAAGAATTTGTGTTCCAGTTGAGCAGCAATGCCTTCTGGTGAAATGAGGGCTGATCAGAGACAAGTGTCTTGTTGACAGTTTATTCTGGGACTTTGGGCAGATATCTGTTCTCCCCTCATGGTTGAAAGATGTTGCATGCTATTGTTGTGGCTCTCCAGACCAGCTGTGGTGTACCCTCAGCCTATGCCAGGTTAATCTGCTCTTTAGGACATGGGTACTGCATTATCCAGTTGACTACAAGAGGCAAAGGGTTTCCCTGCCAGCATTCTATGTACTTGGCCAGATAGCAAGGGATAACAATTTTAAGCTGAAAAAGGGTAGGTTTAGATTAGATATTAGGAAGACTTCTTTTACTGTGAGAATTGTGAGACACTGGAAGAGGTTGCACAGAGAAGCTGTGGATGCCCTGTAGGAGATGGTTGGGAAACCTGCACAAAACTTTATACCTCTGCTCAGGTGTGTTGAGTAAACCTCAGTCTGTCTGTTTGTAACTGGGTTGTGGGTTGGTTGTTACATAAGCCAACACTTTAAAATGAAAAGAAAAAACCCAAAGACTGTTCCTGCACAGTAAATCTTTCTCCAAAGCTGGCAAGTCTGAAATTCATCTTTGAAGATGTATTTTAGTAAGAAAGCCATTTCATTTATAACATATGTCTGGTCTCTAATATCTCATGACCTGCATCCTCTGCTTGAAGTTTCCCATACATTATAAGCCTTTGTTAATTGCTCCTTCCTCTGCGTGTTTCCTGATACCTAGAAGGAGCCACATTAAGGCTTAGCAATTTCCCCAGTGATCCAGCAGGGTATGTCTCCCCTTGACAATTCCTATTTCAGCAAGACTTGCAGTCATTTAGTATTTTTGGTACGGCTGTCCCTTTGCCAAATTTTGATTGAAATAAGCCAGTAGGAGAGCAGGAGTTACTGGACACACAACAGTGTGCATGCAAAGTGCATGCGCATTGCTTCCTTAGTAAACAAGACTAAAAATCGAGTGAGATAAGTCTGTTTTACATTAAATATATAAAAGGAGAGGGAAAAGTTTTGTGTTGTGAACTTGACTGACTACACAGTAGAGGTAACTGGGGGGGGAAATGTATTTTGAAACATTTATCCTCTTGCTTTCAAAATTGGAGTGCTTAAAAGTGACAGCTTAGAAAGCCTTAAATCTGACCTTGACGGTAAAAAAAAAATATTCCTTTTACCAGATACTAAAGAATGAGGTTTTCATTACAACGTAGTCTTTAGTATGACTTGTGAACTGATTGGTTTATAATGGCTACTATTTTGATTTCCATATCAGTACTATTGGGATGCTGTTAAACTGTACACAATAGACTTTGTAAATTTACTAATTAACAACAGGAGTTTTGCATAGAACATCTTCATTTTTGAGCTCTATGCTTTCATAGATATCATTTAACAGGATAACTATACATTTTTTTTCATATACAGCTGACAGACAGAGACATTTTGAAGCTGAATGATGGATGCCTGTAATGTGTGGCCACATCATTATCATTATTATTGTTGTTACTGCTACTACTACACCTACTACTTACTACTACAAACATTCTGAGCAGTCTATATTTTCATATACTTATTAAATCATTCGTTCTGTGGTTTTGTAAAGATCTTTGGATATAAGTATTTCTTGATCACTGGTGGAAATAATGGGCTTGGCTCAGCTTTTTGTTACAGTAGTGCAAATCTTAAGTAATTGAATTGCCAAGGTAACAGTGCCAAGGAAACAGCCAATTCAGGTCCAATGCGTGTTTGCTGTTGTCCTTAAGAAGTACTTTACTCTTTTCTAAGTACTTCCATTCATAAATGATATTTCATTTTAGTGACCATAATTACTCTCTGAAACAATGTTTTCTGTTGCTTTTCTAGGGATTTCCCAAAGTTGGAGGAGTGTTTCAGTTTTGTTTAAGAAAATGAAACACAGTTTTAAACCTGGGTCAGATGCCAGAAAATGCTCTCCTTTAGTCCTCCTCCCTCTTCTTATGCCTTTTGCTTTAAACCTCATATCAGCTCTTTTGTTTAACTACAAAGCCTAAACTTCTTTAAATGTCTCAGTTTGAAGAAGTTTCTGGCCAGAGCCCTGTTTGGTGTATACCCTGTGTTTTGAAGTATTTGCAAAATCAGGGCCCATGCTTGACTGTCCTAGATTTTGGGTTATAAAAAAACAACAGCAGAAACAACAACGACAAAACCAAACAGAAGAACAAGCACTTAGGGATGAGGTACATGTACAAGTTATTGTGGGTTAGTGAGTTGCCTCATGTAGCTGAGCCAGGATAGCAGATTTGCTGCATGTTCTTAACCCACCATGAGTACAAACGTTTTTACTTAAAGCTCTCTAATAGAGTCTTAAAATAATACATTTACATTGGCTTTTCAAATGAGGAAATAAAAAAAATATGTTAACTGATCAGCTGTCATGATCCAGTGCCATGTGGCACCTCTGTGTGGTGTTGGTACGAGAACCTGTGCTTCCCCCACGTATATATGCATTAGAACTATTTGATGCCTCAGGTTCAGTGGATGTATTAAAGTATTCAGGGTGTCATCTGTGTTCTGATTTCCCTGATATTCTTACACTTTTAATCTTAAAAAATAATAATTCCTTTCACCATATCTGCTTTTTTTGCTTCCTATTCCTCTAATAACTTCATTTTCTCAAAGACAGAGGAAATAAGTTGTTGCTGAACTCCATTGTGATAACTGGCTAACAGATTTTCAAAGGTACCTTTAAAACTAGAATTACAAAATTTGGAATTTTACTTTCATGTGATATTTTTTTCAACATATGAGGCCTAGGTTTGTTTCACGTGTGCTAATTTTTTAGAAGTTTAAATTCAGACAGCAAGAACATTAATGTGCCAAAAGACAAAGCGTTTGAGAAAGTTGAAATAATACATAAATCATATCTCAAACAAAGTTATGCCTTGCTTGCTCAATACAGCAATTATATTGTTTTGATTTTCTATAGATAACTGGAAACTTTAACTTGGCTTCTTCTTTATCCACTCTAATAATAAGCTGACTCCTGAGGTTTCTGAAACTCCTCTCTTGCTATTCCATTTGTATAATTTAAGGGTAGAGTATGTAAAAAAATATAAATAAAAAAGAAAAGAGAGAGAGAACTGGCTTTAAGGCTTCTTCCAGCAGTAGGTACTAGAGTCCATCAGTAATGCTCATCCTGCTGAGCTGGCAGAGGCATCTATAAGTTCAGAGAGGTCATCATGGTTTCTTTCCTGTTGCTCCTCCAGGCTTTGAATTGCTGGAGGAGCTGGAAAAAAAGCATCTTCTTTTCTTGGCCTGCTACATAAAGGCTTAATCCTAGCTATCTAAGTTTGTTCTGGTAAGGCATACAAAAGCTCTAATATGATGAAAGTTACATAGGTTTCTGTAGTACCTTTACTCAGAAATATCTGAAAACATGTTACAGACTGACACGCTATAAAATGCATATGATATAAGAGGATGGATACATAGTATGTATGTGTGTCCTTCTGCACATACTGTATTTGAAAATGCAGGGATTTTTTTCATAGTTGACTTGCTTCTTTCTCAAGGGGCAAAACAGATTACTTGGTAAATATGTCAAAATACGGTGGCTGATAATTTACAGCAGTGCAGATCAATGTATCCAGTTAAAACTCATGGAAGTAGGTTTTTAAGGAAGAAGAACACAACCTGAGCTGTCTTTAGATCAAAATAAAAGCAAGAAAACTCAGTGTTTATTGTAAGAACACAAAGGGTCTATCACTCACCATACATGTTGTTCCTCACAGCACGGTACACTGGTGGGTCTGGTCGAGGAAAATCAGCCTAGATAGAATGGTAAAGTAAATCAGTTCAGTTGCATTAAACCCTAGTGTGGGCTTGTATTCAGTCCTGAATTTAGGTAGGTAAAAGGGAGGACTCTCATTCTGACAAAGGATGCATTTAATGCAGTTATATGTAGGTTTGTAGAGATCACACCTTTAGTTTGCTTGGATTACTTTTCCTGTTTGCACCTTTCAGGAAGCCCTACAATAACAACAAAAGCCTGTAGCTATAAATTTAGGTCTCCTTCCTTATGGTTCTCATTTAAATATTTGAAGCTTGATAATATTTTGGACGCAAATATATTATCTCTTGCTTTGGCATTAAAAAGAGGGGAAGGATCTTAATTTAGCCTTCTTTCTCTGCCAGCTTATCATATATTTCACGTGCATTTTTTTTCCTAATTATTTACGTACCAGACTGTAGCAGCTCTGAACTGTTTATATATAAAGTCTGGTGTTTGAAAGTAACTTATATTTAAAAGTGTCCTGTTTTTTAAGTACATAAACTTTTTAAAGTGCATAAACTCCCATGTGGTGCCAAATGTGCCCTTCCAGTATATAATAATAGGGATCTAATTGCACCAGTTTCCTGAGGGGCACAAAAGTAGAAAAGCAGAGTCTGTATGGAAAACACCGTTTTTTCAACTTTGGCTGTGACAGGCTCCTACACTCAGAATGAAATTCCATCCTTACAGAAGTCTATAGCAAAGATTTGACAGATTCCAGGGAGCCAAGATTTAGGCCCACATGCCTGATTTCAGGGTTTGATTTCAGTGATGTAACAAGCTGGGGGGGGCCACAGGGAGGAGTATTCAGGGTGGAAGGAAGTGTTGATTTTTGTGCATTTTCTCCAGTCTCTTTCCTCTGCTGGAATAACTTTCTCCTTTGATGTGTATCTTCATCTTTCTGAGAAAACTTAGAAAACCACCTACTAAGCAGGCATTCAGTTATTCTGGAAAAGCTCAGTGGGAAAATTTGCTTTGATTTTTAACTGCGTATGGGCAAACTCAGTGGGACCTACGGCAAACAGCAGTCCTTCTGTGAAAAGGAGACAGAACAGGAGTAAGAAGCCTGGTTTAGCTTGTTGGTGCCCCAAGATCATGTGGAAGCCATGTTTCCCAGCAGACTGTTGCCCTCAGAGTGCAGCTAAAAGGCCATGCTAATATCTCCTTCCTGAAGAGAGAGAGTACATTGGCTTGTCCTTAATGTGAACGGCATGAACTTTTGTACCTTTTCATTTTCTTCTTGTCTTCTCTGAAGGAGTAGTATGTCCCAATATATCCAAAACACGCTGTTATGCAGGACTGGCTTATAAACAGCATTTAATAAAGTAGAATTTCACTTTCTAATCTCAGGTTTGTAAAAATAATATGGTTTTCATTCATATTCCACTAAGTTAGGTGGTCTTGGTTCATTATTACCAATATATTTAATAAGACTTTGAAGTGTAGGTTCCTGGGTCTCACAAACCCAGTTTTTCCAATAGATCAAGCTTGGTCAATGAGATTTTTTTGATACATTTTTCTTTCATCTCCTGTTTCCATAGAGTGAGCTATTACAACTTCAGCCCAAGTGAAAAATCCATAATCACTTCCCATCCTATTTGTATACAGAGAATCAAGTCCTTCTTTTGGAGGTATTTGGTGTGGTGTTTGATACAGTTCTCTTACTGCTGGAAGATGAAGTGGAATATTTACTGGGTGTGTTGAGCTACTTTTGTGTCTTACTCTGCCCGTGAGTTGCATGGGAAACATGCCGTTGCAGAAGCATGTGCAGATGTCAGTGTTCCATCTTCGTAAGTTATCTTTTTACCTCCTGAGGTATCATTTTTTTTCCTTCATCCACTGAGAGAACCTAAACAAAACCTTATATATCCAACTCTAAAAAAGTAGGTTTGGAACTTGGTTTTTCTTTGTTCTGCTAACAAATGCTAAGCCTACATACAGATACATATACATATGAATTATAATACTGTTGCATACTAAAGAGTTCATGTTTCCTGATTTAAAAGTTCATATAAAGAGTGGAAAACCCAGTCACACACAAACAAGCAGAAGAGCAACTAACCAAACCTTTTAGAGCCGCCAAACCCACTTTTTGTCTTTATTATGAAACTAAGATTTGGTCAACTGAGGTCAAGTTGTGCACTTAACACAGCTTCCATTATAGTCAGTGAACTCTGTAACAGAGAGTAAAGTCAAAATATAAACAGAGAACATTTCTGCAGCAGCTCAGGGCTGGGATTAACTTGGATCACCTAGTCTTCTGCTTTTAATGAAATTCTCTCCCTTGTATTTTCATGTTTGGAAGAGAGTCCAAAGTTATCTCATGCTAATTTTGTTAGGCAGTGCCCTCCAGGGATGTCACAGGCCTTTGTGACCTCTCCAGAGAGACTCAGCAAAGGGATGAGGAGAATTAAACATTCCTGAGAAATTGCAAAGCAGCAGCCCCCAGAGGTTTCGCATAGAAACGAGCTCCAGACTAACTGCCAGAGACCCAAGTCACCTTTTCAGCACTTCCTTGACATGTCTCTGCCAGTCCCATCTGGCTTGATTCAGGGGGTCAGCGTGGGGACTGAGGAGAGGTGACAGCTAGAGAGAGCAGGATTCGAGGGAGGTCTGACTGCAGTGGTCTCAGGCTCTAGGTGTTTCTCTGGCACACAGCTAGATGGTTTTATTCCCTTTCCTTCCCACATAGTCTCATGGTTCGGTCTTTTTCTTTGTGTTGGAAAGGAGAAGAATACTAAGTGAGGAGGCTTAATATTAAGTGTAGTTATTTTTTCACAATTTGATGCAACAGTTTGTTTCATACCTGATTTACAACCCACCTCTTCAGTTTGAAGCAGAATACACTGCATCAAAGAAAATTACTTAAGCTAATATGAACTGCAGGCCCCACTTTCCTCTCTTTTATGCTGACAGGCTATAGGAATTCATGAAATTAATCTCATGTGCAGTCAGAATCAGGCAGGATGAAGCTTATTTCTACATGAAAAGATTCAGTTTATTTGCAGGTTTCTCTCTATTATTGTGCAAAAGGGGAAAAATATAAAGTTGCTGAAGGTTAAGCAAGAGAGAAAAAGACATCAAGAAACCACTGTAGCTTGCTTAATGGTATCTTGATCACTTGAGTAGTTATCTAATTTGTCTTGCATAACAATGTAAATATTCAGTATCTCAAGAAATGTCTATTTTTATTGAGTTTGGGAATGTGTAATCTAACAGTCATTTTCATGCACAGTCCTCTTAGGGTTTCCATGCACCTTTAATTTAATGTAAGAATGTTTGAATTCCAACCTTTTAGAGGGGAAAAATAACTTTTTTTTTCACTATAGAAGTGCAGACATAGGCATCTAATTCTATAACCAATGATGCACTTCATCATAAGATGCTGTGCTACCCTTAATTTTCTTAAAGCACTCCGGTTGCATGAATATTATTACTTCATATGCACAGATAGAAAAACAAAGGAGGAAAAATTAAATGCTTTAGTCAAGGCCACAGAGAAGTCATTGTCACAGCTGAGATTGGAACACTGCACATGGTGTCTGCTCATGATTTGCTTTGACCAAACTGAAACCAATAAACAGACTGGACCTAAAGCTGAACCAATGCAATTAGTATACAGTTTATGGTATGGCCATTAGAAAAAAAAAAAACATACACCAAGCAGGGAATTGTGTTAATATGTTTCAGCAGTTGAGTAATAAATCCCTGGAAATAAAAGAAAAAGAAAAGAATGAAAAGAAACTTGTACATGGAAACCAGCATATAAGGGATGATAATGTCATTGTGGTGATAAATCCATTGCATTCTGCAATGACTCATGCCTGTGCCACTGTTATTTGCCTTTGCCTGAGAACAGACCTCTGGCCCTCGCCAAGTAATGCTTGTGGGAACATTGTTCCTGGTGTCTGGCCTGCGGCGCTTATTCCAGCTTTAACAGCAGAATACGTAGTGTGTGTAGACTCTCATTCACATTCATTGGGGAGGGAGGGTCCTTACTTTGCTGGATGTGATATGAACAATGACTTCTGACGTTCACGTAGCAGAGATTTATTGCGAACAAAAGTTGAAGTGTGATAATGCTACTGGGGTATTCTGTAATAATATGGTAAAACACTTGTCAGCACTTCGTCTCAGGCAGTGAAAGTCAATTGTATATGCTACACAGAGACAGATAAAAAACATAAGTATACTTAAAACTTCATATGGTTTGCATTTTTTGTAACAGCTCTCCTGACTCTAATATAAGACAGGTTTTAATTTTGTTTTGGGTAAGTGGATGTGCTTACAGTCTCACACCCACAATTCCATAGCTTTAAATAGAATTGCTCCCAGGGTGCATAAAAGAACACATGCTGTTATGTGAAGGATTTATCCAGGATGCCAGGACTGTATTTATTGCTGGGAACAAACTGAATAAAATTTTCTATTCCATTTTGACACTAGCCCACAGAGAGCAGCCGTATCTATGGTTTTAATGCAGGCTGTCCTCTTTCCCTGACTAAGGATTGAGTGCAACCAACTGCTGCTGCAGAAGTGGTAATTACTAATAACAGTGGAATCAGTATGACCAGAACAAGCCAAAAACATCAATGCAAAATGCCCTCCAAATGTATTTTTGGGCATGCTCAAAAGAAATCTTCCTGTTGCCTTTTCACATCTACACTGCGTGGCCAGACTTCTAAAATATGTCCTTTGGCTTCTGGGATTGTTTTACCATTGACTTTTACTAGCTGAAATTCCCATGCCCCAGTTTGAGATGGTATAGACCGTGAGATGGTGTCTGACCCTGAGCACGTAGGAACTTTGTCAGAGCAACAATAATGCTAATGTTGTGGCAGCAAATCTGTGAGGCAGATTCCTCTGTGCTAGGGCTGGGGTTAAAACTGCCAGACTCTTTGCATAAGCTGCTATATCATATGGTGGTGGTTTTCGATACTGTTGGCCTAAAACTGAACTTGTGACATGAGGTAAAAATAAAAAAGAAAATAAATCCCTCTGTATTGCATTACCATTATCCCTGAGGCATCAAGGTTGTGCTCTTCTTTCTGTCTGCACTCAACTGAGAGAATTTAGCATCAAATTCTGAAATGTTCTCACCAGAAGTGTTCTGGTAAAGGAAAAGAAAAATTCCATGGAACCAGGAACGAGATTACTTTAGCATCTTGATACTTTTCCAAGTGACCTCCTGCTTTTTATAGTTAGTAAAACAGTGGTTGGTGTGCAATTTTGCCACTGCCTCATAAGTAATGATGACTTAATAATAAAAATCTTCTTTACTCCTAACTCCAGTGGACTGAAAACTGGAATAAAATCAGAAGGTGAAGTTTCAATGATATGTTAAAGCATGCTCTTTATTTACACAGATTATTCAGAGAAGGATAACTAATTTTATTAGAACCCAATGAATAGTATTTTCCTCAGGATAAGTAAATTAACATTTCAAATCAATTGGTTTAAATTATCATTCAGGAGTGCTACATTGTTTGGAAATGTAGCAGCCTGAGGAGAAAATGTCTTCATGTTCAAAAGCATGAAAGAAGAATTCTAGAAATTTAGAGGGAAATATAAAATATAACTCTGTTTAATTTTATGTCATTAACTCACTCTATCTCCCTGCATTTCTTAAAAAAAAAAAACACGCTGCTCATAAATTTGGACTCAGTGCTCTTACTTTATTAATTTTACTATCTTGAATGCTTACTCTTCTTCCTTCTCAATTATACCATCAAACATGTATAAACATTATAAAGTACTGATTTATTATCTCTGAGACTATCTGCCTGTGCTCTGGCAGTTCTCTGCTGCTCTTAGCACTTTTTATAGTACTGCTAGTGGTTTAATCTGAGTCAGGGCCTTTTTCTGGATAGGCACTGGGTGGATCCCTGCAGACCTTCAAACTTTGAGTGGAGAAGCTAGCGAGCTTAAGAGTCAGTGTTCACAAATGGGAGGAAAGTGAAGGAAGATTTGGGGAAAGAAAGTAGTTGTCTGAATCATAGTACAGATAACAGCATTTTTTATTGTAGTACTTTGATCCATAGATCAAGCTGCTCCTCTGACCTCCATGAAAACAAGCATGTCAGCTTCCACTTAGCTTTAAGTGTCTGAGCGATCCAGGAAAGAAACAGGAGGCAAATGGGTGTCAGAAGCATGAACTGGGCTCTTTTTATAGTCAAATGTTGCACTGTAAACATTTTGTGATCAATATCTACGTGGTGATCGTTGTTTTGGAGCTGATCATTTTCCTCCAGTGAGCATGCCAGAAGTACACTTGAAAGCCTAGTCTGTTTTCTTGTGGTTAGTTCATGGCCCCAACCAGTCCTTCCTGGCAGGGATCCAGAGAAGTCTTCTCTGCCCTCACCACAACCTGAGTACAACCCTTTACTTTAGCAGTGAGTAATCCTGTCAAATGGGAGTCTGCTCCTTTGTGAAGAGGTATTTTGTCTTTCACTCATATAAAAATAGCAGGGAAAATTAATTCTGGAAGGGAAAAACAGGGAGGAGGAAGTGGATCAAATGTCTTTCAGAATTGTCTGCTAGGTGGAGCCTGGGAAACATATTTGTTCAATAGTCTTGTCTAGGTAATACAAATATGAGCAGTTAAAACTCACGTGTACTTTCTATATCTCACTTTTTTCCTAATTTTTCTCTGTTAACTTTTAATTTCTTTCCCTTCTTTCTTGAACAGAATTTAAGCACCTCTTTGTTAACAACTGTGACAATATCCTCCAAGATTAAAACAAGAGAAATGGAGCATTTATGCATCCTTTCTGTATCTTTTCATTTAAATTACTTTGTGTCACACATGTCACTTCTAATTTAACCACTTGAAGAATAAACAAACCATTGTGGAGTTAAAAATCTGTTCAAATTTTTTTTGGCAGGAAAAAAGGACTCTATTAATTTTCATTGTTGGTGAGGTTTCCCAACAAGCAGCTTTACTGTTTCTTTTCTGCCTCCAGCTAGCAACTAAAGATCAGTTATGAAACTGTATATTAATACTTCCATGTATTGAAAGAACAATATTTTGACACTCAGTGACACATGGGAGAAAAAAAAAGAAGCAGTAATCTAGTTTTTGATAACACAATGAGAACTTTGTGTTCAACTGAGGTGCATATGAGAACCATCATGTTGCATTAACAGGGAAGGTTGACCTTTAGGGTTTATCTGGATTATAATTCTTGTGGTTTTAATTAATAAAACTGCCTACTAAAGTTTCACGAGTCCTCCCTGAGATCTGTAAAACAATTGGCCTATCTGCTCACAATAGAAAAGTTCGACATTATTTCCCAGTATCTCCTACAGATGTGAGGGCTTTTGTTTCAGAAGGCATTGGTATCACTTTCATTCAAGATGCTCCACAAAGATTATCAAGTATTTTTTTATCTTAGTAACTTTATAATCATTGGTTTCTTGTCTTTAAATATACCAACTATACTCTTTAAACCTGAAAGAAAAAGATCATGGATCTGAATACAGTTCAGCTCAAAACAAGTTTACATCTACAGCCAAACTGTAGGATCTGACTAAATTACCAAGCATACTTCAAATTGTTTCTGTAGCAATTTATCAACTATAACTTCAGAAATCTCTGAGAAAGTTTATATAATGAGTCACGACATATTATCTCTGTAACTATACCCTAGGAGACTTCTAGTATGTATATTGTTAAGGGCGATTTTTGTTCTTAAGGATTCTTAAGGTAATTTTTCCATTGTTTTTTATCAAATTATGTGGGTTTTCTCTCAGAGGAAAACGTTTTCATCTCAAATCTGTTCTCATTTTATACCTTTTCTGTTGGTGATGTAACTGTCTAAGGTTTGCAAACATCCCTTTCTGAATGGAAGCAGCTGCTATGTCGTAAGTACTCAATGTCTTCTCTGTGTGAGTAGAAAGGACAACGCAAAAGGAAAAGCTTTGTACACAGATATTGGAGTCCTTATGTTCAGCATTACACTGTTAAGGAAGAAGCATATCAAAATGTATTTAAACTGATGAGATCTGATAGATACTTAAATAACGTTCAGAACAGTTCTTCCATAAATGGAAGTTCCTTGAACAACGGATCTTGCACCAGCACTATGATATTTTCATGATCTGAGAAAACAGGATGATGGCTCCTCGGGGGAAAGGAAGAGGCATGTGCCCTGCACTTCTTGGGCAGTACCTCTTTTGCTGTAGGTCTTGAAGGTTGAGCTTATGATGTGTCACTCTTGTTGCAATGATAGACAATGACCTCAGTCATGAACTTCAGTTTGCCTTTCAAATACAAAATTCAACAACATGGTAATGTTCTTGCCTAGTGGGTGTGCACCCTAACTTCTTAAGAACTGAGCAAGAAGTGTTGTATTTTAGGAAAAAAGGCATAGGAGTACATTGATTATTCATATTCCCATATTCCTGCTGTCACTAGCTTCTTGGGAGGATCAGTGTGCCTGGCAGCACATCTTTGTGGTTTTCTTTGGCAAGAGTCTCCCTGCTGTGCTTGCCTTGCCTTATAACATCATCAGAAACAAGTACCAGAGCAATAGTTGTTACTTAGACTGAACTACCATTGTGGCAGGGAGCATGGGATCATGCCCAACACTTTCGTGTTGGCTTTCAGGCAGAGGCAGCTTATACTTAACTCTGATCACAAGACTTTTTTTCTGTACTTGAGCTTTGTTAGTGTTTATCAGCCATGTGTGCTATGGCCCTCTTATGTGTAGAATATGCGTAAGGAGGGGGTTTTCCCTTCTGTTGCGCATTATGTGTGTGTATCACTGTCTCTTTATATAATCTCCTTATATAACACACTCTCATGCCTACCGGGTACACCCAGTACACACCTACACTTTTAACAGTCACAGAAGTCAATCAGATGTGGGTGACTCAGCTAGCACAGCACCTCTTCTTCCTCCCTTGCCCCTCCAAAAGTAAATAAGTAGATAATCTGGAAGTCAGTTTGGGTTCAGAGCTCTGAGTCAATGTCCCAAGTCTCACTTTTCTAAGGCACAATCATCAGTTGTGGTCATTTCTGTAGCAGCTTGAGAAACCACAGCCAGTCAGCTGGGTTGTGTCAGGAGGAGCCGAATGGTGGCATCTGGAACTGCTTCATATCCAGGCAGGCAGGAAGTGCGTGGGCATGACATCTTCCCTTGTCATGCAGTGTAGAAGATGCCAAACATGCCAAGCAGCTTCTTCCCATGCCAGTGCAACTGAGTTGGGACAATGCAGAATGTGAGGTGATAAAATAGCCCTGTCTTCTGTGGCGTGAAGGGAGCAGTCCCTCATGATGCATGCAAGAACAGCAGTCATGCCAGGCCTTTGTGCTTGCCATATGGAGAGAAGGTTCTCCTTTGCTCCCGGTAAGGGCTCATCATGCTTTGGCCCAAAATGCTCAATTCTCCTTCTCAGTGTGACCTCAGCAGGATAGCGAAGTTTGAGATCACTAGAGGGTATCATGTCCAACCCACTGAATTCTTCTGCCCACTTCTAGACAATAAAGTATGGAATACTCTAAAGACAGAATTTCTATAAATGGAGATAATGTACTTTTGGGTCTCTATGGGTGGTAATGTTTTCTGAATTAGTCAAGAATTGCTCCCTAATTGTTGACAGCCTGGAGGTAACCCATGCCCTCCACAAATGATAAGTAAGTAGAGCTAGACATTCACCAGCCTCTGTTTCTTTGTCTCTGAAATGTATGGACAATGCCCCTTGCATCAGTGTACAGCTATCTGGTCCATCTCCTAAAGTAAACATTACTGACTTGGTTTGATTTTTTTTTCTGTGTGCGTGTGTGGCGAATACAAAAAAGTCACAAGTTCTCTGTGTAATACCTAGAAACATATATGAAACTTTTTTTTGACAGTGTAAGTCTTGGGGGAAAAAAGTGCTGCGTAGCAGTGGAGAGCAATAGTAATTAGTACGAACAGGAAAATTTTCTGCATATCACATTATCTGTCTATTCAGTCATATCTGGTTTGGGTCTTGCATCAGATCAGACATAAAAAAAGGCTTTACTCATTCTCTTGAGAAACTATCTTTTATTTCTGGAGCAGAAATGATCAGTTTTACTTTAAAGTCTCAGAAAGTTGGATTTGTATTTCTTTTTTTCTCTTAAATAGGCATATACCTCGTTATGAGCCCATTTTAACAATGTCGAATACTAGACCAGACAGTGAAAGAAAACTGTCAAATATATAGAGTTATACATAACCTCAGCTACCGAGTCGTTGTTATCCATGGATGACAGCCCAGTTAATGGAAGTTAATGGTGAAACACATCTACAGCATACTCCAGGTGCTAAAGACAAGCAGACCCCTCACAACCATGACGGCAATGACATGCATAGGATGTACCTGTTTGAGGGTTGTGTTATTCCAGCTTGGGTTTTCCCCTTCACTAGCCCAGGTGCAAACACTGTGGAAGCAATGAATTTTGGTCATGGAGGAGACTGGTTCATGTTTTGGATAAGTTGCTTGAAAATGGTGCTTGCTGCTGTCAGGGGTTTATATAAAGAAAGGGAAGAGGAGGAAGAGGAAAGATTTTGGCAGAGCCTGTACTTCAGGCATGCAGAACAGATAACCTAGTCCACATAATCATAGAAGTGTGTTCACTTTTAGACTTCACAGAATCACAGAATAACCAAGTTGGAAGAGACCCACCGGATCATCGAGTCCAACCATTCTTATCAAACACTAAACCATGCCCCTCAACACCTCGTCCACCTCTGCCTTAAACACCTCCAGGGAAGGTGACTCAACCACCTCCCTGGGCAGCCTGTTCCAGTGCCCAATGACCCTTTCTGTGAAAAATTTTTTCCTAATATCCAGCCTAAACCTCCCCGGCAGAGCTTGAGGCCATTCCCCCTTGTCCTGTCCTCTGTCACTTGGGAGAAGAAGCCAGCACCCTCCTCTCTACAACCTCCCCTCAGGTAGTTACAGACAGCAATGAGGTCTCCTCTCAGCCTCCTCTTCTCCGGGCTAAACTACCCCAGCTCTCCCAGCCGCTCCTCATAAGGCCTGTTCTCCAGGCCCTTCACCAGCTTTGTTGCTCTTCTCTGGACTCGCTCCAGAGCCTCAACATCCTTCTTGTGGTGAGGGGCCCAGAACTGAACACAGTAAACACTTGCTACGTCTCTCTCTGCTTAGGTTTCTGTTTAAATGTAAATGACATAGAATTGCTGTTTAAACTTTGTAAGTCAATAGACCAGAGCCAAAAAGAGTTCAAATATGAAAACTATGTTTTGTTAAATTTGCCAATAAAGGAATAGTCTTATTCTAAGAAAGCCAGAGCCTGAATTGTTTCCATCGTAGTTTTCTCTTTCTTTTTGACATTTGCCCACACTTTGTTAACTGGATTGAGCAAATAATTAGGGAGAGGGTGACAGAACTGAACAGAAGTAATTTCTTTACTTGCTATCAGCCCATCCAGAAAAACCTTTACAAGGAAATACAAGAAAATCCATGATTCTCCATTCCTGCACCAGAAAAATTCCTAAAATACATGACCTTGTGATGGTTAAAAGATAGCCAAGAGCCAAAGCTGGGCAACGTTTTTATCCCAGTTCAGCCATGTCATGGGTCATGTGGTTCAGCATGTGAACAGGAAGGTGAGAATCGGTGAACTTTTGCCTCAGTTGTGCAGTCCATCAGAGAATAAATGGAGCAAATCACTCTGCAGCTGTATTGGGAGGCGAATGGCTGAATACCTCTCACACAGAGGCTTTTGTGTTCTGGACATGATCTAGCATTATGATGGGACGCACTAGGCTGAAGCTTTGTAGCAATTACTAACCCATTATCACGCTAGAACATGAGATCATTTATCTTCTAATTCAGAGTGTCACCTGTTCTTCATTTGCCAGTCAATAACCATTAATTACTTTCAGTGGAAATTTAAACTAAGCTTTTCCCCTCTGTTAAAACCAGTAAGCCATTCAGTACTGACAAATAAACCTGGAACTGTATCTCCCTCTTTCCTTTCATTCTCAGCCTAGAGTCTGGTACAATATGAACCGTTAAAGGAAATGCCTAGAAATTCATAGGTCAAGGGCCTTTATTAGTCTGATGGGGAGGGGGGAAAGCACATTCCTGGCACTTGCTGTAAGGGAAAGCATATAGCTACTGCATGTACATGGATTTCTCATTGGTTGTCACAGACTGTACCTGTGGAAATGAAAATTTGAATGCAGAGCTTGTTCAAAGATTTTTCTATCTTCTCACTTGCCTTTGTGGTTTTTTTATGAACTGTTCAAACAAACCGAGTCAAAGCAACAGTGTTTGGTTACCTTTCTCAAAGCAAAACAGAACTATTGGTTACTTTGTTTATAATTTTTAGCATGTTCATTTTTTTCACACCTGATTTGATTGAGCTAATTTTAAGTGCCAACAGTTGTGAATGCCAGAAAAAATAAAAGAACCAGCAGTGATGGTTTCTCAAGTAATCATTAATCTAAACATTCTTTCCTGGTAGGAGTTGAGGCAAAAATTGCTTTCAGCAAGTCTATCTGCATTATTTGACCATTGCGTAGTTGATCCTGTAGAAATTTACTTCAGTTTAAGTTGTATTTCTAAGTTGGTTATTGCTTGCTCTTTGGAATGGTAGACAAGAGTTGATACATCCAACTGCATAAAACTTGGTGTGACCAGTTGTCAAAAGCTGCTTTTTGTTAGTATTTTGAAGCTATCTCCTTCAATTTAGTGCATATTTTAGAGTAAAGACACACTTCCAATGCCCTTTTATATTAATACACAAAATTAATGTCTAACTATTTTACATACATTTACACTCATTGTTGAATGTCTCAGCATAAGCACCCATACTAAAATTGTCCAATGAATTACAATACTGAGGTGTTTAAAAGAGGAGGAATGGCAAAAAAAAATACTAACTCTGATCCTGCTTCTACTTAGATGCATTAATACTACTTTACAAAAAAATGTGTAGTGAGTAGAAGTTCTTTATGCTAATATTGCATATTCAGTCAGCCTGTGCAGCATTTAGGGTTGGGGGATGTTTTTTGCCAATAAATTTGGTTTGATTGTTACATCTCTGTCAAATGTAACTGACTTTACAGTGCTGTGCACATTTCAAAGAAAGAAAGACAAGACCTTGAATTCTTTATGTACAGCAAACATCCACTCAAGTCAGAAGGAGAGCCACTATAAATTCAACTCTGATTACCTGACTGTCTAATCTGGAAATCTTCATTCACTCAAATAATGCCTTCTGATATGAGGAAACTTCTTGTTTTAAGCTGGGCTGCTTAATGTAAGCTGAAAGTCTGTGGAAGCAGGGACTAGGCTAGGAGAACCAGAACAATCAATTACTTATTTTAGATATTCCTTTTTACCTTTCTGTGAAGCTGCTACTACTCTGAATCCTGCAAGTTTGTCGCACTATGAAGAAATAGGAGTTGGTGATTTATGGCACCTTCTCAAATCAGCAGGGAAGCCCCAGTGTTCCAAGAATGCTCATATGAGAGATACGAGTTAAGACGTCTCCTCCTCAAAAGAAGAGTTTCATCAGCTAGTCGGGTATTTCTGCGTCATTGGCTAGGATATTCAACCCTGGAAAGGAAAAATAAAGCTGCTACCATTGTCCTGCCCAGCAGGTCATATCCCTAAAGCACAATTAATGTCAAGGACTTACACAGCAGTTTCCCAAAACCCAGCCTTCCACGCACATTCAAGAAGCAAAATGTTCAAAAGGAACATGTTAATAAAATCTTGTCGAAACTTTGGAAGGTGCATAAAATAATAACTTGGAAGAAAAATTACTTGCAAATAGAACCATTGAAGTGGAATGTATTGCTTTGCTATGCTGGACACTGATTTATTAAGAATGGGGGAGGGAATTGAATATTTCAGGTGGTATTTACCAAGAGAAACTGAGCTGTCCCAAAGCTTTTATTAATCTGATTTGCAGAGTATCCACTACTATCAAGGGACCTACTAAAGTTGTTTTCTTTAAAGCTGATGTGAAGAGGTCAATGCAAATAGCATCGTGGATTATGCTGTGAGAGGATGACAACCCTTTTTACCATATGGATAGAAACTTGAATTATTTTGTTTTCCTTTTCTGGTTATTTATTGCATGTGAATCATGGCATACAGGTATTCCCTTTTCCTCTCCAAAGGAAACAAAGTGTTTACATCATTTTGATTGATCTAAAGTAATAATTATTCTGTCCACCTGCAGCTTCAAGATAGTCAAATAGACCTGTCACTAAAGCAGTGGCTTGCACATCAGAAAACTGAAATGTTCCTGCCAAGATACCTCAGACAAGTCACACGTGTCTTTGCATGCCTCTTTTTCCATATGCTTTCCTGCTTTCATGCTGTCTTTGCTGGCCAGCTAAGAGAGATGGTAGTCATCAATCGTTATGTATTTATTTGTGAAAGATGTTGCTGTGGGAAGTAAACTTGCACCTCTGAAATGCAAATATGTTGACAATTCCATGAAGTTTTTCTTCAAAAACATGTTGGAATTTTTGTGCTTGTGCAAATGATTCTCTGAAAGAGATGTTAACAGTTGTCACACTTTTCTACCAGTTTTGTATGTGTTCCTGTATCAAAAGAAAATGTTTCTGTACAGTGCTTTAATGCTTAACATTCAGCATATATTCATCAGGAAACACAGATTAACTTGGTCAAATACAGTGACTATTCTTAGTTACTTTTTAGTTAATTACTCTTAATTAAAACATGAATCTAGCCAAAACAAGTGTGACAGAAGAAGGAGCCAAAAGGACGTATATTTTCATGATTCAGTGTTTGACATCATTCTGTAACAGACAACAACACTCTGGACTGAGACATTACAAAATTTTGTTCTTTTCCCTGTATCTGTCAATTCATGCAGTGCTTTAAAAAAGTGAATCCATGCTCTTGAGCACTCAACCAAGTCTCAGTGTTCAAACGCAAACACATTTAAGTCTCCCTGCAGAAACAACTACTGTGGAAAAAAAATGAAAATCAAATACAGCATTATTTTCTATAATAAGAAATAATTTAGCTCTTTTCAGAGATGCAGTGACCAGGTTAATAACCACCATATTAGGAAAGTGATAATTTCCCCCACTTGGAGTATGTATGTATCTGAGTACTTATTTCTAAACTAAAAATGCAGTAATATAATATCATGTACCAAAGAGACCAATTTTATGTGCACTGAACCTGACTTTATCTTTCTGCAGGCCATGTGGCTGATGTTGCAAACAGATGAGCCTGAGGACTTTGTCATAGCCACTGGGGAGGTCCATAGTGTCCGAGAATTTGTGGAGAAATCATTTAAGCACATTGGGAAAACTATTGTGTGAGTATGAACATGAGATAGTAGCCACAGGTAGAATGTTTCCAATCTGTTGTGTTTGCTACATTACAGAGTATTGTTTCTCTACCTTCTTCTTTTTTCCCCTCCCTTTCTTTTTTTGTAACATGTGAGACCTTCCAGGCATGAATGACTGCCACAGTGGATATGTCTAGTGTTGCCTTCTAGATCATAAATGAAAACTGTAGGTGGGTATGTCTTTAATTTTTATTCGAAGTCTTTGTTCTCTGTTCTCCCATTCACTCCCCACCTTGGGGGACAGATGTGCCTCCAAAGATGCTAGTACCAGGGTGCTGTTCTTCACCCTTCTACAAAAGGGTGTTTCCTACCTGATTCTGTTTTGTGCCCCTAGATCCCACAGTCCTGATCCCATCCTCTGTGATCTCAAGAGGTGACACCTGCCCACCTTGTTCTTTCCACGTGACCTCCCATCAACCACACCACAAGGATTATGTAGAAACCCACTCTACAATTCTATTATCTTGTCTCCTCCTGCGCCGTAAAAAGGTTGAGCACTGGGTGCAGAATGTTTACAATGCATATTCCACATAGTTTGATTGAAAATACAAAATTCCTTCTCAAGGCCATATAATAAAACCAGGATGGCTTGGTGAGCGCTTTCTGTAATTTATATTTTTGTTGTTTATTATTTTTTCAATTTCCCTCCTTCTGTATCGTCTCTGGGCCCCATGCATCAACATACCGATCTCAGCTGGAAAAGGGAGAGGAAAGCCACAGGCTCTTCCATGACGCTAGCGCCAGGGCTGTTCCTCGGGCCATCAAAGTCACTTGTGCAGCTGGTGAACTATTGACAGGGCCAATAAGTTTTACTTGGGAACAAAAACTTGACAAATTCAATAAATATGCAGAAGTGCACAGATATATACAATATTATTTGAACAGGCAGTGGGTGGCTAGGGAGGTAATAATATTTTCTCCTCAATGAGTTTTTAGTCTGCTTTCAATTTTTGGCATCAACTTCTAGAAAAAATTCTTCTGGGGGAAAGAGAGACTATGTAAATATAATTTCTAGCCCAAAAGCTCCGTTTGGGGAATAAGTTTCTCTCCATATTTTTAGCATCTCTTAACAGTGAGATATTTCTGTATGATCACACATTGTCCCATATGCCTTAACAGTAGTGAGGTTTGACAGGGTAAGGAGGAAATAGTGGGAACTCCAAAATTTGCTTTGTCTTTCTTATCTTTTCTCCTTTTTCTATACTTTCACTTCTTGTTTTTATAAGCTAGCTGTCTCTCATAAGCATTGATACAAATATGCTGTGGATTCAGTTGTTCCATATAAGAATTCTTGTGATTCTGATAACTGTTTTCTCCCTGTCTACTGTTGTTTCCAAAAGTAAGAATGAATGTTTGAAGAACAGGTTTTTTGTTTGTTTTTACTTTTTGTTTACCTAAAATTAGAAACAGAAATGTATCCGTCAGTATCTGGCTACATGTCTTTATTTGCAGAGGTTCTCAACGTCAGTTTCTTTTGATGTCAAATTTATCCATTAGTTTAAAATTAAACTCCCTGCTTTGGTGTTGGCCTAAAAATTCTCAGCATTTCCCAAGACTGACAAAACAGCATATATTTTTCAGAAAGCAAATTAAACCCTTGAGAAAATCTAAAGAAAAGAACAATTACACAAATAAAAGTGAAAGTACTTTTGTGAATAACTTCTGAAATAGAGGGGTTTTTAAAGGCTTACTTTAGATTTAGTTGGTTTTAACACACAAAATTTGTGTCCCGTTTGTTTAATTTTTCCTCAGATATCGGTCCATGTGATGGACTCCATATCATTCACATTAGTGATTACTGTGGTCACTGTTTGGATTGAATCAATCAGTCAGAAGTTTCTCTGTGAGGGAAACTTTACAGTATGATTCCAAGTGATGAGATAGGGCAGGTATCTTTTTGAGTACAAAGGCATAGTTGCTTATTTTTTTTACTAATTATTAGAAGTAATATTCAAAAGTTGTGTCAGAATCCACATGACATCTAGTGACAGGGATTTTTAGGAACCTAAATCACTTTAGAAACAGGAATTGGGCTGCTAATCCCTATGGTTCTTCTGAAATTCTTGTCCACTGTGAATAATTTATTAGTCCCTTAAGCTATTTACAGAAGATATATAAAAATAGCTATACCTATGGGGATGAGATGACATTTTAGATGTTAATGATAATTTTGTTGCTGATTATTTTACATGTGGTCTAGGCAGGTAAACCAGCTGTTCGTTACCCCTGCTCCCAGGGTGGAGGTAGTCGCACAACAGACCCACTACTCATCCTGTAGCCATCATTCATCCTTCAAATTGCACTAGATGTAAGATATTTCTCAGGATTTAGAAAGTTTTGTTAAGAACATCCATAATTTGTCTAAGTGTCAGCCTGGCCTATGCTTTTGCAGCACACGCGCGTTCTCTCTTTAACCTTGCTGGCTTCTTGGCCAGCTGGCTGGTAACCTCTCACATTCTTCGAAACCCCCAAGGACTTTCTACTCCCATCTCCTTCAGTTTGAATATATCTTCTTCAGGGAGTAGCTTGGCAGCAAAATCCTCCCTTTTAGCATTGTAAGACCCCACTGGTGAGTCCCATTGATCTGTTTCTTTACAATTTATGAGGCACTTAAGAGCAGCATACCAGAGTGCAATTGCTAAATGAATTGCTAAATGAATTCCTACGAGGTTGCTTTCTTCCTATCTCTCTTCCTCACATTTTGATTGAGTTGTTTTGTGGGGGGGAGGGTAGGCGGACGGTTGCGGGGTGGCAGGTATAATGAAATTTTGCAATCTCAAAAACTTATCTGGGAAATTTCCAGCAGTCCTTTCCGTTGCTGCAAGTGATGGCACAGCTTCCTAGTATTGCTGTACAATGTGTCTTTCAAAATTGATGGAATGGTAGAGTAAATGGAAGTTCATAGAATAATAAAATCATTAAGGTTAAGACCTCTAAGATCATCCAGTCCAACCGTCAGCCCAGCACCGCCTTGCCTAATGAACTATATCACAAAGTTGTGGCAAGCAGTAGTCAGCAGAGCTCATTGAGAACACAGTGCATGTGTGCAGGGGCTCTTAAACATCCCTAATTTGTGCTTTGGCAGGGAAAGTTACAAATGTAACCAAGTCTTAACTATCACACCTTGATATTACAGTAGAGAACAGGAAGAAAAGCAATCCTGGCTGCCCTATCAACCAGTTAAAAATATTTATTTTAGTTTTTTAGCTTTTTGTCTTCCTAACAATTCACAGTAATGTAGACAGCTAAAACTCCAGAACAGCCTAAAAAGTCTGTCCAAGAAGATAACATAATACTCTGCAACAGCCAGTCATTAGCACATGTCAGGACTGTGTCTTCTAGCCAAAATAAGAGAAAAAGAAACATTCTTGTAACTAGTGAAATGTACAGCTGCAATAAGACTGATTCTCTGAAATCAACTGTACAGTGCACACAGAGGTTTATCCACCTTGTGTGAGTTTTTAATTCTAACAATTCTTTTTTGAGGGAGAAATCTTAAATTATATTTATACAGCCTTCTGAATCTTTCAAATTCAGTCCTTTGTACTAACAGGAAAGCCTCAAAGCTACAAATATTTTCCCTCTGTAAGGATTACACTTTTTTTCTTTCACTTTTCCTTCAACTTATTACTAATTAAGTAGTACTTGGGGGAAACACTTCCCACCTATAATTTGAACTACAGCAGAGTAAATGAAACAGGCAAACGCTTGTCTTGACTAATTTTCTGTCATTAATCTTATTAAATTACAACAGGATTGCAAAGATAGCCTGAAACCACTACAGCACTCAGAGTTTTCTGCAGAGTGCTATAAAAGATGCTGTTCACAAATGTGGACAGAAAAAAAAAAGACAAGAAAAGAAATAACTCTTCAAGCAGTGGAAAGATTTATTGTGGGTTTTATTAATACAAAAAATACATGCACGTGTATTACAGAAATAGTCATTACTTCTAGGATCAGAATTAATTGATTAAAAATTACTATTTTACTCTATTTATTTGGCTCTACGTACAAATTTTATCTTAACTAACATGCCAGTTGGTCTTATAAAAGATCACTCTAAAAAGAGGAAGTTTGCAGATAACTATAAGGTCTAATGAGGTGAACTACTAGCATAAGTGGAGCAGTGGCCTCTTCAGTGACAGTGAAGGTTGAACTGAGATTGAACTGAGGGAAGAAGGTTTTTCTGGTTTGTTTGTTTTTCCTTCTTCTTCTTACCTTAAAATAGAAGATTGTGTTACAGAAATACAGTTGAAGGATTGCTGTAAGAATGAAAAGCCAACAACAAATTAGTAATGGCGCTGTGGGGACATGAAAGATGAGCCATCAAAAGTCATTATCAAAAGAGTTGGTGTTTCTAGGCCTGCTTTTGCCTAGCAAAAATTACTGGCTGGCGAGTCTTATGTGTTGTATTTAACTGTTCAGGAAAAACAGAAGCCTTTAGATTAGGAGGAAGGGAACAGAATCTCATACAGAAATTGAAGGCATTTTAAAGAGTGATAGTTGAAAAGATCCCAGCCACATTGGTGAATAATGTTGGTCTGGGTGAACCCACACGAGCAAGGCTCCTTTCTTAGGATTGCACATATTTTATCACTGTTCTCACTGCAGAATGTATGTTTTAGGGGGTCATTTAACTTGCTTCGACTGGAGAATTAACTCTTCCAGCTGAGCAAGCTTTTATTACTTTCTTATTGATAGCAAGGTTTTACCTATAGGCAGACGTAATAACTGTTTCATAACTCAAATTAAGGTTTGAAGACTGTAACAATTTATCTAATTTTATACATCATACATGGTGTGAGAGTTTCTGCTATAGAAAGACTGGGTGAGAATTAAATGTGATGTTTCTTGGGAAATTCCACTTTCCTCCCTCCAATGAAAAGAAAATAATTCTCACGAATGCAATTTAGAAAAATATCTGGTATCTGGTCAGCTGGATTGCTTTGATTTTCTTCTAACCTCCTTTTAAGAAAAAATAACTTAAGAAGAATTTTTAAGCCATTCTGAAAGGGGAAAAAAAAGCCCAAATATTTCCTCTCTCAGAATGTCAGTCATCTTTTTTAGATAATATATAATTTTGTTTCAGCTTGGTTGTAATGGAACTTTCTTGAAACAAAACCTTTTCTTTCCAGAATATTTTCACAGAAGCATTAATATTCTCTGAGAAAACATTTTCTTCTCAACACCAGCTTTCACAATTTGGAGTAAAGGGATAAGATGGTCAAAAGACTTATGATGAACTAAAAAAAAAATAGAGAGTTTAGTAGGTATTCTTTTTTAAAGTCTCATAACGTGAGGAGTCATAATTTAGATTTTTTAGACTTGAGCTTGACAGTGCTGAGAATATAATAACAACAATAGCATTGTTTTTACTGCATTCCTTTAGTGAACAAACACCCAAGATCTGATTCATCAAAGCATTTGGAAGAAAATTTAAGTATATCCCTCTGCGGTAACCTGTTTGATCATGGTTCAGCAGTCCCTGTATCCTTGACTGCTTTCATGCATCAGAACTGCTGGTAAGGCTGGTAGTTGAGCTGATGGCAAAGGAACATATGCAGAGTAATATTTAAAATTTCCCTACAAAGGATTAATTAAAGACATAAGTGGTCTGTTACATGTTGTGAGTTTCGCTGCTTATAAAAAGTCAGGACAGAATGAAGTAGTTTGGCTTAATTGTGTGTGTACAGCAATCAAGTCAAAAATCCAAGAAGTCTGCACAAATAGTATCTTGTATTAGCTGTGGTGTAAGAGAAAAAAAATCCTAAAATTTCATTTTTAATTAATTTATTGTTCATTTTCAACTGCAAAAATATTTTCTGTTGGCATATATTTAAATTAAAAGGTGTTTATAGTAGTTTTATTTTCCATAAATAGCCTGAGCATCTGTAGCTACTAACGGTTTTGAATATTATTTGAATTATCTCAGTTCTGTTTTTATGTAAAGATCAAGCAAGAAGATGAAACACATATATTTGCTCAGTATAACTGTGCTTTTATGAAAGACTTCATCTTTAGATGATTTCTTCACCACTTAAAAAAATTATATATTTACTTTGCCGTAAACTTTACGTTTGCTTCTCACCATTTGTTCCATTGCAGTGCTATTCCCACCCCCATTCACTTATCCTGGCTCCGCTGTGTCCTTCCCTGCCCACTTCACACAACCCTGGCTGGGTATCCCAGCCCTTTGTCTTCAGAAAATCCTCTGCACCCATGGGTGTTTTTATAGCTTGAAGCTTGCAGTCTTACTGAATAGTTATAGAAATTAAAAAATAATTGGAATCTCCAGGGCTGAAGGAGTAGAGGAGCATTCATTACTGCTGATAATTATTGTAAGAGTAATGATCTGCAGATATGGAATTAGCCTTAAATTAATTGCAGTCCATTCCTCCATAAATCGAGAGTGTGAAATTTCTTGAGGAGAAGAACCTTTTAAACAAGTAAAGTCACACATGCATTTGAAATGTGATTAACTTTGTATTATGGAAATTTCTGAGGTCAGTGATAGTAGCAGTATCCACCAGTGCTGACAATTACTATTGTCTTAAGCAATTGCAGAGCACCCATCTCCAACAGTGAGGCTTGTGATGTGGCAGAGTAGATGCATCAAACCACCTTTGTCAGTAGCAGACATATGGTCCCGTGCATCCTTCTCTAGGTGCAGAGCATTCTGGCTGTCAGCTGTGAGAGCAAACCCATCCTTTGCTTCAGTGAGAGGGTGAAGCTCCCCAGTGTGGGGTAGGCAACAGTCTTGTTGTAGAGGCTCATTGCCAGTAGACTCTAGGACTAGTCTACGCTAGGCCAGCAAGCACCTTTCTGGAAGCCCCAGGCTTTGACACCAGCTAGGGGTTAGAGGAATCCACTCCCCATACTTGATAAATTTAGCTCAGCCTTAATTAGCCAAACTTAGCCATGGATCCTTTGTGTTTCCCTCAAGTTACACAATGCCATTCTCTTGCCTCTTTGGGCATCCACTCCTTGTGGCTGAAGCTGTACAAAACCAAAGCAAGATGAGGGTTCCCCGTGCCTCTTCCACCATGCTTGTGCTTCAAGACAATCTGATATTATATTTTCCAGTTAAAAACTCTGACTGCAATTCGACTATAAATTAATGAGGATTTTGGTGGTATGTTTTTCCTTTCCTTGTGGTTAGAGGAAGAGGGTAGGGAGAGTTGGTTAGCAAGACGGATGTCTTACTGCTGGTGTCAGGCTGGCCCCTGCAAAATCCCTTTTATCAGCAGTATAGTGTCCCCAACTGTGAGCACTGAGGTGCCAGCGGTAATTAGAAGTGCAGCTATCAAATGCTACTTTGTTCACAATGAAAAGTGCTTTTTTTCCCCTTGTGAACTTTTCACATTACTGGGCTGAACAAAACGGGTGGAGATTTCTTCTTAAGCTAATTCTATTGTTATAAAAATTTGATAGCGACATTAAGTCAGTCTTTACTGGCTCAGCTGAGGCTTCTGGAGCCTGTTGGGTGTTAAATGGGGTTCCCTGCTCAGTGACCTCCAACAACAGCTGACGTCTCCTGATCTAAGCACTTCCTGTTGTTTTACTGATGACGGTTAGTTTTCTATTAAGCTCATTTGAGTCCTGCACATTTTTACCCTCTGCCCTTTAAAGGGAGGGACTAATGTTAGTTTTGGCTTCTGAATGAAAACTTTGCAGTTCAGGCAGAGCAACTGTGAAAAAGAAAGAAATTTAAATTATAAATCATCTTTAGCGTCATGGCATGACTGTTAACAGCTGACTTAACTTTGCTATTATCTATTGGAAATTTCAGCGTGGAGCGTTCCCAGTATCAAACGTCCTACAGGCTTTGCTAGTCATCCAAAAGTCAAGAGCAGTGCTTAAAAATACATGAGATTTGAAAGCTGTTAATAATGCATATTTGCTATTTCCTTCTGCCCTTCAGTGTTTTAACCTTTATGGGTCCATAAAGGTCACATTTTCAGACTTTTCTCCTTAGCCTTCAAGGGCTAGGAACTCAAAAATGAAGGCTGAGATTGTCAAAGAATTAAATTCTTCTAGGAGCTTGTTGGGGGGGGAGCAAGGAGAAATCAAATCTGTGACAAAATCCCAAGAGCTGGCAGTACAATTAGTGAGAGGGAGGCAAGGAGGATGTATTTTCATTGCTAGTGACTGGGGCTAAATTGTCTAAATCACAGTACTGATTTGAATGACTTAAACAAAAAAATAGTAAAGGATTTAATCACTACACTGTTATGCCAACCTGGTTCAGAGCCCATGATGTATACTTAAAGGCAAAAAGCAAAAAGAGGATAGAGTTTCACTTATAACTCTTGGTTTTGTACATTCAATGGATTAGGCTTGATGCACCAATGTACGTTCCTCCATGTGCCATCTGAGGCATTTGTTTTGAGAAGTAGTATTGTCCTCAGGCTTCCAGACTGCAGGCTCGCCTCTCCAAAGGCAGAGCTAGTCACCCACCACGTTCCTCTTCTGCTGCTCTCAAAATTTTAGACCAGGACAGTTGCTAACGAAATAATTCATGGCACAACCTGGTCACATAAGATATAGCAAATTGCAGCCTGTTCAACATATATGAAACTAATTTGGACAAAGTAGCTTGCTTTCAGCTCACAGGTAGTAAGTACTTCTACAGTATATGTATGTGAAGCGCCATACATGTAAATTGTCAAGGAGTGAAAACTCAAGAACTGTTTTTGTTTTGTTTTTCCTAATTAAGCACAAATTAAATTATGGAGCTTAATGCTGTTCAAACAGAGCCTCACATAAAATTAACAGATTAAAGGGTTGCTGAAAGTATTGGCCAATATACAAGAATTAGAAATATTTTAAGAAAATAACTTTGAATCAATCCACAAATGAAAAACCTCATTGTCATATTTATTTGCAGCTACATGAGACATTCTGAAATCAGGCCATTTTATTTTCCCCTAGCATTATGCGTTTAATTTGGAAGTCCTGTATTTTAGAGCTTCCACTGAATCAAAAACCGAAACAAAGAGACTTCAAAAGCCATTGTTGCTGCGTTCAAGTCTAAACTCTACCTTTGTTCCTATAGCTAATGAGTTTATACTGTCCTGCAGGGAGAATTGACACCAGCCTCAAGTAACTGAAAGCAGGCCAAATGCTGGTAAGATCACAGCACTAAAGTAATTATGGGTTGATTAAATGTTTATCTTCTTTACAGGTGGGAAGGGAAGAATGAAAATGAAGTAGGGCGATGCAAAGAGACTGGCAAGATTCATGTGACAGTCAATCACAAGTACTACAGGCCGACTGAAGTGGTAAGAAAATGCCCTCTCCTACTTTTGCAAATGAATAATCCAATCACTCAGCCAATAAATTGCTGCATTTGGCCAGCAGTCTGTGAAAACAGCTTAATTGCGCTCCTGCTGCCGGCTCTTAGAGCTCTAAATTAGCCTGCTTGTTGCCCTCCTCACAGCCAGCTACCTCGGAACAAGCAAGCAGGCAAGCAGTGTTGCCCAAGAGGAGCAGGTTTGACCTGTCACAGAGACACTGTTCTGCTTCAGTCAATCTCTCTGAATGGGTGCTTAGGGGTGTGAAAAATCATCTGATGGGAAGCAAAGTGAAGTGTAAAACAACTTGGTATTCCTTCTGGTTTCAAATGGGTATTCCCTCTTCCAGCTGCAAGAAGGGAAAGCAAAGGAAGGTGGGCATTAATAGGCTTGATTTTTAAAGTACTTTCCTCTATGTCTTCATGATGGTGCTTTAACTTCATCCAGTGAGTATCCCCTGTGCAGCTTATGTCTTTGTAACTGTATGTACTACAAAATGTCTATTTTAGAAGTGCACATGTGCTTTGTTTTCTCGGGTGCTTTGCAGGGTCCCACTCAGTAAATACTCATTTGCAGAACAAGTCTTTACTGCCAGGAATGCCTCAGTGAATTCTGCTGGGGGCACTCAGCCAGAACACTGCCAGCAGGACCAAGCCACTTACTCCTGTGCTCAAATCACCTCATGAGCATGCTAGGACAGGAAAAAAGACAGTATTTCTAAGTCAGACAGGATGGTGGCAACCCATAGAGAAAGTACTGGACTGAGCCTGGTTTCTAGACACAAGGAACAATAGCTTCAGTTGTGCGACATGGGAGTGGGTGTGCACAGGAGAGGATGTTCTCTTCTCCTGGGGAGCGTTTTACCAGCCCAGCCAACTGCTGACAAAGCATCAGCTGTCAGTTCATCCATTCAGAAGTGCTGGCTTCAGCTGCCTGATTCAAATAAGGTGTGACACAATAACATTTGTGTTCACATGGATTGTAGGGTAGGAATGGAGACCTGTGTGTGTGGAAGTGGGCATGGGTTCTAAAGTGGAAATTCAGAGGGGAATAGAGACTTTCATGTTATGTAAAAAAGGGCTGTGCCTGTATATCAGAATCAAATGCTAGGAAGTAATTTAGGGCTGCCTGTCATTCTGTGCTTTGGTGAGGTGTCAGGAAGATAAGGAGGACACAGAGACAAAAGGACTTGCCAAACGGGAAAAGGACACTTGACCCAACAAGTCTGTGCTTTGTGAGACCCACTTTCATGCTTTGTCATACCTCTTACTGAAAAATACATATTCAGTCTGCAAATTTCACTGGTAGTATGTAGCTATTCTGAAGCCCTCACTGTAGTTCCATTTAACTGACATGCTCAGACATTTTCTGCTGAAATAGTAGTGCCATGGTCTTCACTCTGTCCTAATTAGTCTCCTTATCAGAACACTTTTTTTTTTTTTTATATATTTTTTTTTTTCAGCTCACAAACAATTCTCTGCTTTGGGACAGTACATAAACACAGGTCCCTCGGGAATGCTCATACAATTACTAGTGCATCCATACAAAACTATAGGGATGTACTGAAATACAGAATGGAATGTAGCCTTGAAATAGCATTGCATATAAACTCAGTAGGCATCTGATGTTTATCTGAAATTACCTGGTCTGGTCTGGGCCACCTTCCCTTGGGCTCCATCTCTCTCTTCCGCTGACCCCATCTTGCTTCACGTTTAACACAGTAACTACTTGATTCCTGTGGAACTCAAGAAGGCTGTGAAGCTACTCAAGCAGGATCAAGGTAGAAATGTGAAACAGGTTTTGAAGTATTTTTGTCTTGAGGATTATGCAGGTGAAATGTGAGTAACCACTTCTGTGAAGAGATGTGGCATCTGCTCCCTACAATCAAAGCTTCATTTTTAGGGTAATTCATGATGGGTACCCAGAATCATGTTAATTTCTTTTAATTCTGGTTTTATTTCTGTTCCTTATCAAGGGTGGGCAAACTTCTTTTTCTTCAGTGAGGGAATTACATCCTTGCAATTCAAAAATGCCAGACTAAAACCCAATCCATTGCAAGAAAGTGAGGAAAAGCAATGAGAAAATTGAAACAGGTTCTCAGCACATGTCCTCTCCCACCACCTTCACCAAGACCACTGAAAGCAAAAAAGCCTCAGAATGACATTTTGGAAAGAGGCTTAGCTAGATCAGTTAACAGGAATTCTGCTGTTGAAACCTATCTGACACAGAAAATATGATGCTGAGATTCTCATGTCTTATTTGGAAGCGTTGCTATCTATCTGTGCCTCTAAAATTTAACATGGTATTTTGGAAAATGAAAATAAATATCATTTAATCTTGTGTACAGTCAGTTCTGACAGTGCCAATACATTCATTTGAAAAACAGATTTGTTTTCTTCAGTTAGTGATCCCTGGGGTCAAGGCCTCTCATTGAAAAGCTTAGCTGTACTGAAGAAGAAACCTTGAAATGTGAGACTGTCTTCTGGTGAAACTAAGTAGACCTTTTGAATGTCTTGACTCTAAATCTCTTTACTCTTCTTTTGACTGCTTTGGGGCCCCCTGATATTTACTGGCCTTGGGAATTATTCCTGCTAAAGTTTCTAATTCCTGCCTCTGTGCTTTCCTCCTTGCATCTTTCCAACTACCAACCTGTCAGTATCATTTCTTTCATCTTGTAATGAATTTCTATCAGTATCTTTTCTGACACTTTTTATAATTGTATTTGGAGACTAACCTGCTGCAAGGATGGAGGAAAAATGATTACTTCTACCTTTCTTAAAATCAGCAGTTTTCAACAGACACTTTCTGACAAGTTTGCTTTTCATACTGCTTTGATACACTGAGAAAGATGCTTTCACATATTTTGCAGGCTTGTTTAGCACATGGCTAGTAAGGTCATACTTTACACTCATTTGCTGCCCTAGGCATGTAAAAATAAATTTCCACTTAGTCAACATACTTGTAAAGTGTAGGTACTTTAGAAATTATCTCACTAGTCTTTTCTACTTTTGTCACAATCAGAATGTTCATATTGTAAGTTGGTAACTTATTCTACACTTGGATTTAAATAATCTATTTGGTGTTCACAGAAATAATGTGATTTCTTTTCAAAGTTAAAACCAAAATGCAATGAGCCATCACAGACAGTTAGAAACAAGTAGCTCTGCAGAACAGGATGTTGAAGTATCTAGTCTCTCAATCCCTGAAGTTGGGTAATTTTTAGAGAATTAGGGCCTGTCTTTAATTTTCTTATCTTTCAGCACGATAATTGCTATTAATTTGTTGCAGAAATTGCCCTCCAAGAATTGCACAATTGCTTCTAGTCAAATTATGCCCGTTAAGGTGTCTGAGTAAAATTGCCTCTATTATTTTTGCATGACAGATATTAAGCTAACAGTTCTATAGTTTACCTCATTTCATTGCCCTTTCCTGCAACAATGAAGATTGACTTCAGATCGCACTGGTTTGTCCTGTCATCACAGAACTTAAGATATATGTATCTCTCAGGTAGGAGTTTGTGTTACATTTTATAAGGGAGAAAAAAATAAACCTTTCATCCATATGGAGACTTGTGTTTTTTCTCTGAATCTAATGCTCTGCGTGTGCTACAGTGAATTCTACCCATCCTCCCAAACTGTTTCTGCAGCTGTTCTACAACTTGCCCATAGGAGCTGCAGGTTGTATTTGTGCAGCACAATTGTTACTAACTGGTATGACTTTAACTCTGAGGATACACATACATCAATGCAAATTTCCTTCCTTTAAGCAAGCCCTTGAAACTCTGTCACAATGAGATGCTAATATTTAAGCAGTCATCTGGTCTCTTATTCTGCTTCAAAGAAAAAAGGGCATGCTAATTTGCTACCTTTTTCCTTTTCTTATATGCCTAAAGCAATTAAGCATTTTTCTCCCAGTACTTTCTAGCACTGATATAAGTGAAATCCAGATGTAATGGTTAGCAGAAAAAAATCATGGCAGTGTCAAAAGATATTTCATCCTCCTGGAATTATTTATTTAGAACTGCTCTTTCTAATTTCTAAGAAGTTCTGTATCCCTCCTTACTAGGTTGTGTACTTTCCAAAGGATTGTTTGTTGTATCTAAGTATCTGCAAACAGGTATATATACAAGAAATTTTCCAAGTCTTCTGTGGTGCTTATACTAAGCTTTACATTTGTCCTAAACTGCATTTGGCCTCAGTTGCCCTTTTTATATTTTTTAAAAATTCAGCTCTATGTTTCCCATGTTTCATAGGATTCCAGTAAAAATTCCTTGGGGCATATCACATTCCCCAAAGCCAGCTTTCTCAAAGTCAAAAACATTTCTGAACTCCTCTAAGTGTTCCTGCCCTAAAGAGCATTTAGAGTCTAATGAAACCATGATCACAAAATCCTAAATGCCCTGCACTTCCACTTTAGTTTTCATACAAGCTTCATTTCCTACTCTTAAGTTCAGAGCCGCCTGTGACTGTAAGCTGTTCAGATGGCTGCACAAGGAAACACATGTTTCCCTTCCTCAAGGATCTTTTTGCTCATCAATGTCAATGTGTAGCCTGTATTAATACTCATGAAAATGGAATGGGAGCATTCAAGGAAGAATAATCTTCAGATAATTTTCCTGTCTATTTTCCTCACTAGCAGGTAAAGAAGTTGCTAGTTGTCATAATTCTAACAGTTTTCTCTTATCATTTTTTTTTTGTTCCTCCTCCTTCTGAAAATGTATGTCAACACCTGAAAAGTACTGCTGAGGTAAATTATTACCTCTGTTGTCCTTAGTTCTCCTTCAAGCTGACTTTGCTGCTGTGTCAGCCAAAATGTTTATAACTTTCCTTACTTCAGATTCAACACTATCTCAGCACTGCTTTGCCACTCTCTTCTTTTTATTTGTCTCTCCTGCTAATGAAACCTGCAGTAGATTTTTGTTTGTTTGTTTTAGTTAAGGAGCTACATATCAGGCATTTCAGAGATTTCTCCGAAAACGTATATTGTCTCTGTACAGCCTCTACAAGGCACCGAGCACTTAACATATTTTACATGATTCTCAATGAACATGTGAAAAAGGTTTGAAAAACATAGTATTACTGAGTTTCCACTTCTAAAACACACCTACAGCAGCATAGACGGACAATGCTACTTGAGGGAGATCATGAGACAGCGGTAAAGTTAGGAGGAAAGCCTGAAGGTGTTGTGCTCTGCTGCTGTTACTAGAGGACACAACCATGTCTTCATAGGTAGCTTTCTACTTTTTTTACTTCACCCTGATTTTGTTCATTTTAGTTGTTCCCTACAAGATAGGAAGATCATTTTTTAAATCAGAAGTTCATCTTGATATGTCGCCAAATCTGAGAAGCTTCAGCAGGCTTGTGTCCAGTCTTGCTCAATGTCTTGTTTAATCCTCTGAGCAGACTCTAAACAGAAGCCCTAGCCCCACACATTTCTGACTTTTTGCTTTATAACTAGCTCATTGCATCAGTAGTAAACAGGTGCATCCATTAACGGAATCCCTCTGGACACCACCGTTTGCAGTCCTCATATGCTGTGCTTTATCTGGTTGCTTCTCTTTGCGTCATCCTGCTCCTCCTCTGCTCTGCCTCCAACAAAATATTTCTCTGACAGCTTCTACAGCTGGCTCTGTTCCCCTTCCTCCTTCACCACCTCTTTCCTTGCTGTCATTCCTGAGGTTTTGAAGCCAGCCATGTGTCATCTGTGACCTTCACATCGTCATTGATCTTCCTGAGAACATCACCATGTCTCTCCAAGTGTGTTTTCCGATCTCCTAATACCGCAACTATCTGACAAGACTAGCCAGAGGAAGAGGGCATTCTTACCTCCTGGGATCCAAGCTGGAATGCTTTTGCCCTCTGGATGTTGCACCATATGTTCATTTACAAGATCAGTATTTTTTTCTTCAGACTAGCTGGAGAAATCTGACTGACTTTGGGCAATGCAATTTTCCATTCTGGGTAGGTGAAGAGATTGTGATCCCATTGAAAAGCTAGTGTGTAAAGATAAAGCTGTCATCCAGGCAGAAGGGGTGGTGGGTTTAATTCATTGCTCATTCTTCTAAATGCTGTTGACACATAGCAATTAGTGACAATCTTGGTTGTGGCAGATCTGGGCTCAACTGCTAAAACTAGATTTTTAAATTAAACATAGGGGACTGGAGTCTTAAAGCTGAGGGAAAGGTGAATGAGGATAGAAGGCTTCTTACCTGCTTAATTAGGCCCTGATTCAGCCAAGCATCCAAGCAAGCGCTTCACTTCAAGGGCTTGAATAGCTAATAGGGACAGTTTCCATACTCGGAGCTAAGAGTGTGCTTTTGTGCATTGCTACATCTTAATATGAAGCAAAGCAATTCATGTAGAATGGGAACTGAGATGGCCAGTCCAAACTTGTGGGAACTCAGCTGATTATTCTTGTTTGTCTGCCCCACTGTACATGAGCACAGCACTCAGGAGCAGTAAGCTGAAATAGCTCAAGACAGTTTCTTTAACCAAGTTCTCTTAGGGTGGCTGTGCAGACAAGAAGGGATTAGACCAAGTTCATGCAGTTTGCAGTTTTAATCAGCTGTTCCTGTAGTGACACTTCCCACCCGTAATTCTTCTCTGCCTTCCTAGCAGTGGGAGGTCTTATCACCACCTCTTCACTTATTCATGCTTATTCATGCACAGAAAGTCTCTCTTTATCTCACCTCTAATTCCTTTACCTCTCCCTTCTCTTGGCCTGCCATTTGGCTTCCTCGTCCCCCTTGTTATCTCTGTTGTCTCACCCTCATTGGGACCATTTCTTGTTTTCTTGTCACAGCCTATCTTTTGCCTGTCCCATACAAACATTCCTTGTACTTCAGGTAGATGTGGTTGGAAATGCAAAGCCTCTGAATGGAAATCATGGGGTTGGGAAAAAGCCTGGAGCACGCAAAAGCCACAACAGAAATCCAGGCTTAGGCAGCACCAAAGACACATTTGTCACAACTGCCAAGTATTCCTGGTTGCCAGCCGTCTCCACCAGCTATTCCACATTTCCTACAAGAGATCAGATATTCAAAAGGCCTGAACTGTGGTTCAGACAACATTTTGGAGTGCCCAGTGAGACTGGAGTACTGGCAGAGTGTGTCAGCACAAAACTGTTCCCACTAAGGCTTTCAAAAGACCTTGGTGTTAGAGGTGGTTATGGTCACTTGCAGACCTGATTGCTGGTTTGCATTCAAAATTGGGAGAATGTCTGAAGATCTGCCTCCCTTTCAGAAGTTGTTTATTTTATTTTACAATGGGATTTTAAAAGTCAAGCAATGTGTTAACAATACTGTTCACATTTTGATTGTTTCCCACCACGTTGTAACCTTTCCCTTCAAGCATGCTGTGCCAACTCAACTCTCGCAATGGTTTTAGAATGGCAGCACAGAACCATAAATGACATGATTTATATGAAATTAAAAATGGCTTTTGAATACAGAGGATATGAGACAGAGGTGAGGTTTCCTTCAGCAAATATGGAATCAAGAGCTAGACTGTTGTCTGATTCCCCCAGCCTTTGCAAGAGCTTGCTTGCCTTCAGCTGTTTGTATTTTATTTTATGAGTGAGTAGGAGCACAAAGGAAGATGACAGCCACAGACAGTTCATGTTTCATCTGAGAAGCCATGAAATTATTTTGGTGTTGTTAAAAGCAGTTTCTGCAGAGTTGGGGTCAGTAGATGCCTTGACATCAGCTTTTTCAGCTTCAAGTCTTCCATTCAGTGGTTTGCTAGGTGCATAGCTGTCTTGAGCCTGGGTGTACCACGGCACCTAATATTTTTCTTCTTTGAAAGATGGTATTTAAAGCCACTGATTCTCAAAATCCTATGCCACCTCCTGCAAAATACGTATCAGTGTTATTTTCGTGCTGCTGAAGGTGTTATCAGAGGGAGCGCAGTTGTCCCTCTGAATGATACTGAAGAGCAGTGTGAAAGGGCCTTATGGACCGACCTTAGGAGAAATGCATAAGCAAGAGGTAGCTAGTTCTGAGGAACCAGGAGGGCTTGGGTATTTGTCTCCAAAAGCTTTCATTTCATGTTTTCTAAGTCCAAAAATTACAGTAGGTATTTTCATTTTCTTCTGTTTCTTTAGATATTTGAAATTTATTCCCCTAGAAATGTGGAGTGTTTTAACTTTAATTTTATCTATGGAAAAAAAAAACGGAAGTATTCTGCTTAGGAAAAAATGGAAAAAGAAAATAGGAAAAAAAGACATTTCAGTTTTTCTGGATGACAGGAGAGTACTTTTTGGGGGTTGTCAGGCTTTCATTTAGATTGATCCTAGATGTCTTCTGTCTCCCCTAAAATATCCACCAGAAGTTTTTGTTCAGACTAATGTCTCTGTCTTTCACCATTTACAATTTCTCTCAAAGGGGCAAATGGTTGAAAGGAAGTGGAGGTTTGGAAATGGTTGTTTAAACCTTCACCTTTCCTGTCTATCACCTTTAGAGTCATCAATTCACAACTTCATGATGGAGACATGAAGACGTGGGACCTTTATTGTTGTCACCCTAAGGTGATGATGAATGCTTAGCTGCCGTCCATATCTTCATGTATCATCTTTGGATTCCACTAAAAACCTGTATCAATGTTTCTCTCCTTAGAAGAATTTTAAAAACTTTTACATTGTTAGTTATTTTTTAGTATCCTTGATATTTCCTTAGTGTTCAAAGAGAGATTGTATTGTTGAGTTGCAAGGGAAATTGAGCCTTGTAGAGCTGAACAACTTTCTGAAATGTTTTTTTGTCGCTGGATAAAACCCTAGAAAATTATCTCTGTGGCATAAACATCTACAGTATTTGTCATGAACCAGGAAATAGATCTTCATGCCCATCTTGGATACTCCCCAAATTGTCTGATGTCCCAGCTAGATGGGTGAAAGAGGAGACAGTAATTATCTGCAGGGCAGGGGAGACTTAAACATTAAAGAGCTTTATGCCTAGGATCAGCTGGAATTTTTACTCATTCCTCACATATAGTGTCTGAGCTCACCAAAGCAGACAATATGAAAAATATTAACAGGATTCAAGAAGACATTAGTAATAGATTAAGAGTGCATGCCTCCCTTGAAAGACTTTTTTTACTTCATTTTTTTTTCCTTTCAGCCAGAAAAGTCTAAAGGTGAGTAGGTGAAGTCAATTTTAATAATTCACAGACAATATGAATCTATTTCTCACTTGACAGAGCTAGTGTTTAAACTATTAGCATTGTTTGGCACAACATAAAACAGGATCAGTCACTCATCCCTTTGAAACATCTAACCTGGCCTCATTTAAATTTTTTCCTTCCAACTTTGCCAGTACATTTTAATAATCTTGGTAGAGCTCTCAGCTGACTTGTGACTTCAGATTTTATCTACCAGGTTGTGGTTGGGAATGGAGTAAGACCATGGAGCACCATTCCTGGTCAGCTTTTTCTGTATGCAATGACATAGAAACCTCAGTGCTATGGATAGGCATTGAAATTCAAAACAGACCACTTGACTGCTGAACAGAAATGAGCTTTTAAATGAGATTTTCTTTTTGGAACACTGTTCTGTGATTTTTGAAAACACTTTTTTTTCCTTCCTTCAGATTGCTGAAATCGTACTACTTTGCCATCATGGTTTTTGAATAGCTGTAAGGAGAAAGGTGGATTAACAATAATGAAAACAAAAAATTGTGGTTTAAAATAGGGCGCCTGCCTGGCTTTTTACAGTAATCTGTGACAAGTTCGTGTTTATAATTCACTACATCTGTTACCAAGTTAGTGCTTTGCAGACCTTAGTTTTACAAATTTCCAGATCGGGTGACAAGGAGTTGAATTGCTTTTATTTTTATTTTTTCTTCTATTTGACCCATAAAATACTACACTTCCACCTTCTGATTTAGAAAGCAAAAATATATATTAAAGCTTCTTTACAATAACAAAGGCTTGTGACTAGAACAATTGGCTCCCTCACTAGTTTTCCCTCAGATAAGCTGTAAATTTCCAAACCTCTAATCTTTGACAGCGTTTCCCTCTTGATCCTAGTTTGTTTCCATGTGTTGGGGGAGATTAAAAAATGGGTTATGAAGGGGAAATTGGAAACAGAGGAAATGTGAGGTTTTAGGAAAAGTGCAGGTGAGCGATAGAGCCAAGTTTGCTCTGTGCACTGTTTTCATAGCTATGAAACAAAGCCTACCATGGCCTTCTATACTACGGTGTCACCGCTGATCACATGTTGTGACATTCGCTCCTTGCTCTAATCAATTCTTCTGTAGTGCTAATCCTAGAAGGTTACCACAGTCTTTTATCCTGCACACAGTTAGCTGAAAGGGCTTGCAGAGGAGTATCCAAGGTAGTATTTAGTTGTTTTCCAGGACTTACTTTCTCTGTTTGCTCCCCAAGGTGCTTATTGATATCATCTCTATATTTCACATATTTGTTAGGTGCTTTCTGGATGGCTTCTAGGCTTAAAATAAAGATCAAAATTAATCTTGACTGATAAAGTAAATCCCAAAAGAGTCAGATGGCTCAGACACTGCTAACAAGAAGTTGGCATGATTAGAATCTGCCTGGCCCTAACGGTAAGCCTCTCACTTCTATAATAATTCAATGACAGTGTGGCATAATGAATGCAAGGGGCAGGTAGACACAGAAGTAAAAATGCAAATGCATGAAGGTGCATTATTCACGACAGTAGAGATTCACAACAGTGAAGACTTATGTGTACTTGAAGAACAGCCAAAGGGAGCTGGTGATGGATGACAGGCAGTTTGTGTGCTGGAAAGCTCAAAAGAAGTATTCATATTTTTGCCTTCTAGTATCGGTGACCTCAATTACTTCTACTTTGGCGTAACTGCTGGATGGAGTTAAAAAAAAAAGACATGATTGAGTTAACGAAGTTCTTAATTATGGCTTTGTGAAGGACTTCCTACTGCAGATGAATGTCTGGAACAATTATCTTTGATACTTTGATAGCATAGCTTGCTGTGACTGCAGATACCCTGGATGCAAATGTCTGCATCCAGCAGCTATTCAGCTAGTGATCTGCTTTCAGAGGAAGCAGGTGTCAGGGCCGTGATTGCTGGGGGAAGCTTCTGGGAGAAACTGTATGTGCAGGTATGTGGTAGTTGATGTACTTGCTGTGCTTTTTGTGAGGATCAGCATTATATGCCAGAGTTCATCAAATGTGCGTTTCGTATTACTGACATGTAGACAACTGATGGGGAGGTTTAGCTTCTGCAACAACACAGACAGCTGCCACTCATATATCTGGATATAACTTACCAGGACTTTGAACTAGGAGGGACCATTTAGAAATGTGACAAAGCAGCTGGAGTCACTGTTGCTTTTGGCTGGATTGTCCCATTTATGGTGGTGAAAGGAAAGGTTCTGCTGAAGGGATATGCGCAGCAGTCATAGGAATGTAATCAATAGTTCATTTTCCACAAAACAATGAATGCCAATGACTGCTGAAGACAGAAAGAGCTATATGCAATAGATGTGAATGCATCCTTGATTTGTGCATCAACCTTCCTCTTATTACTGACTACTATTTTTCTGTAAAGCCTGAAGAACCTGGGTTGTCTCTCAGGTCTTCCAGTGTCTTTTTTAACTGCTGAGAATGCAGTTTGACACTGTTTGCAGTTGCCAATGAGCAAAGCTTCACAAAATGTGGTATGTCAGGAATGTTCTCAAGCACAGGGTGGTGTGAAGGTTTTCTCAGAGATCCTGCATAACCCATCAAAGACAGCTGAGGAGACTGGTACACTCCAGCAGACTCATCACGATGGTGTCTCACTTCCAAAAGCCATGATTATTGAGGCAGAGGAAGGAATTTTTGTTACATTCCTTTACAGGAAATTATTCATTTTGGATCAGGATTCAAAGAGAACGAATATCCAGTTAGAATTTTTTTAGTTTCTTTCATATATTGCTGTCAACTGGGAAATTTTGACCTTCTTATAATAAGTACTGTCTAAACATTTACAGTGAATTCTGTAGAGATGCGCTTTGAAGAAAGGCGTTCTATTGATATAAATTATTTAAGATGCGCTTTAGATTCCTGGATAAGTAAAGAGAGGGTTAGACTTTTCTGTAAGAACATCAGTTTAAAATGTAATGTGAATGGGAAGAAAAGACTTGACAATGCACTGGTGGACATAAACAGACTCATTTCTGTGGAAAGGGTGTTGACAGGCAGTGATTTTTGGGAAGCCTCCAGACATTGTCTTTAGGGATTTAAGCAATATAAAAATTATTATTAAAAAAACCCACCACATTTACATCAGCTGTGCCTCAAGATTTTTTCTTTTTTTTTGCTTTTTTTCACATACTTTTGTTCTATTAAACATTTCCAGAAACACTTGTATAGTTAAGCCTGGCACTGTGAAAAGGACTAATATCTCTTTTTGTTCGACTCTTCCTGTGTTGATTTTTTGTCAAATTGAGTACACTTCAGCTGCAAGTTTAGGCTTGTTCAAAAAACAAGAATACATGGGGCCTTGGGCCTGATAAACTGCATGTGGATCTGAACTAAAATAGTCACATTGAACATCATGTTGGTAAATGTCCTTGCATATTCACATGGCCTTAAACACAGAGATGCTCCCTCCAAAAGTAAATTCTAGGCACACAGACAATATTATTCGCTCATGCCCTAAAAGTTGCCTCGCTTTGGTTTGTTCTTATCCCCAAAATTCATTTTTATTGTGCCAAGTAAGGTGGTGATTTGGAGAGGGGTAACATAACAAGTGTTCTGGGTTTTTTCTTCATTTCTACCCCCTCTACAAAGCATCCCGTTGACTGCTGCTGCAAAGAGAGCAAACAGATGTCTTTTTTGTGCCCCCAGATCTTTCCTGAAAACAGTTTTGTTGCCATCAAAAATCACTCTGCTAATGATATACTATGATTTCTTGTGCGTCCTGATGACCACTGTTGGTGTTTGTTGTTTTCCCACCACACTGGATCTCTATTTATGCTCCGTTTCACATACTTGAAGGCATGTGCATGCAACTTGACCTGGTGAGTTAGACTGAGTAAAGGAAACAATCTATTATGAAGAGTGTGAAATGCTTCAGTGCAGGAGAAGCAGGGCAAATTAGCTCATATAACCCGCTGTGTTTGTCACAGTAGCGTTATGGCTTCATGTTGTTAGGTAGTTCAGTAATGTGCAGCACGGCCTCGGATTATGAACTTTTTGTGCTGGAAAATTTCTTTTGGTCCTGGTTTGCAGAACAGCTAGAGCAGGAAGATACTTGATGTTGGCAGAGGTTTTTAGGTGCAAACTGTAATAATCACCACTATATCTTTGCTAAGATTTTAAAGAATCATATGTGGGAACATATTTATTACACCTGTTCAGATTCTGACCCATAAATGCAAACATTCATCTGCATGCAAAAGCTGAAGCAGGGATACCAAACCTAGTTCTCTGGCTGGGTAACAAGACAGTTTTTCAGGGCCCTGAGATCCAAGGAGCTCATTCTATTACTAGAAGATCCTTGGATGCCATCCTTAAATGTTTTATGGTATTTTTATTAGAACTTTCCACTCTTTGGTGGATCAATGGGAAGCCTGTTTTGAAACTTTAGGCACTTCTTTCTTTGCAGTAGATTTTCTAATTAATGGTCTGCTACTGTAAACTCACATATTTGTACTGACACATATTTTAAATACAAAGTAGGTAAAGGAAAATCCAAAGAAAACGAGAATATCTGGTGGACAGATGTGGTCTCCACTGTCAGCTCATTAGCCAATTTTACAAATTCAATCTTCATAAAAGAAAAAATGTTATGATGTAGTGGCTTGTTGGCTCTAATGTACAAGCATTGTACTGGTAACTATATTAATATAAATTGTAAACCAGTGTACATTTTGAGCAGTTGCAAGGTATCTTCACAAACATTTCTGGTGACATACTTTTGAAAGGTATATTTTACATTCAAAATAACCGAAACATCATGGGAGATAAATGTGGTTTCATCTAACCCTTATATGGACTGCATGACACTTATCTTTCTCTTCTTTCAAAAATATGCACTACCTTATAGATACAAATAGATCTATCCTGTAGGTTTTCTACTAAAAGTAGAAAACTCAGAGTTAGGGATCAGATGGCTTAATGTCACTGTTTTGCTGTGTCCCCTTGGGTGACTTATATACTCTTTCTGATGCTAAATACTCAGAAAGTGTCATGTAGAGAGTTTGGGAACTGACTTTTACTTACACTGTGACCTTCTTATACTGCTTCTATATTAAAATCGGCTTTTCAGGGGAAGTTTATTATTATTAAACTACTTGAGCGAAGGCTCAGGTATCAGCTTAATTCTGCTGCTGCCACATGTCATGTGGAGAGTGTACAGTATTTTTGCAGGACTGAGGCTTGTCTCCTGTTCTGTTTCTTCTCATCATGTGCTTCTGCATAGGGTGACTATACCTTTCTATTGAGATATATTGTCTTCATACTTTATTATTCTCCTTGGCCTTCCAAAGGAAATATGAGACTCTTGCCCCAGAACACGAATTCCCCATTACTGTTACTCCCCAGTGCCTACTGCTGCTCTCAGATTTTGCAGCCCCGCTAGCCAAACACACGTGTCTTCTCAATCTTTCTGCAGAAACAGAACTCTAGGTTTTATTCTAGGAGATGCCTTTTAAAAAGATTTCCAAGATTCCCAGGTTGTGCTTGCCCACAACAAAAGAAAGTAGTACAAACCTGGAAATACTCTACAGGCCAATTTTTTTATCTTTTTTTTCCCCCAGATATTGGTAAGTAAGTGAAACAGAACTTGATTTGGTGTTCCTTCTTGATGAAATGCATGTGTTGTGCACATACACGTGCTTTCTCTCTCTTTCTTCTCTGTTTAAATGCTATTTAAACAGTGCTCAGTGACTGCTGGGAGTTGTAATCTGTGTGCAACTGTCATGAGGCAAACACCAGCTGGAGGGATGGCTCTACAGACCAATCTGGAACCAGCTGAGTTGCTGAGGAGTCATAAGAGAGGGAAAAAGGGGTTCAAGAGAACTGAGCCAGTGCCTTTTGGAAATTATGTCTTACACTCTCATAAGAGCTACAAAGTCTGTATATTGTACAGTTTCTTATGCTTAGACAGAGACAAGATTACAAAACAGAAAATGACAAAACTTCACAGCCAAACTGGTACTTTCTCAGATTTGTTTGACAAGATATTTCACACAGCTTTAGAGCAGATGGAAAGCACCTATAAAAATCTGTTTACTATGTAGAAAGAACACAATTTTTTGCTTTTTATTGAAGAAAAACCTTTTTGCCCTGCAAGAATCACCAACAATAAAAATAATTCTATTTCATTTTCTACTTCTGATATGTGTTTCCATCATCATCTCTAGAGTCCTTCTCTGCGTGCATTTGCAGAAGGTTATCTGAAGAAGCACATATGTTTGGAAGTTTACCATTCTTTTAATTAAGTAACGCGTTAGGGTGTATTTATAGCTTTGCTGATTCAGAGCCATAGGTTAACAACTCCTGTACTCCAATACTGTTGAGTAATTGCCCAGAGCACTATACTAACACTTCTGTAAAACAAAGCACTGGGGACTGTTAGTGTAGAAAACTATAGAATTTTATAAGGGAATTTTAATAGGGAGCAGTATTAAAAATAAGTACCTCTGTTTATGGGTATTGGCTAATGAATGGAATGTAAAGAAAGATGCTAAGCAGCAACAGCTTCAGCAGTAGAAAATCTAAATGACAACAGGCAATTGTGAGCAGTGCGTATATCATAGTCGTTATGCCTAGATTCCTTGGTGTTATGCTCAAAAATAACAAAGTAATTGGTGTCTGTGTTGTAGCAGAGCAGATCTAGGGAACATTTGATGATGCTATGAGTTATAGCCTGGCTACAAGGATACTTGGACTTCAGCATCTTCAAATTAAGTACATCCCATTATTTAATCTTCCTGCTTGTAATCTTTTGCCAAGTAAGTGTACTAAAAAGTTAGTGAAATGAGAACCTTGGGAACAATTTTTAGTGGAAAAAAGAAGGTGCCTTATCCATGGTGTATGTCCTCTTAGGAAAACATATTGAACTGACATGGTTGTGAGTTGCGAGCTGTAAAACAAATCTCTTTACACTTGACATACACAAATGCAACCACGGATTCTGGAGGAAAAATTGGTTTTAGCATACTATGATACTGGTGCCTGTCGTGGACCACCTCTGAGCATACAGAGGCTAAAGAGGTAAAATATGGAAATTGTCACCATCAGGTGGAGGCTGACATCCTAGCCACAGCCTTCAGTGGAGCCCAGGTTTCATTTGCATTGTGTATTTTCACAAAAAGGATCCTGCTGCCTGGAGAGTGGATGCTCTGAACCACCTGCTTTATGCCCTTCAGTGAGGATTTCCAGTGGGATGACTACAAGGGGAGGGAATGGGGTAAGAAAGAGACTTGCAGTTAAAGTGTCTTTTATTTTGTTAAGGTAATTTGAGGAACTACTCTCAGACACACTGTCCTGTCCAGCCACTTTGTAAACCTTTGCCTCTTTCCCTCTGATTTTTTTCTCATGAAATGGTGCAATTAGGCAGCTTGTGAATATCGCTGTACAGCTACTCTGAAGTGTTCGTTTAAAACATGAGTTTATAAAGCTTTTGCCTTCTGTGTGATTGCAAAAGTGCTATAGATCCATTTCCATTTAGGTGCTTTCACTTACTTGCTCTGTCCAATCGAAAATCAGGTTTGAAGCAAAAAAGCAAGTGATATCGTGCTTAGTTCTCTCAGACGCAGTCCCATATTAGTAGCTGACAGTAATCATCCTACTGTTAGAGAAGAGGCTTAGAGGGACACTGGACCTCAGCTGCAGATGGGTATCCAGGATCTTGAGTCCTGCTTCGAGGCAGAATTTGAGCGAGGCATCCCATCCAGGGTTACTCACAGATGAAGGAAGAGGTGGGTGATGTCTTGGCCCTTAGGGTAGAAAGGCTTGCCAGCAAAGTTGGAGCATTATGAAAAGGTCTGAAGTTCAGTGGCGTTGTAGCATAAATACTCTCCCCCAGCTGGGATCAGTGGAAAGAGAGAGACTGACTGAAAGGCTCACTTTATCTGTAAATTTTCATTCTTTGGAAAACAAGTGTTTTATTTCATCAATCTTGTCCTATTCTAAGGTTCATAATATCAGCATGTCAGAAGTGACCTTGGTTTTCTAAATCAGTTAATACTAACTGATAGACATTGTTGAAACAATAAATGAAAGCAGTATATTTACTGCAAGTAAACTTCCCAAGCATGGCTGTCTTCATTAGTGATTATGGTGGCAACTAAGTGGTGTTTTCTGAACTTATCCAAGTTCCTTCAGGTAAAATGCTGGTGTTTTATTTAGGGCTGCTATGAGCAGACAATAACAAAATCTACTTTGGCAACAGGCAGTGGTACAGGTACAAAACCATGCATGTATTCAGTAACAGTTCTGACTTTGGGCTGGAGAAATGTGCCATCTGTGCAGAAAAGTTGAAGAGCTATTGCACACTTTCAGAGTTAAATTGGTTGAAGTTTTTCAGTGACCAAGTTACTTGCATTTTGAGGTGAAAGGGATAATATTTCTTAAAAATAAAAACGTTCTTTGGGAAAGCAAAACAATAATTATTGCTTCAACAACATTTTCAACTTAAGCTTTTTGTGACTTTGAAGTTCTCTGTGTATTCAGTCTTAAACTCTTGATCTAGTATTGCTGTAACATAACATACATTATACTTGGCTTCTTAAACAAGTTTTTATTAAGTTATCGTACAACCTTGGAAACTTCTTAGTTCTTACTTTACATTTGTGAGTTCACAGCTATCTTTGTGTGCTATGCAAACATTGGCCATAAAAAGAGCAAAACACCTCCCTTCAATTAAGAAAGGAGGTCGTTTCCTCAGTGAAAATTGGCCACAGCAAGAACTGCAATTCAAGCATCTCATTTAACACTTCAGATTGTCTTTGCATATATGGGCTGGAGTCCAACAGCATTAGGAAATCCTTGGTGGATAGTAATCTGGAACACAAAAAGCAACAGTCATACTTCAGCACAATTGATAGCCTCTACTTACTAGCAGTCTTCAGGCTAAATTATCATGGAGATGCAATTAACTGTCTTTCACTTAGAGGGTGGATCCTTCCAGATATAGGAGAAGAGGTCACAGATGGGACAGTGAGGCTATGTGGTTAAGTGTAATTTGAATTGCTCAGAAAGAGGTCCAGATTCCGGGCTTTTAGCCCTGACACATGCAAAGTCAGACAGTAAGAAATGCCTTAGACCACCAGCCCACCACAACTGCCACCAGGCATAACCCATCCAGACTGCAAATTTAGCCTTTTTTTTTTTTCTTTCTTTCTCTCTTTCTTCCTTCCTGTGTTTTCTGTCAAGAAAGTAACTTTGACTTGCATCTCTAACTCGCCCTGAGGCAAGGGACACAATCAAGTGAGCAGTCTTTAGTCTTGTAGACTCTGTGGAGGAGAAATAGATTATGATCTTTGCTCCAGGTATTTGTTGTACTGAATTCCCTCTATGGGCTGCCGAGTATTTTATTATGCATTTCATGGGGCTTCTGAAGCTGAAGGCTCCAAGAGCAAAGGATTTGTGACTGATGCCACGTCCAAAACATGTAATAATCAAGTCAATAATTTGTTTACTTGTTTAGGACAAAGTCCATAGAGAATGTAATTTCTTGTTGAGAAAACATACTTTCTTGGCAGGGCTTAACATAGATGTTTCCAGCAGAATCCTCTCTTTTGAGTCCGTTTAGTGTAGGAAGAGTAGTGTTGGCTTCGCAGATCAGTTTGAGATTTGACAATGCCCAAGGGAAGGGATGCGTCAGTTTTAAGGAATCCCCCACACCCCACAAAACTTGGAAATTTTGCATTTGTAACATCATGTCTGCCTTGAGGAGGCAAAATGTTGTTATCAGGATTAACCTCTAGCTAGTTTTTTGTATTGTTTCCAGATGGGCGTGTTTGATTAAAAGTCAGTGTGACTACCACTTTGTATCAGTTCTCAATATTTTATGGACAGCAGCATTTGAGTATCACCTTACGTATAAGTAAGCAAGGTACAGTCAAGTTTTGAAATGACCTGAGGATCTTTAGCTGATATTAATCACTATACCTTCTTTGACTTGTTTCTCAGTGCAGCTTTAAAGGCAAGCATAATGATTTGGGATAGTTTTGTTGACACAGTCCATTCAGAGTTTCTCTTCCTGGAAATTATCCACAGGATGAGCAAGATTTGTGAACCTTGTCATTAAACACTTTATGCCTCCTTCTTGTTGCACAGATGTTATTGTCACTTGGTTGTGTCTGATGTTCTTCTCTTGCAAAAGTTTAGACATCAATTTCTTCCATATTTATTAAAATGTAGGGGGGAGGTCACGTTTTGTGTGATGCAGGGGAATCAGACTAGTGTGTTGGGTATTCAAAGCAGCTATGGGATGACAGAGATTGCCATTTGCTTTTCACACTTTCTGAAGTGGGAGCTCAGTCTATCCCTCAGTTGTTCAGTATGCTGTATCTCATCTACCTTGTCCTTCATATCCCATGAGTACTTGTCTTGAAGTACTGGCTTGCAGAGATGCATAGTGAGCCACGACCTCCCCACTGCATGTTCTGATTTCTCCTTGGGATGAGGCAAGCCCAGGGAAGTGGCCATCGAAGCAGTGGCATGAAGTCCCAAGCAGGATTCATATGGAGTTTCATTGAAGTTGCTATGCTCCTGTTCTGCAGAGACAATGTTACTCCCAATACTTGTTTGAGCACCAAGAAGAACTAGCAAAAAAGAGAAGGTGGTTGTTGTTCTCAAGAGAGGAAAGTGCAAAGAGAAATAGGGTTTGTGAATGGATGGGTTAATAGAAAGAGCTGGAATAGCGTTGTCTCCCCTCCAGTCCTTCAAAATTCCATTAGAGACTGAGTGGTGCAGGCAATGTAGACTTGCTGAGGTTAGAAGTGTTTTGAGGGAAAGGAGGAGAGCAGTACAGCTATTATTTTATTCTGGAGGAACATATTCTCAGCATTCCTAGATATAGGAAATTCCTTGAAAAATCCCAGCAGATTAATATTTTCCTGTCTGGTGAATCTGGCACAAAAACTAAGATCTGGGAATTATGATCACTTTTAAAATTTTACAGATCATGAGAAATCAAACCATAGGAATGTCACTAATTCATTTCATGAGGTGTTCATCTCTGCACTGCCAGGAGAATAACTGCTATATTTAACTAAGCAACAGCTCTTCAGCCAAAAACAGCGGATAGCCTTAACTTATTAGTTAGCTAAGCTTCATTTCTCACTCCCATTCCCTTCCATCTTATCTCTGATGACACAAAGCCTGTTGTAAAATTGAAAGTTACTTTTCATATGGCTAGACTGCACTGACGGAGCAGTATTAAATGCCTTCTACACATTCTGCTTTTGTCACTAAAATTTATTTAAAGGATAAACAATTTCCATCTCTGCTGGTCCTTGCTGCTTTAATCCAATTGTTTCTCTATATGTGCTAATAGTCTGAGATTTCCAGTTTTCAGAATGACATAAATTTAGTCATCAATGTAAAATGATGGTGTTTGAGGGGTATCCATCACAATTTCAGCCTGGTGTGAAGTGCTGTTCAAGGTGCAACACAAATTTCAAGAATGAAAGTAAAAGGTATCCTTTACTTGAATTACAGTGTGCTGATAAATTCAGATCTGCCTGAGGCAGGCTGTGAGAACTGGCTGTGTTTAATACACCTCCAGCCTTCAGAAAGTGCAACCGGGTATGCCTGTTACTGAGTGCCATGCTTGCCATTCAGTTTCTTTGTGTGTAAGCCATTCATTTTTACCATATCTTTGCTGGGATTTCCAATACAATGTGGCCTTTCTCCTCGGCAGCTTCACTTTATCGCTTGAAGAATCAGAACCTTAAAGAAACCCTGTGAAAAGCTGTGTAAAGTGATGATTTCATGAGCTAACTTGGCAATACTTCTCTACATGGCCAGCCCTCCTGAGCTCAAAGCTTCCAAAGGATGTAAGACCTGTAATGCTTTGTAAGGGGCAAGGCTGATTAGAACTGAGACAGGTAAGAGGCACCATGGATGGCTTGAGGACGTAATGTGAGCAAACTGGGGGCTCACCTTTGCAGACTCACAGAGAAAATCTGTTGTATGACAAGGTGGAAGAAAACAAATGCAGCCAGTGGATAAGGGAAGGCATTTCTGCTGGTGCTTATCACAGAAAGCCATATTAATCAAGGAGCACCTATGGTTACACCTACAGAAAAGTCCATCCTGAATGTCCAAGGGAAGTAGAATCACAGAATCATTTAGGTTGGAGTGGACCCTTAAGGTTATCAAATCCAACCATTAACCTAAAGCTACTAAATCAAGTCCCTAAGCATACATCTACACATCTTTTAAATACTTCCAGGAATGGTGACTCAACCACCTCCATGGGTAGCCTGTTCCAGTGCTTGACAGTCCTATCAGTGAAGAGAAGTAATCTACACTAGGCCAAGTTAAGATTTCATAGCCCCACAGAAAACAAGCTCATAGACACTTAAATATAAAGAGGCAGGAGGTTTTGAAATTGGGAATTTTCATGACTGGTGACGATCACTGTGAAAACACAGATTTTATTTGTAGATGCATTCCCAGCAGCAGGCTTTGATCTGTGCTTAAGCCAATATATATCCATTGAAGTGAATGTGCCGTTGCCAGGATGAAATAGTTGAGTAGAATGATGCTTCACTTAGTGGCTGAGCTCAGGGAAACACCAAAAGACGCTCGAAGCACAGTGACCACTTGCTGAGAAGAAACCATTTTAAGACACTGACAAGCTTGGGCTTGAGGTTCCTCTCCCTTGCTTCTCGTTTTATACAAGTACATGTGATGTTGTTAATTTTAAAAGTTCTCAGATGTGCCTGCTTCTTACTGAAATATATTATGCCTATGTAGGTATTTCACCTACCAAAAATATTTTGCTCATCTTTTTACAGAAGTTTTTCATGTGCAGATATTTACCCCCAAGGAATTCTAGTTGCATTGTGAATTGTGAAGCCAGAGGAACCTCTGCTGTTTTCTGGAATTGGATTTCATTTGTTGGCTTTAAAGAGTAATTGTTTGCCATGATTTCTTTGTTCTTTTATCTGTGCTTTTCCACAGTATTTCCTTTTCTTGTTTCCTTCACAACTCTTCTACTTTTGTTGATCCTAGCACATAAGAACTCTTGCTATATACTAAGGGTTGGGGTTTTCCCAGCTAGTATGGTTTCTTTGGCTGACTACAGGTCTGCAACTTGGTCTTGGAAATTAAGGCACTTAAAGGCTTTAACTTGCCTGCTTTTGTCTCATTTGTATCCACCTAAAACAGGACAGGATCAAAATCCCCATACTTGCAGGTCACTTTCATGACTCACAAATATATATTTATACCTGAGTTTTTCAGTAAATTTAAAATGAGAGCTTTTATTTATGGACATCCCATCCTTCCTTTTTTTCTGTGCCAAAATGATGCAATAGTAAGAATTGGCACTGTTAGCATTTCCCTTGTATGAAGGTTCCCGGTTTGTTTGTATCTTCTAAGCCCCAGTGTACATGCATTGCACAGATCCATTTAGTTTTCACGGGAAGTTAATTTGCTCTGGTAATCAACAAGTGTCACACAAATCGGAAGTACGGATTCTTCACCTCTGGCAACTGTAAGATGTACTATGAGTTATCATTTGCTAGCAGAGGTGTTTTACTCATTTTTTTCAGAAGCATTATTATTGATTTACCCTGGAGTAGTAAGAGCTTATCATGTCTCACTGAATCTTCTACTGGTCACAGTCCAGAAAGTGTTTCTTCATGATCCACAATATGTGGACTACTTTCTCTTGTCTTTTCCCTTACTAAACACATCTGCCTAGGCTAATCTAAAGAAGATCATCAAGTGAACCATGTGTACGAATATGATTGGCCCCATGGGGAAATTTGGTAAATGTTGCAATCTCTCAAGAATTTCTGAATAAACTAGTCACCCAGCAACACCTCCAGGGTCTGTCCTGTGTACTTCAGGCACAGTTGTTCAATGACACCACAAAAATGTGGTCTGTTGCTTTGGTTGCTGTACGTGTCTGAGCCTTTGGGGCTTTATGATGTCTTGACACAGTTTGTATGAGGTGGAGGAACAAACTCTACTGGCAAGAGGGTCTGGGATCAGCCAAGGTGGGAGCCACAGCTCTGCTGAAGGAGCAGAGCTCAGCATTCTCTGTGGGAAGGAGCCAGAGACCCCTGAAAGTGATAGTGTCTGTTGAGTTGCAGAGGAACCAGGGGCAGTGCTGAAGTCAAATTTCATATCTGCTTGGGCTCGACTTTAGTAATGTTTTCCCACTCAGGGACTGTTTCCTTTCTGCAAAGGATTTCGTACATATCATATTTATAAATGTGTATAAACACAATATGTATATCAGTAGAGGGAGAGAGATATAAATATATACATATGTGTGTGTGCCCCTATATATGTAAATATGTGTATGTATAATACACACAAAACTTAAGTATACATTAACCAAGATAAGCTGTGTTTGCTAGTGCTTTAATCTCAGTGGGAGACTGTTATTGCTGGAGTCAGAGTCTTGAGCACCAGCTGAGGATAGGAAACGAGATTCTGGCATGCAGGGTGTGGGAGGAATATCTTTTGTCTAACCCCCCTTATTTTGTTTCAGACGACATGCACAAATAATATTTGCATGTGGCCATAATGATGTAATGCATGCAACTGACTCCAAAGGAAGCATTTTTTTGTGAGCATAGCTCCTTAAGAGTATATACTCTTTATACCACTATTAAATAATATGTTGTCACACCACACAGTAATAGGAATCATTTCAGAATGCAGGGTCTTTTCTGTGAGATGTTGAAACCTGTTGGTATTTGTATCATCCCTATTTGTTCACATAGAGAAGAGGAGGGTATGTTTGGCTGTATATGGTTGTATATGGCTGTATATGGGCATATAAACTGGGAGGCATGAGACAAATTTCTATTTTAATGTATTTTCATTGCTTTTGCCTTTCACTTAGGACACCATAAGTCTTGTGGCACATAGATGCTGCTGCCCGTAGCTTGATCATCAGGTTAATGCTGTGATTTCCCATCTCCAGAGTCTATGGCTGCAGGGCACCCAAAGAACTGTAAATCCTATTTTCTTGCAAAAATGTTTGTGCTTCAACACAATCTAGACAGCACAGCCCTATTTCCAGTTGTTTAAATTAAAAACCATGAAAGCAAAATTTGCCTGATTTGCCAATGCACTGGGTGGGAAGCGGAATAGAAAAATATCTAATTTCTTTAGGCCCCAGGGAAATATGAAGCCAGGGTTTGGAAAGTAATCACAAAACTGTAGCATCCATTATTATAAAAATATTTTAAAATAAAGTCATATAAGGTTTGTTCACATTGGCTCAAGAAACAATGGTTCACAATTTCCCTCTGGCTCATGGAGGGTCACTGGGAGAAAACCCTGTATGAAGTGCAACTGTACTGAAGAAAATAGTTACATCAACGTGAAATGGGGTATGTGAAATCAGATTTAGAGCCAGCATGAAAACCTTCTTAGCAAGGGCTGTTTTAACACACATGGAAGATATTAGCACAGTCCCTCCCTAGATAGCACAGATAGTGTCAGAAAAAAAAGGGCTTTTCTGCATCAAGTATAGATTGCCAGGGCTTAAATTGCATGATAATGAGCCTGTATTACTGCTATTTATTTTAAGTACCAGCAATGTATTTGGCACCACACAAGGCAAAAGTAAAGACTGTCTTCATCCTAAAGAACTTGTGGTATGAAAACAGACAAAGGTAATGTGACATATGAAAGGACATACAGAAAGCATTGTAGTTAAATGTAAATTATTTTCCTTTATGGTAAAATGACACTCTCAGTGAATAAATTCTCTGTGGCCTCAGATAGGCCTCATTTCCCAATAATCTAATCCTATAATTAATTCTAGTTGATTTGAAAATACAAATCCCATATTTTAAATCTCCAGAAAAAGACTTGAAAGAGACTGGATGTTGGAAAGAACTTAATTGATTCTGCCTCAGACTGATCAACTGAAAGGGAAAAAAACACATACAACCCCATTTATCTATTTCTTTTCTATGATTTTCAGCAATTCAAATAACAAGTCTCTCTTATCTTTAATTTCCAATTAATGAATTATAATACATACTGGAAACTCTAAGAGTCCAAGGATCTTCATGACACGCAGTTTGCTGCTAGAAGGCAGCTTGCTCTTGGATTTGGCTCTCTTTTCCTTGTAAGGTACCCTTTCTAATTGCTGCAAGTGGAGTTTGAGCTGGTCTTTAACAGAAAACCAGGCTTGTTCTTTCCATTTGCATTGTAATTTAAAAATGAAAGCTAGCTTTACAGGGCCCTGTAAAGGCCTTTCTCAGGTGAGTGGGAATCCTGTCATTATCTGCAATGGATATTGGAAGAGATGACAAAAGATCAAGGCACAACTTTCTTTTCGGCTTAGAACCATATGTGGCTCAAGTCTGCGTGATATACCTGTTATGAGAACAAAGTGAGACAGTTGTTTGGAAGGAAGTGGCAGGGGCAAGAGGGCATCTGTGAAGCATTGCCTGTTTGTACACTGCTTTAGAAGACTGGGGTGTGTGAACAGTGTACCTCCTTGGGCTTGGCTGGGAGCCAGATCCAGTGGGCTGCACCCGAGAATCACACCCTGGTGTCAATTGTCTAAATATAAAGGATAGTTATGGGCAAGAGCAGGGCTTTTGTACTATTTTGTTGACTTAGCTTTCTACCCTGCATAGGAATGTTCTCCATCCAGAAAAAGTAAATCCTGTCTTTTTTTGACAGAATCTGTTTTTTGCTTGACTAAGTGGCATCCTGACTCATTTGTGATTAGAAAAGGGTGTAGATTGGAAGAGGATTTACTGCAGAAGTTGTACTGTCTTAAAGTAGATCTATACAAAGAAATATTTAAGCAATACTCTGCCTTTGTATAGAGTTTTAACCTACAAGCAAGTTTCAAATGGGGTTTTACAAAATTCTCTTCAGTATTTTCAACATGATGGGATGGGCAGCATATTTGTTGAATCTGAAGAGCTATAGATGGGATTAGCTTAACATTCAAGGCCAGAAAGCCATCTGATACCAACTTGGGAGGAAAGGCTCAGAGTTCAAAGTTATCTTGAATATTGAATAAATGGCCCAACGTGAATAGGGTATGATTCAATGAGAACACATGCAGAGTACTTACAGAGGCAATATCAAATCTGTCAGTGTTAGATGAAGAACAGGAACTAAAAAGACATTTTCCAGAAAAGAGTTTAGGGAAATTGCAGGGGATTGCCATCTAAAACTTTCCAGTGTTGTCACAGTATTGTGAAAAAATAGATATCTTACTGGAACTGATGAACGGGAACATTGTGTCTAAAACATGAAGTGATCCTTCTACTCAATGCTGGAAAAGCACAGGATGCCTATGTTTGCTCATCAGGTTGCAGAAACGCTTAGGTAGATTGACTCAGGTAAAAGCAACAGAAACAACTGAAAGTTTAGAAAATAGAAGTTTTGAAGAAAGATAGTGTTATTCATTTGTTTAGTACAGAAAGGAGTCATCATAGAATCATAGAATCACCAGGTTGGAAAAGACCCACCGGATCATCGAGTCCAACCATTCCTATCAAACACTAAACCATGCCCCTCAGCACTTCGTCCACCTGTCCTTTAAACACTTCCAGGGAAGGTGAATCAACCACCCCTGTGGACAGCCTGTTCCAGTGCCCAATGACCCTTTCTGTGAAATTTTTTTTCCTAATGTCCAGCCTAAATCTCCCCTGGCAGAGCTTGAGGCCATTCCGTCTCATCCTGTCCCCTGTCACTTGGGAGAAGAGGCCATTACCCTCCTCTCCACAACTTCCTTTCAGGTAGTTGTAGAGAGCAATGAGGTCTCCCCTCAGCCTCCTCTTCCCCAGCCTAAACAACCCCAGCTCTCTCAGCCGTTCCTCATAAGACTTGTTCTCCAGCTCCCTCACCAGTTTAGTGTCATTCAATAGGAATAAGGATACTACAAAGGGGAAGGAAGTAGACTGTTCTCTGGATTGACTGAACAGGACAAAAAATAGCAGCCTGAATTGCAGCAAAAATGGTTTATGTTGGATATGGGAAAAATGTTTCCCACTGCAAGGTTGCCTGGGAAGTTAAGGTGACAACCTAGATCTCCCATGTCTTTTGTTACATGTTGTAGCTACTTGACTGTTGCACAAAATCTGCATATCATCTCTTGTGGCCGCAGCAGCTGCTATATGCTGTTTTCAAGTTGGTCAGCACATGTCCGTAGTGTGTATAAGCCACAGGGCACAAGGGCCCTTGTGTTTAGACACTTACCTGTCTTAAGATAGAGTTTCATTGCAAACTCAATGTGTTGCAGCCCACGGAAGTGCAACTGGTCTCTTATACACCCGTTTTGGTCCAGTTGAATTTAGGACACTGGAAAACAGACATCCTGACTCACAACTTGAGGTATTATTGCCTACAACAGGCTGAATCTTGTCTTCAACAGAGGTAGTAAAGGGCCCAAACAATGAGGTAATCATAAAGTTATATTGTTACTTAATAATGTTATGCTTTTGAATTGCCTGTGAGAGGTAATCAGAAACTGAGATACTAATAATGCCACACTACTACCAGTCAGGGTCAGAAATAGTAATGTATTTCTGCACAAGCTCCTAACTTTGCTCTTCTTTTCATATATTGGGAAGATCTGGATCAACAACGCTTGTTTTTTTTGAAGTTCTTTGTGTGCTCATGGTATGTTATTTTTCTTATAACATCATCCAGAGGTATATTAAAGTACTGAGATATCGCTAGAACTTTAGGGGAAATACATTTATAACCAAAACAGGAATAAGTAATCTAGCTTGGAAAATCAAAATCTGTTCCTCAAATATGAGAAACTGTAAGCCAGTTACGGTGAACTATGTCCAACGCTTCCCACCACCCTCTTTTTCCCTAGGAGTGATAGAGTATGAATTAAGAAGCACAAAGCTCTTAGGCACTTTCGATTAAAGATAAAACGTAGTAATGATAACTTGGTGATTGAATGACGTCTGCCAAACTTCCTCAGGGACTTCAATAATACGAGGGTAATAGGTCATTAGAAGTGTTGAACACTATGTCTGACATGTTTAAATTTATGTATCACATTCCTCTAAAGTAATAACTAGTAAAAAGTTAAAAGCATTAGAGGGATGTGGAATATGCATGCAAAACCACAGAACAGGTGATAGTTTGAACTAGTGGTGCCAGTTAAGTTGCTCAAGATTACCCACTAGTATATGTTGAAAATGTTAAAAGGGAACTTAATTATAACGATTTCCTTTTTAGAATGTGAAAGTGGTTTAGGTGAATGAATATCAGTAGGATCCACTATTAGGAACCACTTCTCAGCTTAGTGGATGACAATCCATCTGCACAGTCAAAAATTATATAATGACTTGGTTAGTATATGTCAGTTGAAAGCAAATCAATAATCTTGGTGTTGGGTGCTAAGAATGTTACAATTCATCCTGTGATTAAGTTCTTTGAAGGAAAAGACACCTCAAAGGAAAATACAGCTTTGTTTTCAGAAAGGTAACCACCTTGGCTTTTTATACAGCAGGTCTCTGCAGAAGAAATGCTGGCTGCTCTTGGAGAATCCAGAGTTAAACAGGAACATCTCTTCCTCAGAGCACGGAAGGGCAGATCTTGCAGGTTTCCCTCATTAAACTGGGAAAGTCAACAATGACTTTATTGTGGTGCAAGGATTAAAACAAGCCAAATAACGGAGTCCAGTAAAATGGCCCAGTTGATGTATATGTCATGGTCTCTGGAAAGGTATATAAAAGAACTTGGAGTCTTGATGATTTTGATGAACTGTTTTAAAACGTAGCTCGTGCTTCTCACACATAGCAGCCAATGGACTCCAAGTATGAGCACTACAGCAAAAAAAAAGTAAACTAAATGCAGTCATTTGTCCTAAGATGAGGCCAGTCAGGTGCAAGGTGTTGTTCATGCCTTTGCGTTGTCACGTGCTAATAATGTAACAACAGAGAGTGGCCATGCAGTATCAATGTTGATCCAAGGATCTGGATATATTTTCATGGATTGATGATAGACGGACCTGATCTATCTGGCCCAGAAGAATCCCTTTCCTCTCCTCCCAAAACATATAAAATCCCTTCTTTCTGTCTTGTGACAAGCCTGCCCACTGCACACTCTCTCTGTTACCATCAATGGTTAGTGTACAGCATATCTCAGCCACAGGTGTGACACTCCTATATATCTGTAACTGAAAGGGAACAGCATCAGGCCAGACTGCCCGTCTTGTGTTGTGTTTTCTGGGAATATCATTTGCTTTGGACTTCTGGTTCACTAGCAAAGCTCAAGAGCCTTTGGGAACCCCAGAATTTCTGTTCTTCGTGGTCTAGAAGGTTCAATATCACCTAGGCTTGTTCTCATATTTCATGTGGATTATGTGGTATGAATCCTCAGGTTACTTTTTGGCTGTGGAACTACACAGTAATAATAGATACATATGATGCCGTACAATGCTCTAAAAATGTAGCAAAACTTTGAGTTTTGTTTCCGTCAGACTGCTTTCATAGTGCAGTATCATGTAACTTCTCTTTATTTGACATCTAAAAGTCATAAAGTACATGTGGCTTAGCTCTTTTTTTATGTAACTTTGATCAGTAACAACATAGTTATTATACTGGAAAATGATACTGAGAGAAAGGACAGAAAGAGAAATAATGATGGCTTTAGGAAAGTAAGGATTTGGGGAATATTATAGACATAGTTGCTGCTTTTTTCATTTTGCCTTTTTTCTTTTTATCCTTTTTTTCTTTTTTCTGTTTTTCCTTATGCATATGAATTCATGACAGAACTAAGTGATGGCCTGTTTCTCCTTCCTTGTCCTCATACTGATCTCTGCACTCTGAAAGGTGGCAAACCAAAGGCAGTAGTCAACAACCTGACTATGTAAATGAAGCCCCAAAGCAGGGAGCAACAGTGGGTGGCTACATACCACAGGGTAGCTCTCTGGCAGGAGACCTCCTCAGACATGTCCGGACAGCAGCTTGAAATGCTTTATGAAAATGCAAAGTGAAAAGAAAAGCTTCTCCCGGTACTTTTCAAACACTGCAGTACAATTGTCTCCAAAAGGCGATACCAAGAATTACCCTGGTGCTGTTCATGTTCAAAAGTGCAACGGGGTGCAAACATGCTCCCTTGGCAGCCATGCAGATAAACCAGGACTTCACATCCTTAAAGGCAGAAAAATTGATATCTTAGTAGGTGTTCTACCTTACTGAAATTCAAGAATAAATTAGGAATGCCAAGTAGAGGATGAAAGAGGGATTTTATTGCTCCTGAAAGTTTCGTCAAAAACACTATGCCATGTGGCAGAAGTAAAAGGCTTACTGTAAAGGTGAATAAAAGTCTGTGTGTACCTAAAGCAGTGGAACAAGAATTCATGAAAGATTATTGTTAATATAATCTCTGTCATAACAATGATTGTCTGAGTTACTCATGACATGAGTTGAACCTCTGCAGAGACAATCAAGGGAATTATTGAATTCTCCTTTACTTCCTTCAGAGAGAGGTCATCAAAGTCAACAGTACTTCATTGCACAAGCAAGGAGAGCAGAATTGTCCCACTGTTGTAGAAACACAACACTGAAAAGATGAGTCCTGCTTTCTTGAATAACAGTGACTTTCTTGTTCAGGTGTGAGGTTCTTAATTTACTCTTTTTTTAAAATCTAGTTTTTATCTAATAAATACTGCTAATTGATTGCTAGGAGCCACATTCCTTTTTTCCTTCTTTTAAAATGGAAATAAAAGCTTCTACCCATTTCCTTGCTATTTCCACTCTCATTTCTTTTGAGTTGAGAGGTACAAAGTTGTTCCCATCTTTGGGTACAAAAAGTAATGTGTAGCATTGTCTCAAAGTATGAAATCACTGGATGTTTATGTATTTAAATGTGTTTATGTACTCAAATGAAAGGAGAGATTTTCAACAATAATTATTAGTTCAGCACTGATTAAAATTATTGAGATTATGTTTAATGTTTCTTAGAGAGCAAAGCTGTTGAAAGTGTAATTCCTTTGCAAATCTCTGTTACAGAGCGTATCTCTGATTTAAAGGCATCCTTATGAATGTTTGCATTTGTAAATCTCATATGAATTTGAGGCATGGCTAGTGGGATGTCAAATCAATGAAAATTTTAGCTTATATTAGTAGCTGGCAAGAGATAAAATCCTGTCTGCGTATTTCAGGACTAACTGTAATTTATGTGAAAATATACTTTCAGCCAATTCTCTTAAAAGTCTCTGAGTAAGAAAAGCTTTACATAGCATTAAAAAAATAGTGCTGTATAAAAATTTAGATTGCATCCTATTTCAAATGCAATACAAGGGCTAATAAATAAAATTGAAAGAAGGATTCAGATAGGGGAAGCAGGTGCAGCATACATGAAGGAAAACTATAAAAAACTAGAAATAGTATTGCACAGGTTAGAGGCTTTCTCCAGGAGGAGGACAACTAATGTACTCTTAGCTTCTTTTATATATTCTTCATATGTCACAAAATATCGTAATCATGTCTGCCTTCTTTTGAGGTTTTGAGGAATTAATTCATGACAGCAATTGTGATTGCTTAAAAATCTAGCTGACAATCTATCTACTGTATGTTTTACTTCTGTGTCTAATTAACCCCAGGTCATTCCACACTAATATAGTCTTTTGGGTCAATTCTGGTGATGTATTTGCTGTTTCTGACTTTGAGGAGAGACTACTGATTGTAGTATTTTAGGGATCTGTTTATGTAAAGCCTTAAAAATCATGGAGATATATTAAACGTGGTCATACAGGGAGCTTTGTCACACATGCATGTCTGGTCTGGGGAAGCTGTGTCTGCAGGTCTTCTCTGTGTAAATGAAGAGGTGTATTTCTTCTAGTCCAGTCTCCAGCTCTGAGATACACCATGGAAGTACTTGTTTGTATCACCTGTGTAGCTTTGGAAGTACTGTCTTTTTTACTTCAGTGTGACTGTTTCAGGAGGTCTGAGCCAGAGATGTCTCTCTTATTTCCTCTACTCTGGCCTCTTTATTTGTCAGAGAAAGAAGCTGATAACCACTGTGCACTCGAGTATTTGTGTATGGAGAGAAAGGAGGAACAGCTCCTTCTGACTAATTAAATATCACTTACACTTTTGACATTGCTAGAACTCAAAAAAGTTTTGGACTGGCTACTTTCAAAAGGATGAATTTCATCCATAGAGAACTCTAGCAGTTCAGGAGTTAAATGCTGTTCTTTCCCGGAGAGTAGAATTTCTTCCTCCCTCATGTCTAATTGAAGGATACATATCTACAATCTACTCTGAGGAGATATTCCATTTGCTGCACCCAATGTAATATGTCAGATTAAAGCCTAATTGATATTAATTGTCAGTTTGACAGGTATTTACGTAACACACCCGTGATTTGTCCATGCTGCAACATCAAAGAACAATGTAGTCTATTGTCAATCTTGTATTTTTTTTCTCTCTGGAAGACCAGTTCATTGTTCAAGATTAAATATGAAGTATCTTTCAGGAGGTTTGCACTGGCATGTTTCCTGCCTGGTTGTGATCTGACTAACAACCGATGCTGATATTGTAAGGGCAATTCCAAAATTATCAGGAATCACTTTGAAGCGTGTGTTTTCTGATAAGCAACTTCCAAATTCTCATCATCTTACTATGAAATGGTCCTTTTCCATTTTGTAGCATGCAGGATCTGACTCATCTTTGCGTTATGCTCTTCAGTTTTATCTTGATATAACCCTATTGACTTAATTAAACTGGTGTAAAGATGGAATGGGGAAATGGTGAACGTGCCCACTGACAAGTCCGTCATGAAAATATAAGAGTAGCCCAATTGTCTTCGAGGAGGTTTCTCAGATGGACTACTCACTAGAAAGGGGTGAATGCTACAGTCTTTGGTATTTTAAGCAACTTGCAAGAAAACTGAGGTGTATTTACTGAATCGTACCTCAATTGAAAATGCAGATATGCATCAGAATTCTGTAACTAGACATGGGAAACTACAAAGTAGGAACTTGTTGTAATTGATAAGGTAGTGTATGGTGCTTCAATCAAAAACAGTATTTAATATAATTCTGACAATATAATAATTTTTGTCTAGTGTGAGGCATGTGCAGTATGCAGTTACCTATAGAAGAGATGAGGAAAAGAGAAAATAATTCAATATGTTAGCTTAGAACTGCACTAAAATACAATGAAGGAAATGCAAAAATAAATGTATTTAACCCTCAAACTGTGAGGAGAAACTACAGTCTCTGTACTGCAAGGGACATGAGATCTTGAGGGTTCAGAAAAATCTGGGATCATGGTGTTCTTGAAGCAGGGACCACAGCACAAATTCAGGAGAAGAGTGCAGCAAAGACTATGAGTTTCCCTTACTAGCCATGGGATATCTGAGGGCTGTCTTGAGGCTTAAGTTTTCTCTGAGAAATGTAACATGATTCTCCATACCTCAAGTTATGTCTAGCAGGCAGGTTTTAACCTTTAACTGGCATGATTTCAGTTATATCAACAAAAGATCTCAGTCTTCTGCCACAAACAAACAACTCTAAATTAACTGGTCTGAATAATTGAACAGGAGTTGGTTTGTTTGTTTATTTCAATTACTGTTTGTGGTAGCAGTGGGTGGAAACGGAATCTTGCCATTGCTTTCTGCCGTCTATCAGATTTGGAGCTTTGTTCCTCTGAACCTTTGTATCACATGCCGTTCTTCATTGTAGTTATCCACTGCTTCTTGAATTTCCCTTTACTTTTCATGCCTGAGAATCTATTGTGTCACACTGGACATTGTAGTAGTCTTGATCCAAGGACACTATCAGTTTTTTCAAATCTTCTGTGAGATCAGTGTCTTTTTTCCTAGTCTTTTCTTTATTAGTTAATCCTTTTTCCTACAGTTTTGAGTCCTTCATATTCCTCTGAATTATTTTTTGCAGGCAATGTCCTTTCATTTTCATCATGTTAAATATTTGCATGTCAGATGTACCAGTTTTGGTGGTTCTCAAGATGTCCTTTGTTTAGAAATCCTCTGATTTTCTCAAAGTGCTACTTTTATATGTACTGTTGTGATTACAACTGTCTTTTATTTTAAATGTCACTGTCAATATGTAAAATTCATTATATAAAATGTTATATGAACCTGGCTTTTTTATTTATCTTATCATGCAACTCTTCCAGGGTTTAATGTTCACTCCCATGGCATCAGAGTCAGCTGTCTGTTCTTTTACTTTGCCATCTCACTTTGAATAAGCTAGTGGTTTCTTTGCTATCTATTTTTTATTCCTGCTCTATTTCTGTGAGCACCCTGGCCAACTAGAACGCCCTCTGTTTCATACTCCTGTGCATGTTTTACCCTGCAAGGTCAATATGCTGTTCCCAGTTCTTGTTGTTGCACTGATATAGATGTAGTTCTTCAACCTTCTTCCTTGTTTGTTAATAATAAATGCAGCCCAGTCTTACATAGGTAAGAAATGAGCTTCGAGCCTCTGTTCCACTTTCCATTGTTGATGTGGTTTCTGTAACCTAGTATTTGTCCAATGCTCAGCAGTTACCCCATGGTTCTGGAGCTGAGTCATGGTCCAGCTTGACTCTTGGGAGTTTTCCCAGTGTTTAGTATTGTTGCTGAGGTTTCATTTTGGATATCATTTCATTGCTTCAATGTCAGAGTCTACAAGAGCTGGAAGTGTTCCTGCAGCTACCCAATGCCATGAAGCAGTGAGGCAGCCAGGCTAGCTGCCTGTAAATCACCTGGCCAGTTATTGCCTGTGGTACAGAGGTGCTTCCTGACCCTGCCTTATCCATGGCTATTGCTGTATATTTAGCAATTAACTGTATGTGTGCATGTGTATGTCTGTCTGAGAAAGCAGAATCAGACTGTTTCATTAACTCTTGTTGGCTGAAAGTGTGAATAAACCTTATTCAAGATGAGTGTCCAAGATGTTTACATTGAGTTTTGAACTATAGCCAGATTAATTTTCCGAGGAGATTGCTATCGCTTTCTAAAAACGTAACCCCCTATCTTTGTTCATCAGCCCAAAGGTATTTACTAATCATTGCCCGTGTTTGGCAGAAGAACAACAAGTAAAACAGGAGCTTTGTATTTTCCATGGTCTTGGTAAACATGTATTAAAATACAACATCCTTTTATTTGAACAATATTCATAAGAGAGAATATTAATTATTAATGTTATAATATTACTGGTTTGCTTTATGCCCTAGGAGATTACAGTCTCTGTGGTAGCATTAATTAGTATGTAGCTTGGCTGTGTAGGCAGAAAGCAAATAATCTCCTAGCAGATTATTCAATATTAGCATAGTCTTCCATCTCGCAGTGCACTTTCAAAGTAATTCTCATCCACTGTACTGCAACCTTGCACTAACCTTATGTTAACAAATGTATAACTTGGAAATTATTCTGATGACATCAATGATGTTACACCACACAAAACCTTTTTAAAATTAGATCCAAGGTATTTAATTTTTTAAATTTTAAAATGTGTTCTAAATAGGATTCATATGCTTCTGTAATTGATGACTTGGGATTACTTTTCTTTTTCTAGTTCAAAAATGAAGGTTTTTTAAAGGTTTTTAATCTGATTTTCCCTTGCTCTCCTTTATGCTTAAGATTACTCCCATAGGCAAAATCACTAATTACCTATCTTCCCCTTGCAATCCAGTTGTACTATGAACTGACAAACTGAATTGTCTGCCAGTTCATTCTTGAATATGGACTCCTTTTTTATGCAAGCAAAGCATGCAGGAATCTCCCACTTTACAAAACAGAAACTGCCTGACTGTCTGTCTCTCTGTGTACACAAAGCAGTATAAGCTAGAAAAACAGAAGTTACAAAAATAGAAACCACACATGAGGTAGAGGAATTTTATTAAGGTATGAGGTCAAATATCTTGAAGCTATGTAATGCAAACATGGCAGGATCTTAGTCTGGCCCCCTCTTCTTCATATGTTGCGAGAAGGGTTACCTACTTGCTTTGTCTAGCCAGCAGCCAGAGCATTCGAAGTGTATCAGGGAGGCTGGACTGTCTAGAAATTTAAACCCTCCATCTTTATCACTTCTCAGCTTGTCATGTGCAAACTGCCACATGAGTTGACCAGGCAGGCATGAACTTTGACCAAGATGGTAGAGTCCATACACCTGGCAAAGCTGCCAAAATCTTGCTTTTTTTGAGTCCTGGCTGTAAAATACTCTATGGTTTTCATCTGGCAGCAGCCAAGGCATTACGGAGAAATAACACCCCAGGGGAGGCACGCAGGAGATGGAGACAGAGTCTCTGGGTCCTGTTCTTCCTCTATTCCACACCTCTTATGAGAAGGACCTAGGAGGCAAGAGGGATCTTCCCAGTGCACAAGGATTCAGGACAAAGCTTTTCACCCAGTGTCCTGAAAGGAAGGTAAAAAGAGGTTCATGTGGGCACAGGTGCTTCAGGGCTCCTGAGACGCCACTGGGCAGCCTTCGTTAAAGGCTTGATAATGCCCCAGCAGCTGTGATGGAAGAAAGCTTAGCCCACAAGCAGCTCAAAACAACAAAGCACTTTTCCTATAAGAAGTTTTCTTGGTAATCTGCTGAGTGACATGGTGGTTAATTCAGTCTTTATGGGCCTCGTATTAACTACTGCTGCTTACAAGGAAGCCCACGTCAGATAATCAGGTGAGCCAATGCCCTGGAGACATCTCCGGGGCATGCATTCACTGGGAGGAGAGTCTCCTGGAAATGAGTGAGCTTGTCTAAAATTTCCCCAAACCCTGGGGTGATACTGTGACAGCCAGGCAGCTGAGCCCAGCTAGCCTTGGGAACAAGGGAACCAGGAGAAGGAAGTGGATGGGGGATCAGGGCAGCAGCAGGGGGCTCAGATAACAACCACTCATGGAAATCCAACCTACGTGGGATGTGCGTGTCACCAGTGCGAAGATACATTTTGAAAAAATTGTTTAAGAAGCACCGGAGGCAGTGGTGTGACCTGTGGATGACTTCTCCATTTGGAACTATGGAATGCAGAATAAAGGGCGGAGGCAGAAAAAAGACATGGAAGAGAAACATCTATGACTACTTCAGCTGCTCTGCTTCATTCTTTACAATTAAAAGAGAAATTTCCTTAACTGACTTATTTTTAGAAAGTTATTTCCAAGTTTCACATGGCATTGATTTCTCCTTATCTGAATTTCAGATTGTTCTGGAAATTGAAGTATGCTGAGCTTTTACTGTAAACTCTCAAGAAGAGTTTTTCTCTTTTTTTGTTGTTTTTTGCTACTTATTTTGCAGGTTCTAGAACTATAGACCTTGAGCCTAAGACAGTTAGTAATTTGCCTATTGTTTTAGGTGTTATCAGTAACAACAGTCCTCTCTCTTCAGTTTCTAGATGTTATTTTCTGTTTTGTAGCTGTAAAGAATTACAATTGCACTGGGATTTCTTTTTACAGAGAACTGACTTTATTATATTTTTTTCAATTATCTCTGGTAATCAGACGACCAATGCACTGTCTTGACTGTTTTCTACAGTCCGATAGAATCTGATGATGCTAAGTTTTAACTCTTATCTTATAAGCTCGCACATTTTGCAGTCACTTTTGGTGAAAGATAGCCATGTGACAATCCTTAACAGTCATGTTTCTATTTTACCTAGTGAGATGACATGTTATGCCTTCACTGAAAAAAAAAAAGATTTCTCAGTTTTTATCACAGACAAATCAAAACAATCCCAAAGTTAAAGTGGAGAGAGCACAGAACCATTGCACTCAAAAGCCAGTGTCAACATTTTTGAATTTTTGGGGTTGACAGCTGGCCAAGCTTTTGTATGTGGCCTGCAAAGGTCCATTCTGATTGTTGGGTATTTCATGAATTACAGGGAATATAGTCTAGCCTATTAGGGAATCCTGCACAAATATACTTCAGCATCCTCTTTGATTTAGAGATGTTCATTTTATGAAGTCCTATTGAATCTTCTGAGATAATATCCCCTGAAGAAGGCAGGGCAGTCCCTAAAATAAGAGGATACTGGTGAGTTTGCAATATTACACATAGCAAAATTATTTTCATAGATAGTAGAAGCGTGAACTACATTCCACTAGGATTGCTCCACCTTGATCCCTCTGTGACATCAAAAGCAGAACTCCTGCCTGGAGAGTGAAATAGGAAAAGTGGAATACTTACATTTTTCCAGTGAAAATACTTTCCACCCCAAAAGACCACTTTGGTCTTCCCTACTATAAAATGTAAACACTTCTTTATAGTTTGAGCATAACCACACTTTAAAGAGCTGCTGCCTTTCACCTGTGCTGCAGCTTTATTTCTGCAGTGAATGAAGCCCCCTCTTCACAGACGGTACATCACTTGCAGTTTTTCAAGTGTTTTGGGATCCTTTGGGTTGAAAAGTATGTTATAAATTTAAGATATTAAACTGTTAAAATGAATAAGAGCATTACCAGATGCTGATGCTCATGTTACAGTCATGCTGTTAAAAGCAAGTTGGAAGATACCTACACTTCATCTCTGGTGCAGGTATCACATCGCAAAATCCTTTTCATTACTCGCACTTTAAAAGTCATGAGGCTATTTAGTCTCAGCTAATCCCACTGTTCATCAGTCCAGAACCTGCCTGATCTTATAGTTAAGAATTATCTTTTAACCTCCCGCTGTAGTGGCATTTTTGGCAAGCTCTTACACCATTGATTGTCACTTAAATAGTTCTTCCGTTTAGTGATGCTGTAATATCTTCTCCCAAATGACACAGTTATATCACCTCCCAAGTTTGAGTATGGTTGATTAAACAAACAAAATTAATCCTTGTGTTCTGATGAGACATTTCTGCACCCCTTGACCATACTTATAAGTTTTCTCTGTATCTGCTCCTATTTAAGTTTGTTTTATTTTAACAACACAACCAAAAGTAGCATTTAAGGACTATACAGAATCTGAAATAAAAGACACATCAGTCAGTGTCTTACACACTAGCAGTAATAATCGCCTATAGTTTGGCTGGAAACACCTCCATACTATGCATACTAAGATTGTGTTTCCCTTTGCGGTTGCATCACACTTCTAATTCACAGTCACCTTGTGATGACCTGGTACCTCCAGGTTCTTCTTTACACCAGTTATTTCAAAATACAATGAGCCTTTTGTTTCTAGTGTCTAAATGAATTATCTCAAGCTTTTTCCTCTTGACTCTCAACTCCTTTCCATGATAGCAGCCTGAGCCAGTTGTTTCTATCTAATCCGAGCCTCCTCTGTTCCGATGTTTCTGAAATTTAAGCCATCACCAACTTTCTTCAGCTCATTTGTAATATTTTTGACATTATAGAAAGTGTATGTAATAATCCTTCAGACGGATCATGACAAGCCCTACCAATAAATTCTTGCTGGCCTAAGACTTCCCCAGCTGGGACCTGTAGCCATCCCCCTTTATACATTTGATTATTGCTCTGCAGTACCTCATCTTCTCCAGCTTAGCTGTTACTCCAGTTACTGGAAGGATAAATTAGCCTATATCTGTATAGCTAGATCTGTAGGGTTAAAGTTACTCAGATGCTTCTGCATTATGCTGTAAGCTATGAGACAGAAGAATCTTTTGTAGTGACAGGGCATGACTAGGTAAATCAAGGTTACTTCAGAAAGTTTGCAGGAAAGAGTTTAGACTTTTTTATATTTTTTCTCATCTCTGGACTGAGAGATAAGGTCACTCAGTTTGTTCCATCTCCCCTGATCCAAAAAGGAGAGAAACAGCGATGCTTTCTACAAGTCAAGCAATTTGCAGAAGTATTCTTTTAATGTTGATGTTAGTTTTTTGTCATTTAAATGCATGCTTTACTTCCTTGTATGAAAGGTCCTTGCTTTAATTTAAATCACAAAAGAACTCTGCCAGAAGTTCTAGATTCTTTTTTTCCCCTGGATTTTGTAAAATTATGCCCCAGATATTCGTTTTCCTTATCTGTATTTTCTTCCCGAAGTGGAATACTGGCATTTGTTTAATTTAACAAGAGTCAAGTAACTGAGGTAGCAGCAACTCAGGTAAATTACTTCCTGAAAAAACTTCTCCATAGTTATTGAAGTAGCAGTGGTTGTTGATTGGAATGGGGTTACAGATTTCCAGGCAGGTTTTTTTTGTTGTTTTTTACATGCATGTCTATGCTGTGTTAGATTTCAAAACAGCAAAACAAGTAACTTTTTGTTGGCTTTTTATGTGCTTTATGTTTCAGTGCTCTGTGCCATATTCTACATGAATATCCATAAGCATGAAATCATTGCATTTTGCTTAATGCTCTTCCTCTTTGCTGTTCTAGCAGCAGTTCCACTGACTGGTTTGTTAGGTTAGTATAACCACTAGACGGCACAAAGCTGCTCTTTTAAAATGAGTGCCAGTCTTAGATATTTCTTCATTTTTTCCTTATTTTCTAATTCGGCATTAGAGGTTCAGTCTTGCAGAGTATTGAGTACTTCTGCTAAAATTTGCAGAAATACTCATCTGCTGAACTTCAAGGTTGTTTTTCTACGTGACCAGGAGAGAACTTACAACCTGGCAAGATCAAGACTTATTTTCCACTGTTTTATCTACCCCTATTTTAACAACACTTGCAGTACCAAACCAATGCTTTATCATTCTATATGAGGCGATACAGCTGACTTAAGCATGATGGAGCTTTCATTCTTATGCTTACAGTTATATGCCATATGCTCTCTATGTTGGCCACATGCTATAGCTCATGTGTAGCTACGTAGAAATTTTGATAAGGTTAACTGAATTATCCTCAATGTGAAATAGACCAAGTTTTATTAAAAATAAATCTGAAATGGCAAAGTAAAGATGCTTTGTGATTTATGGGAGATGTCAGATGAGTGATATATGTGAGAGAGCTTTGAGTTGTGGAAGGCAGAGGGGTGGAGGATAGTTTTTTTTAATTAGCCATGAATTCAACTTGGGAAATTTTTTTCCTTTGCTTTCTCTCTTAACTGTAAGTGTCAGTATTCAGGAACAACTGTGTGAAACAGACACAAATCTGTTGTATTTTTTAAAACTGTTTCCAACTCCTCTTGTGCTGACATTCTACAAACTGATTTTCTAAAAGGACTGTCACCATCAATTTTGCTTTTTTAAAGGACTTTAATTCTTTCAGCATGTTCATATGGTTTTATAAAGCCCCAGATACATGGCAAATCCCCTTGGTGTTGTAAGACAAGATTGCTGTTAAAAAATGTTTAGGCTTAGTCAGCTTCTTCTCACTACTGAAGTCATGAGGGACTCTGGGAAATGGTGTTTATACTAAGCTTAAATTGATAGGGCAAGTTTAATGCTATCAGGTCAAAGGTACAACTGCTTAGCTAGTCTCATCAACCACTCGGGTTTCAGCATCAGTTTATAAGAAAAGGCCTGTAATGATAACATCTGGCTGCAAGCGCATGGGCTGCATTCTCCATGCAGTGATTGAATGTAATTTAATGGTGGGGAGGAGCAAATCGAAGGGCAGCTTCATTTCTGAATTATGATCCCCAATAGATAAAGTACAACTACTACACTTTGATCACTCCTATTATCAGTCCACTTGTTGAAGAGCCTTTCTCCAGCATAACCTCGACAGAGGTGTCTACCCTAAAGGAAGGAGTGCAGTCCAGTGCCAGGGCTTGAGGGGGAGGCAAGGGAGTGGAATGTTAGATACAGGACAAAATTTCATGGTTTCCTAGAGCATATGTATGCAGCTGATTGCTGGTGAGGCATTGCTTTCAGTAAGTGCCGAGTGACTCAGAACAACACTGAGGAAATGTGCTTGACAGAATAACGAATTAGGCTGCTCTTCTAATGTGAGAAAGCATAATGTTCAATTATATATTTCCTGTCTCTGCTATCCAAGTGGCAACCTAAATATTCAAGAATACTGCCAGGCAGGCTCCAAAATATATACTTGTTAGGAGAAGAGAGATACCAAAGACACCCTGAGGGATTTTAAATATCTTAATTCAGACCTGAAGAAGGGCTGTTGCATACAGAATATGTCTGAGTTTGCCAGCCAAATAAGGTTGTCAACAAAAAAGCTATTACCATCTTTACCTTATCTGCACTATACCAAATTTCCTATCCTATAATTTTTATTTCTTTTCTGAACAAGTTTCTGGATTTGATCCATGCTGACAAAAATTTTTTGTGTTAAATGTCTGGCCCAAGCTGAAGGATTTGGGAAAATTCAGCCAAAATAATTTCCAATAAATATGGCAGAAAAAAATGAAAATGGGTGTTGTCAGTGGACATCAGCAGGATGTATCCTGCTTTGATATGGGGGGTTGAAATGTGTCAATGCTGTGGCTTATATGCCATTGGCATACATTTTTTTCCTGTGAAAATTACTGCATGTTATGAGATTTAGAAAGAAATCACAGTTTACACACACTTAGTAAAATTCTTTTTCCAGGTAAATTGTCAGAATATTCTATTCATTATTAACATTCTCAGGCTTCCGATCATGCTAAGTGAGATGTGTTATTTCTGGGGATCATCAAGCATGCTTCCTCAACCCTGCCAGTACCATCAAGCTGAATTGAATGAATCTGAGCCCACACATGGCGTTCTCTGTGGTTAGATGAACCACCTGGGACAGATCAACATTGTCTCTATCCTCAAGTACATAGCTTACACTGAGGCAGCTTAGACCTCAAAGCCTAGCAGGTTAGTGATTATCTGACCTAACCGTTTTCAGCAAGGTCCTGTGAAATTTTCTTTGGCTGCAGATAAAACAGGAAAGTAGGTTCTCGGTTGCATCTGCCACCCAAAAAAAGGGAACATACTCTCCTTTGTCTCAAAGAGTATGTGTGGGTGGGCTGTCTGTAAGTGACAATGTTAAGAACAAAACCAGCCAATATGGAACTCAAATGTTGAACATACCCAGCCTCATTTCAGACCACAGGTCCGTGTAATCACCTATGGCAAAAGCTTTACTCTGGATGGGGGCATACATTTTTTCCATTTTCTCTGCACATGAATGAAAACTGTTTCTGTGTTTGTGTAAGGATGTTCTTTATGTTATGTTTACATTGGGTTTGCTGATATTTCATGTGATGCCTTTCACTGACGTCAAATGAAAATAGGATAATTCTTGGCAATCAGCAGATCTCTGTGTTTTCTCAGACATTCATTACTTAAGAAACTTCAGCATATAGGTTAGATTGATAAGGTTGTCACTGCTTTGCAGGAACCAAAACCAGGGAGATAGACAGTTTGCCTCTAGATCAATAGCAGGACAAACCATGGGATCTGACTCCCAGCCCTGCTTTCTCATCATGAGGTAGCATGACTCCTGCTCATGGGTTGAGCCACACACTGTTGTAGGATCAGCTCTTGCACATGGTAACAGATAATATCTTACACTTTTTCATCTTGATATGTATATTTTACTGTGCATAATTATAAATCAGGTCATAAACCACTTTCTAATGGCACTGAAAACAGACAGAGCCTGGCTTACAGTTTTGCCTCAGTTTTGAACTGTCTCAGTAGTTTTCAGTGCTTAGCTTAGCATGTGTAATGTGTCTTCTCATGCAGATGGGATGAGACCCTACTTAAAGCAGTAATGATTATATTCATCATCCTTCTTAATGTATAAACTGCTTTTGAACATACTGGAAAAGCTAAAGTACCAACTGTTAAGCCAATGAATCATACTTTGTAAGGGAGTGTTTTTATATATAATACATAAAATCCAACTGTATAGGTATAGGAAGGATGAATATTTATACATCACATGTGTAAGATATAAATGATCTTGATGAACATGACTGAAGTAAATTATGTTAATTCTCCAGTTAGAACTATTTCTACATTAGTTTAAAAATGTTTTTATTATATTGTAGACTCAATGTCAGGAAGATGAAGGAATCTGGGCTTTTAACTGCAACCTCCACACTGCAGTGTGGCTCTACAGGGATGTTCAAAATTAAACATTTGGTTTAAGCATCAAACACTGAAGTTTTCTTTTTGATTCCTAGGCCTGTATAAAAGCAGATTGGGAAATGGTTTACAATACTTCCTATTGGGGGCTTCCACACTGACAATGTCAGGAATGACATCACTTTTCTGCTATTTGTTTTTTATTGCTTTTCAAGAAGAAGTGTTTAAATAGGCAGCATATAATTTTCCTTGTGGTAAGTGATAACCTTTAAAAGAGGCCTATTTTTCTTTTGAGAGGATGCTTCCATCCCACCTCCAAGTTTGTTGACTTTATCAAAGGAAGCCGCCATCTGTCCCCAAGTCTTACCAGTCCTGAAAGGTGTGGATGGATTTATTACTAAATGGAATCATCATGTTCTCGGTTACCCTTCTGAGTAGTCAGAGCTTGTGATGGATGGCCTTGCAACTGGTCCCATGGAGCTATCTGTAGGAGGAATAGTCTTACCTATGCTGTCAGCTGTTGGCCTTTTTCTTATTTCATGCTCCAAGTGTCTCTTCCCAGGTGAAGAACCAAGGAGAGAAGGCAGCCTTTGTGCTCCCTTTGCCTCCACTGGCATTAAGCCCCATCTTGAAGGCTTTGCACTTGGGAGCAAGGGTAGCTAGCACACAGTCTTGCTATATAAGGCTGATGGAACAAAAAACAAGGTGGGAGAAGTCATCCCAGTGGATAAGGGGAAATGAAAAAAAACATCAGAGAAATGAGGAAAGGAAGAAAAAGGAAAACTCTGATCAGTTTGAATATGTAAGGGACAAAGGAGACAATAAGAGTAAAAAACTGTTTAGGTTTCACATCCAGTTCACAGCACACTGCCTTCCACTAAATAGAGTAACCAGTATCCCCAGTTATGGCTAGATTCCTAACAAAATCTACAAAGTTAAATTAATCCAGCTTTATGTTTCCCTCAGTCTAAGCTGGGCACATTGACTAAGGCTGCATTAACACACGGTTCTTAACAATCCAGAGTGGCTGTGCAAGACAATCATGGTTGCTTTTTCTCCTTGGACCAAGTCTCTACAACATGCCCATCTGTGGATTCAAGGCTCTTGGAAAGGTACCTTTGCTCTAGGACACTCCTCTCATTTCCAGCTACTTGTATGTACTGCAGACTGTACTCTTGGATAGTCTGCTGTAGTGTTTTCGTGTACAAAAACCAATATACAAAAGCATGTGGATTTGGTATAGGCTTATTCATTTGTTTAAATAGAATGTAATTTGCTATTGGCAAATTAATCTCATTTATCTGAGTTTCATTTGTTTAAAGCCTATTAATAGAGTTATTCATGAGCAAAGGAGTTGGCAAATGCTGCCAAATCCACTAACACATCTGGCTGCTGAACACAGCATTTGGAAATGGAATTATTAGCCATCCTGATTTTGTAGTATGCTAATTTCCATGCCAACTCACAGTGATATTAGGGAAACTCATGGCTTTACCTGGAGAAAAAAACAATAAGAAATTATCAACCTGCCAATATCCACAAGGACTACCAGAGAACTGTAGTGAGCAAGGTATATTAAGAGGACTAGACTCTTGTCAGTGGTGGAAGTGGTCCCACTACCCTATTGCACAATATATTTAAAATCCAGTTCCAAGTCTTGGCATTCATCTTTTCAATTTTTTCAGCTTTCAGTCACGAGAAGTTATTGACAGTGCTCAAGGTCTTTTGTGCGTACGTGCATGTGGCTACAATAAATATATAAAGCTTAATCATACTTAAGAATTCTAGGTTAGTGGTTCCCATGTGCTGCAGGTGACACTAAATCCGCTGCAACATTTTGATTTCTGTAGAATATCACAGTAGTATTAACTTCATAAGAGAGCTGCAGGCTGCCCTGCTGGCTTGCCAGAAGCCCAAGGGCTGTATCATATTTACATAAAATGGAGCATGTTGCCACCCTTGGCATTAACACAAAGGCATGTCCCAAAAACCATGCAGGTCCCAACATGCAATGAGCCATCTTAATCCAAGCAGACAGGCAAGGAAATGTGTATTTTCTACAACCAATGTACCTGTCTGCCTACCAGGGTAACAGCAATCCTCATTCCAGCTGCACTATTTGTATGCTAAGCAGTTGAAAAAACTCAGCAGTGTAGTCAGTATAATTGTCTTTTATCTTACATAAGTTCAAAAGGAAGGCTTTCCCACTGCCACTCTGCTTTCATAGCTGTCTGCTCCAGAAACATTCTAGCTGTCAGTGTTTGACGTGGAAAATTAAAGGGGGAATGACTGTCATATCTTACTAATGACTTCTTGGGGTTATTTTATATGCTAAGTCATCTTTTACAATTTAAGAGGATGCTGACATTGTACACAGGATAGTCATACAGGACTGCCTGCATGTTTGCAAATAAATGTTAGAATTCATAGTGATCTTTTTTTCCCATGCCAAAGATGATTAAATAGTTCTTTCTTCAAGCACTTTCTCTGCAAATAGAAATGCCTCTGTTAATTGCTAATAGACAAGAGTTCACAGACAACTGTATGTTGCAAGCTTTTATGATTTATTTACAAGTAACAACTATAGACTCAGAAAAATAATTGTCATGAGAAGTTATTTACTATCAACTTTATATACATTTGCAAACACCTAGTGATATTTCAACTCGGCCTGGAACCCACTTGTAAAGAACAGTATTGAACTATTACAGCTTCAGGTCAATAACATCTCTTCTTAGTGCCACTTACTGTGTAAGTATTGCCTAGTTATCTTTTTCTGTCATGATGCTGTAGCTTTTTGGCTTGTTTAGTCTATGAAGTATATGTATTTCACACACTCCAATAGCTTTGTATGAGATTATCATATTTCATTAGCTAACGGAAACTGAAGCCAGGGAATTTATTTTCATTATATATGCAGTTGATGTTCAGCAAACCTCAAAGGTGAAACAGAAATATGCTAAAACATGATTGTAACATTTTCTATTTTGATTATATCACTGTTCATCACTATATCCTTGTGTGATTCTGATACAGGCTGTGTTTCTTCTTTCACTCATTTTTATGTATGTGTAGTCTGCTAAGGGGAAAACCTATTGGTTTGTGGGTTATTTTCTTTTTGAAACCTAACAAGAAATTATATCAGTTTAAAGCACTTTGAGGACTTCAGAAAGTCAATCTGTACCATGAAGTACCTTATATACGATTTTTAATCAGTTTTAGGGAAGGAAGTTGGTGCATCAGATAACTGCTAGAGCTCATGAAATTGCAAATCATGTAAGATCACTCTACAATATATCTGAAGTACTTGAAAATCCAACAGGCTTTGCATCTGAAGTCAAGCCAGTGTCCTGACCTGTTACAGGCATTGTATTCGGCTCTGGTTCTGCAGCACACAATGTCAGATGGACTTGATTGTGTGAAGGTGACAAAGCAAAACCCACCAATCCTGTAGGTGTTTGACTTTGGATAAAAATGTCTACCTGCATCTCTTGGAAGCAAGTCATGTCAGCAAAAAAAAAAACCAGCTCATCACATTCATAAAGCCTAACTTAAAAATCACACTTAAACACACAACCCAGCATTTACTTTTATTAGATGTACTTATTGTGTTTGATGAAACATTTATTCTCTGACCATGACTGGTTGTGTCATGTCTTGCTTTAACAGATAACAGTGCTATTCACAGCAACGAGGGTTTCATGCTGTTTGCCTTTCCAAATGTTTAGCAGTGGACACCCACGTTGAAGCTGCAGTTTACTTCCCACTTCATATGCAATATTTGACTAGCTGAGTAGGTGTTCTTGGTAATGATTTCGGCAAACATAAGGTGCGGCCAGAGTTGTCTTTGCAGAAGAATGGGGAGTGCAATCCTCAGTTGCTAGCAGGTGAAATACGACTTCTTAGCCAAAGTGATGCATTGCACATCTGTTTCAAATCTGATATATAATTTAAGCTTGTGTGTCTGCTGTTTCTGGTTACAGTGCCATTCAGAGTGTTTGGGTTTCAACACAGTAAGATGGCTGCAGTCAAAAGAGAAGTATTTCTTTTCCCCTTCCTGTGAAGCAGAGGTCCTGTGAATGTACTTCAGCCTACTAGAAAACAGGCCCTATTTATCTGGAACAACTCAAGATAAAGTACAGCCAGTTGGCATCATGTCACATCTTTCCAAGCACAATATGTTTTGAAGAGAATAGGTCAAATTCCTGCCCAGCATAGCTTCACAGAAACCCATTGGTTTGATTCGGCAGGTAGCCAGCTATAAATACCATTACAGAAAAGATTCATCTGGAATCAAACATGGAAAACTTTTGAGATAGAATGATATCTGAAAATATTTGCTCAGTGGAATTAAGACATTTGAAATGCTTGGCTAGATTCACCTTAGGGTTTATACTAGTTCTTGTGTAAACTTCATGGCAGATCAGATCCATAGATACCCATGCAAGTGACTCAGAGGCAAAGTGACAAAAGTTAACTTTGCTTCAGGGGGTTATGTACAGTTGTCTACAGGTGACCCCTAAAATGGGACATGCTCACTGGGAAGATGAAGTGACTGTAAGGTGAGCAATGACATAACATGTCATACGTTATTATAGGCTGAGAGAGTTGGGCTTGTTCAGCCTGGAGAAGAGAAGGCTCTGAAGAGATCCTATAGTGACCTTACAGTACCTGAAAGGAGCCTACAAAAAATCTGGAGAGGGACTATTCATAAAGGCTTGTGGTGGTAGGATGAGAGGGAACGGGTATAAACTGGAGAAGAGCAGATTTAAACTAGACATTAGGAAGAATTTCTTCACCATGAGAGTGGTGAGATTCTGAAGGTGCCAAGGGAAGTTGTAGATGCCCCATCCTATTAAGTGTTTAAGGCCAGGTTGGATGGGGCCTTGGGTTACCTGATCTAGTGGGAGGTGTCCCTGCTGATGGCAGAGGGGTTGGAACTAGATGATCTTTGAGGTCACTTCCAACCCTAACTATTCTATGATTCTATGATTCTATGATTCTATGATTCTATGATTCTATGATTCTATGATTCTATGATTCTATGATATTGCCTTTCCTTGAGGAGATGCCACCTTTCTGAACACACATAGAACTCAAACAGGGATTAAAGCTGCAGAAATCAAAATCTTTTCTCCAGCTTCCATCTACTAATAATTCCTCACTGAAAATAGGTTTCTTTGAAGTTCTGGGGTTTCTTTTTTTCCAGTTCATATTTGAATGATGCAATGGCAGGAGACACCCTAGGGTGTTACCACACTTCGAGAAGTGACTTCAAGGCCAACAACACTCCCTGCATGCAAGACTATCTTGCAGTATTGTCTCATACCATTGTTCTCTGTTGCTTAAATATTTGGAAAGGTCCATCATGCTTTGTCATTGCAATTCAGCCTTTTGGAGAGTATGGAAGACAGATCTCTAGTGCTGAGTGGAATAGTTCAGCATTTGACAGTCACTTGAAGATTCTTCACCAATGATTTGTCCAGACCAAGGCATTTAGCATGAAAAACTAAATGCCTCTCACAGTTTTAGTGAATTATCCCATGGTATTCCCTATAATGTTCAGTCTAATTGGATTCCTTGCTGCTTCAAACTGCATTATAGGGAGAATGACACGACTGAATTAATGGAAACAGATCCTAAATTTTAGGCCAATATAAACCACTGGGAGCTCCGTAAGAGGCAGAACTACCATAAATCAGGATCAGTTCTCCATGGTTCTTGGCATAGGGGAAGCTACTTGAGTTTGGTTACCATTAATTATTTAGCACTTTTAGTATTATTGTTGCTTCAGTTGCTTCATTCAACTAATTGCCAGGATCTTGAATAATTTTATTCCATGGAGACAAATGCTATATATTATTTTTTCCAAGCGCTGTTAAATCATCAAGAGTTACTTCTATGCAGTGTTATAGTATCAGTTGAGGTAATATGAAATTATGTGTTTATGCCTTGGTTAAAAATATGTCAGTGGCCAAGCTGTGTCAAAATGATATTGAGATTCTTCAGTTGCCAATGAAAAAGTAATCAGATGCTCCAATTTGTTGGAGCATTGTTCCCCCCACACTCATTCACCCACTCACAGGTCCAACTTATTAAATGCTGCCTTCTGTTTGCGGCCAGCAAAGTAGAAATGCCTCCTCACAGTAGTGTCCATTTTAAACACTTAGTTGGTGTAAATATTTTCCATCACTGTTTGCAGGCCTTTGTAAACACTATCATCATAATGCATAAGGACATCAACAATCTCTGTCATAGCCAAAGCATACTTTTAGGCCAGGCCTTAAGAAAAATGTAGTAAGTTGTAAAAGTGTGGACTGAGTTTTGAGCATCATGAATAAAAACAAGCAAGGTAGAGACAGAGAGTAAAAGCCATATGTTTGTTACCTTTGTCATTAGGTTGCTTGGCAGAGATGTTTCAGGTGTCTCAGCTCTTCATTGCTGTGCAAAAGCTAAAATTTAAACTTCCATTATAAAAAATTTTAACAGAACAGAATTTTTTTAAAGCAAGGCTGAAATCTTTGAGGTCTGGCATAGGAATGGGCTTTCCTTTAAGGTTCAGAGTAACCCCCAAGTCATGTGGCAGATGGATCCAGTCATCCTCAATTAAAATATGAGGAGAAAAATTGGGGTAGCTTGGCAGAGATGTATTTCTAGAGGGGTGGAAAGTGTGCCTTCAAGGAGAAAGTGTAGTAATATACCCAAGTGCAGAATCTCGTGATACTGAAATGTTGTCTTGTTCTTGAAATTAACTATCACAAAAGAGAGATTTTGAATGTTGTACTAAGAGAAAGGTGCAGGACACTCCCCATCTGCAAGCAGCATCAGGTAATATCCTGATTAAAGACATAAATTTCTTTCCATTAGCTTGGGATTCATCAGAGAGCATCCAAACTTTTATCATATCAACAATTAAAGACATTAGCACATAAAGTTAGTTCCTTAAAAGCATTTTAGAATAATTAACTGCCAGATTTATTCTCTGGCAAAAGAAATTTCTGCTTAAAAAACATTGGAGCTTGTGTCTCCCTACATCTGAGGGTGCTGCTTACATACTGTGGAGAACTACTGGAATTCAAACATGAATAGCTATACTGGATAAAAAGAAAGGTGGCTAATTTTTTTTTTTCTGATAGCTTATAGTCGCAGAAGCACCTAAGAGCATGTGCTTCCTATGTATTTCTTGATTTTGTATATATAGGCCTGTTTTTTCAGAGGTTAACTTTGCATTGAAATACGAATTTTTAAATAGAAATATTTCCTTACTTGAAAAAGCAACATTTCATCTGCAGAATGAATTAATAGTCCTATTAGATAACCTGAAGATTGTAGAAATGCAGTAGCAACACTTGTATGCATCTTGCTTAACTTTCATGGATACAGGTAGGACATTCATTACTTTTTTAAAACTCCCTGGTTCTAGTTACATTCCTTAGTTTGAATACAGCAATCTTAATCAAAAAAGAAGGAAAGAAGATTTATTGTTTGTTGTCTCTTTTCCATTCTGCAATTGGTCCCTACTTCATCCCTCCAATGCATTTGTTTCCATCCAATGAGTACTTTATTACATGTAGCGTGATCTAGGTCTTGATGTCACATTGTTTGTGCACAACCAGGCAGGTGTTAAAGCTCTTTTCATCATTTTAACGACACATAAGCATTTCTAGGACCTTCAGTGAGACCACCTACCTCGCAACAGAGAGACACCTCATTTATTTTCTAAGTGCATTCCCTGTTCCTGCCCAATTTTTCCTTATGGATCCAGACCACAGCACTTTTCTCCATCGTTTAATCTCTGTTTTTCTTCCTCCATGCTATTCCCCAATTTCTGTACATTAAGATACCATGGAAAAAGACAGGCTCAGTCCCTTTGTTTCTTTTTGTAGCTACTCAGCACAAGTAGCTCAGTGATTACACATAGACACAGTATAGGTTTGTGCAATAAGCGACTTTAAGGGTCTGTACTCATGGTGCATTAAGAATGTGAAAGCTTGATAAAGTCTATTGAATCTGAGCTGGCAAAATGAGTTCCTTTACATCTCTCCTACTCCAGGCTGGTGCACTCAGAATTTTCTGAAACAAATGTTGATTACACTAAAGTTTCCCATACTTGATCTATCTCCAAAGGCAAATTTCATTGTCAGAAACCCTGCTGCTGCTGCTGCTTGGGTGGGCACATGTAGGAAAGTATTGTTTTAAAACATCTGAATTTTATCATGCAGTCAGAAAAATGGCTGAATTCTGGTACTTGGAATGAATGAAAGTCTTTGCTAATAACAAGAACAGGGCAATATGAAATGCATATTGCTTTAACCTATTTGGGTAAAGCCAAGAATGAAATGACTCAGTGTCCTGGCTGGTTACAGAAATGCTGTTCTTCAATGCAGAACTGATTTGAATATTGAGCTACAGATTTCAACATGTGATGGATCAACCCCACAATTTAAGAGCGACCTCAATCATCCAGAGAACTTGCAAGACCTCCTGGCAGAGTTGTACGAGACCAGAGGGTTAGTTTGTTTTTTGTTTTGTGGGGTTGTAACCTTGCCAAGCAAAGAGGCAGACTGCATGTCAGTGAGAACAACTTTTTTTCCATGCTTTACTCTGCTGAGATCACAACAATCTTCAAGTGAAGATCTTCAAGTCTTTTTAAAAATTGCTTTTGGTAACATGTCTCTTTGGAGTGTTAAATTACAGCAAAGCTCTCATTTCCACTGTAAACTCTTAGATCAGGAATTTTAGTTGAGGCTTGCTGTGAAAGCTTGGAAAAGAAATTTCACCATTTTGGCTACCTCTAAGAGGTCAAGAATTAGAAATGGACTGACAACAAATACTGTGTAAAGATAAGAAATTACTGTTGTTATTATAAAAATATGTAACTGTGAGTTACTAAAAGTACTTGATTTATTACTATCATTACTCTTCTTGAATTGGTAGCTGTGGAAAATATCTGTAATGTAAGAGGAAATACAGGACTGAAATTAATAGTTTGTTTGATTGAAAAGGAACAGATGGGTGTTAGACAATTAAGAATCCTCTTTTGTGAATATTTTTCTTGGACTGGACCATAAAGTTATATTGGTGGTAATATAGCAATCTTCCTGGTAGCAAAATTGGAGGTAATTCTGCTATCATTTCTCATTATTCTTATTGCCTATTACCACATAAGCAGCAATCCAGAAGTGCCCTGAGTCAGTTTGTACCCAAAGCGAATATTATCATCCTTCTTGAAAGCATTCCAGACGTAACCAGGGTCATAAAACAAAACAGAAGTTGATGGTTTTATTGTCATGCACTTTACAATCAAGTAGTTATCTGATGGATCATCTGCTTTTTATGATCCATGATGAGAAATATAGCTGTCATACAAGGAACAGATTTCTCATCATAAAACTTCCCTCTGTAATTTCAGTGCCTGAATAAGTGCTGCCTCAGGTGCTGATTGTGCTAGTAAACACCGTCTGCAGACTGATTTCCCCATCTGCTTCTTCTCCTTCCATTTAAATGCACAGTTGGGCAACAAGTGTGCTTCTGCTGTTCCCTGTCCTTCAGCAACTGCTGCTATTAAAGATCTCATATGAGGAAAGGAATATCTGGTGATGCAGGAGTTCACCTGGGGAAAGAAAAGCCTTTGCAAGGTATGTAAGTCAGTGTTTCTGTAGGTAGCTAGTGAAGCAAAGTCTTATGGGAAAGTTAACTCTCTGGTGGAGCAAATTGCTTCAAGTCACTGCTGCAACTGGAAGGGGCTGAATTCATGTAAGTAATTTAACTCAGGTTTCCACTGTAATTAGTGAGAGAAAAGCTCATAGATTATGTAGATTTTGTATCTCTGCATTGAGTAGGCTCTTAACCTGGCATCTGGGTGAGATGTCTAAAATGACATCTTTCAATGACAGCATTTTCTTAATAGGAGAAAAGAAGATATATAGTGAAAGCATACATCAAAACGTTAGGTCTCTAGAAGGCTGCAACAGTTTCACCACTATCCGTAAGACTTCTGGTATAAACTGTATGGATGTTAAAGACAGAGAAACCTCTTCATCTGAGGTGATGATTGAACAACAGGAACAAATTTTCCTCTTGGATTTGTGTTGCAGACCCCCTGTGTTAGAGAGAGGTTATACTTTTCAGCGTGCTGACAGACACTGTTACATACTGTGCATTATTCACCCCTGCTCTGCTGGCCTCCAGTCACACTGTGTGCCTCTGAATCCCCCTGCCTTTGGCACTTCTGCTGGTGAGACTCCCAGCTGGGGGTGTGGTTTAGCTAAAATGGGTGCTTTTCACTAAAAGAATAAATTATTCCTGTATTACTGTCTGAAAAGAGTGGATCTGGAGCCAATTTAGTGAGCATAAGTAACAATTGACTTTGGAAGTAATAACTTATGCTTTCAGCTTCCTTAGATGTATAGCCAAGGAGCTCTCTGACTGCATGTGTTTTTACACATCTTTCAGCTAAATTAGAAATCCAAGTGCAAAACTTAATGCGTGGAGATATCTTGGAGATTGTGACCTTCCCAGACAGAGTTTGGGTATATAAACCAGCCAGAGGGTCTCCTGGTTTCATATACTTTTTTTTAGCAACATATGGCACATTGGTAAATAGTAAATGGATTTTATTGTACCTTCATTAATGAATCAGAGTATAATTTGCCCCAGCCCTGGCAAGCAAACTCTGCTGGAAAGCTGATTAGTGGAGGGAGCCAACTTTACTGAACACCTCCTCTAGAGATGTGATCAAAGATTGAAGTATATATTCATACACATGAAAAACAGAGAAGCTTTAGGAAAGCAGAAGACAGGGATTGCACTGAGCTGAGAAATATGAAGACAAGGGCTGGAGCCTTTGAGGAGATGGGAAAGAAGTTAATTCTGAAAAAAAAAGAAAAAAGATGTAGTAAAAAAATGAAAGGGAAGATAAAAAAAAATTATGAACTGGAGAAAGTGAGAATGTCTAATTACACTTGGTCCGTGGAGGAACCAAGATGAGTATGCATCCTGTGTTATCTGTTGATGTCAAGAAAAAAGAGCTTAAACCAAACTCTGAAGTCAAAGAAAGAATCTGCTGTTAAGTTTAGTGATCTTTACATTAAAGTGGTGGAAAGAGGACTAAATCACGGACTAAATCGAGGAGATATATAAAGAGCAGGAATAAGAGCAAACACAGATAGTTCATTTCTTCCTGCTGACAAATTTGTGAGTTTAGCTACCAGCAGTGATGATAAACATTACAAAACGTAGCTATATTTAGCCCACTCAATCACTGCTTACCCTGTTGATTTCAGTAGGAGTTTGTATAAGAAAGTGCAAGTCCCTTCTCCCCAGAAATGGGAATTCCCTGCCAAGGTATTGTTAGACAGCTTAAGCAGGTGTATGGAATTGATGGCATACTCCTAGTACACTAGTTAACACCTCTGATGCAGTACTCAATCTTGAGTATAAAAAGTGGAGCACTTAGGTTAGTGAGAAGAGCTTTATTTCAGAGAGATGTTGAAATTTGTATGAAAATACATAACTTAAGGCACACACTTGAGCCAAAATTGCCCAATGAGAACAAGAATCATCTCTAAATGTGCTTTTACTATGTGGATTTGAATGAATTAAACATTATATATGTTGCTGTACTTATTTTTCTTTTTATGTAGACAGGCATGCGTCCTCTCTACATTATACCTTGTCTAATTAATACCCATGCAAAACACAGACCAAGTGGGAGTAAATTGAGTTGGTTGCACCTTTTGGTTAGATGCATGAATAACTATTCCAGATGTAAAGCAGCTGAAAATTATGCTCTTTTTACACAATATTTACATGTCTGCAAACATGATGGATCACTTATGTCACATAGTTGCTACACAATAATAATTGTAGATGGCAAATGTCCCGTTACTCATGTAGCTGGTCATTTTTGTATGCAATTACCAGAATTGCATGCTCGGTTCCAGTAACCATGTACACAAAAATAGGCTGCAAAAACCTGCTTAGGATTGTTAATAACATGGTCCAATGTCTCAGTCTTTATTCCTGTGTTGGTTTATGCTGGTTTTGTAAGAGAACTCAGGTAGGAAAGAGTTTGAAAGTTAGCTATTTGAGCAAAAGGAGGCATACATCGACAGGTACTGCTGGGGCTGCAGGACAGTGGATTTTCTGCATTGGTTTGCATGTGGTTTAAATTCTTGGTATAATGAGCTGATGGGCCAGAAGAAAGTTAGTGCACCCCATGACCAGCTACAGTGCAGAGTTCAAGTAAGGAACAAGTAGCTTCTGAAATGTTGCATTGAAATACACACATCTTGAATTAACAGTGTTATAGTGAAGTGTAAGTCTTTGCCATGAGTGATTCAAATCAGGCTGCAGTAGTTCAGAGAATATTTACCTGGCATTTTTCATTTTTGCATATCACTCTTCTCATCAGTTCTAATACATGTTTTTTTTCCTACCTCTATAAACTTCTCTGCCTTAAAGGACTCATGACGGAAATAATTAAAAAGTACACAGAGGAAAACTGTCTGAGCAGAAGCAGCAGAAATCCAGGCTGGTTTAGGGAGGTGCCCCAAACGCTCTTTTGGATTATTATTAATTTTTTTCTTACTATTATTTTATTACACTGTTTATGATTAATTACTTATGTTTTCCTAACCTGTGTGACAGGGATAATTTGAAAAGCAATAGTAATGATCAAGCTGTAGAAGTGGCAGCTGCTGCCTACGTGCTCAAGCAAGCATAGAGCAGGCAGTGTCAGAAGACAGTGCTGTCTCTTGATTAGATCTGAATTTCTTTTTCGTGTTGATTAAAATGGTCCTGACTGTTATTATTTAAATATAAACAATGCCAAAAGATGCTATGAAAAGTCAGAGCTCTCTCTGTTCACTGCCTCCATGGAATAGTAAGTGCAAGTGAATTCAATGCAGTATATGCTATTAAAATATATACTGTATTAGTTTGCAAATGGTTTACAATTAGTTTACAATTAGTTTACAGATGGTTTGTTTGTGTCTTTTTAGCATAAACCGGCAGCGAGTGCATCTAGGTTAATATTATTTATGCGTGTATATATATATCAGTGAATGATTTTAGTCTTTACATTTTCAAATCAAACCTCCACACCACAGAAAATAGCAGTTGTCCTTCCATATACCACCTGCTAATGTATTGTGAAGTTCATTTAGAAGCAGTAATATTATTTTGGTTTGGGTTTCTCTGGCTGCTACTTGCTTTTTGCTGTTCCATGTGTCAGATGTGTGCTACTGCAGCTGGATGATGTGGGTAGCACTACTGAACAGGTAGTATGTCATCAGAACATAGTCTTTTCTGATACTTCTAATACTAAGTGGAGATTTAATTATTAATTTGTCCACATCTTGGCAAAAGTTTATAAAGTTTTGGGGCAGCTTTTGTGATAGGTTTTAATGCTTTTGTATTTCTTTAAAAAAAAATACGTGGGATGATTCACTCCTACAAGGCTTTGATGAAGTCTGATACATTTTGAAATGAAAATGAGATCAAGGCAAAAGGAAAGTATTCCTGCATGCTGCAGAATCCTTCCTTCCAAATAACACCTTGAATGCCTGCCTGAATAAAAGAGAAGTGAAATAAATTTCTGTTGGTGCTGTGTTGCCAGCCTTTGCAGTCCTGTAATTAATATAATATGATATGATCCTTTTGAGGGGAGGGGAGGTCATAAAGCAGAAAGGTCTTGACTATACAAATCTCAGCTTTTTAACCTGTTAAGTTTGGGCTCTGACTTTGTATATACAGAGAAAATCTTCGAAAAGATGAAAATTATGTCTCTAGAGCACAAAAGATGAACCAATAAACTCAAGAGTTCTGTGACTGTCAAGTCATTAATAGGGGCCTGGAGGGGAAAAGTTGAGAAAACAATGATAATTTTTTAATTTTACTAGGGTGCTTGAATTTTTAAAGAAGCTATAAAGGAAAATCCAGGGACAGAAATAGAAGTGAAACTTCAAACAAACAAAAAGTATGTGGTTAAATAAATCACCTGCTGCGTCAAGGTGCTACGTGTCCATTCATCCTCAGGGCAGTTTACCGTTGGTGTCTGCTTACTACATATCCATGGCAAGGACCCATTCAGGACAAATTATGACAGATGCCCTGTGATACGAACACCTCAGCTGTTTTACATGTAGTAACCCATATATCAGAGAGATGTGGTGGGATACAGCCTGGGTTTTCTTCTTGCTCCTCTCTCTCACTCCAAGATGTTAATCAAGTTCCTAAATCACTCTGCCTCCCAGTTTTGTAAAATAGGGGTGACAGTGCTCTCTTGCCATTCCAATATCATTACTATTGCTTAATTATATAAAATGTGTATCTTTCCTCTCTGGTGGTCATTCACATTCATTGTAGTACCATTGTGAGGCAGTTATATTTTGTCTAAATGGTATTGAATCCAGTAATTGCTCACGTTACAAGTGGAATGAAGCTGCCAAGATGTTTATCTAGCTTTCTTCAGCTGCTTTTTAGATTCTCAGTAGATAGGTGACAACTCTGTCATTCATGGCTTTATGTGTTCATGCGTATTGCCCATTACATTGGAATACATCAAACAAAGTAAACTAAGCCATAAGGTTTATTGGTGACCTGCACTAAGAAAGAGATGTAAGCTGTAGAAAAATTCTAACAGAATATTTGAGGAGGTGATATTTTATTTGGATAGATTTTCAGCGAAAGGGCTGCCATTTCTGTTCGTGCCATGTACGATGGGACCTATACCCGGCATCTCTGTGCTGCCAAAACATAAATGAAAAACGAGATTGCTTGTCTGAGGAACAGCTCTGCCTTTCATATCAAAACATGTCAGTAGATGATTCCTGTGTGCATAGTCTCAAGAGCCACTTTCCTTGTAAAGAAATTCAAGTAATGGATGAGGCATTTCACAGTTTAAACAGCATACAGGTGAATGTCTTGGAGTATTCTGAGCCCATGCTATTGCTGTATGCGTCTGGGTAGTTTGCTTGCTTTTAACTGTGGAACTACAGGAGGTTTGGTAAGTAAGGCAAGACTACTAGAAAATGCTAATAGCTTTTCTTCTGTAATGCTCTTTCATATTTGACCGCTGCAGGGTGAAATAACAAAGAATTTTTTGGTAACAAGTCAAAAATTCCTCTCTTATTTAATTGAAAGTGTTTAAGTGAAGAAGGTTATTGAGAGGACAGATTTCAAGAAGCTGTATTTGCATTTGTTGACGCTTTGGAAAAAAAACACAGCATATTATGCATGCTTTTTAATTATATTTGGTGAATGCACTGCCAAATCCATGGAAGTTTATAGGCAAATGCTGTGACTGGTAATAGCAGTAAATGAATCTGCTTTTTACCCCAATGAAACTGGCATTATAAGTTTTAGATATTTTTGCTCTTTTAAAACTTATTTTAACATAGCCTCAGCCCTGTCAGCAAACCTCTGCTGTGCTAGTGGTAATATGAATTGTCTCCCACACCCTGCAATATTCTACACAAAATTCAAAACCTGAGTGAAGAGAAATCTAGCACTAGGATGTGATGGAGAACTACTGGAAAAGAGAAAGGAACAAGACTGTAAGGATACATAGAGAATACCTGGAGAAAAAAAAATGAAAAAAACATTCAAATGAGAAGATTACTATAGCAGAAATGGGAAGAGAACAAAATCTCAGTGAGGGTGATGGAGAGATGGTGAAGTAAGGTGAGATTTAAGAGGATTTTGGTGAGGAATAGGAGAAAAATGCGCAAAAGAGAAATGGGGAAATCTTGAGTGAAAGAGAGAAAGTGGAAGAGACAATAAATTAGGGGGAAAATGCCTTACAATAAAAATAGATAAATGGGATTTTACAGAAAAATAAATCAGAAAAAAAAATGTGAAAGATTTGAAAAAGAGAAGTGAGAGAAATTACATAGCCAAGGGAAGGGTGGAAGAGAACAAAATACTGATTTTTTTTTTTAAACAAAATCAAACAGTTTTATGATTTTTATTGATTTCTTGGAAGATTTTGTGGTGGATTGGATGTCTGTTCTGAGAGAAAGTGAAAGATAGAATAGGAAAAACTATGATTTTTTTTCCCAGGCTTTCCTGTGCCGGAAATGTAATAGGAAGTTATTTTTATTAACCAAGATCAGAGAACATGCAATAGAAAACTACCAAGAATGGTGTGGAAAATCCGGTTACTTTTCCAGTCAGACCAGAAGAACCTGTGGCCATTGACCAGCAGGACCCTTAGGGTCAGATTATTAAACAGCAGGATCAGTGACCTGAATGGCTATTGGAATCTGTGCATCTTTAAACACACACCAACCCACTTACACTGCAAACAAAAGGAATATTGAATGTCAGGTAGCTGGTATTTGCAGATATTCATTAATTGCTTTACAATCTGTTTTGTCTGTCTAATCAACACAAAAAGTGGACTTGTATGATTTAATTTGCAAATGTGAAACAGATTGGTTTTATGGAGATATAGTGCTTGCTGAGCAGTATTTTTCCTTCAAGACAGTCAAGTTACACTGGCCACCAAAAACAACAATGCAGAAGAGCCAGAAGCCTTGGGCAGACAGAGGAAACTCTTTTGCAAAGTGTTTCAGAAGTTGTCAGGTAGAATCCATCCCACGATGTACCCATGATGCTGAGTGCACTAGGAGGGCTTTATTCTTTCAAAAGCTGTGACAGGCTGTGGTGACGCTCAGCCCACATCCATAACACACTGGCAAGGGACTGTGAGAGAAGGGAATGGGAAGCACAGTGCGTGTATTTGAAGCAATAACATAAAGGAAATATTCAGCTAGCTAGCTTGCCTGGACTTACCAGTGACTAATGTTTTATCTTAACAGTCTTGGTTGAACCCACATCCAGAGTAGGAATATATTTGTTTATGAGCAGGAAATGCATAAGCCTTGTAATGGATAAAGCATGAGTTTGAAGCATTAAATGTGACCTGCTTTATTGTATGCAGTACCTGCAAAGGGTTATTCTTTGTAGTGTCCTACTTGGACTCAAGCACTAAAGCTTTCATCAAAGTAAATTTGATTATTTTGCACATGGTTTTCCTGAAAGGATGTTATGATTTTCTAGATGTTTGGTGGCTGGTGATAAATTAGGCTTTTATGTTGTCATGTGAAAGGCCACTGCTTGGACTTCCTTCTCTATAAAGCGCACTGAAGAATACACTTGGGACATACACAGAATCAGAAATTATCCTACCTTGTTTTATTTTAACCCTTTTGTGGACAATTGCTTGCTTTGGAACTGGAGGTGTTCAGGCAAGGATAGCTTCACTTTTGCAGACGGGAGTCCTGCTGTATCCCATTCAGAGTCCCTTCCATATACTGTGTTTGAAATTGATGGAGTTGTTTGGGTTTTTTTCCCTTGGATAAGAAAGCCTTGAGCTCTTGAGCGCTCTTTGAGACTTCCACACCTTAAATTCTTACTGTATATCATGTCTTGGACAGGGCTTTTGGATCATATAGGGTGATTAGTGAGAAACTGGAGTGCAGTGACAGGTAGGGGGAAGGTGATGTGTCTCATAAATTAGGTCAGGTTTATGATTGTGTAGAGGAAGGCTGCTTCTTAAAAAAAAAAAACAGCCAGCAGGCAAAGGCAATACGTAACTGCTTTCTTGAGAAGTGACATCTCCCTTCTTCATCCCCCATACTGCAAGGAGGGAGTATTTTACAACTGTTTTTCAAACAATGAGAAATGACTAACCATATTCCATGCTAACTCTCTTGTGCTAGTTAATCTGTATCGGGGAGGAAGACAGGAAGAGGCAAGCATCCATCCTCTCTCTGTCCTTTTCCCTCAAAGTCTTACTACAAGTTTCAGGGGGACAGCAGTTCTTACGTCAGTATAACAGGTAAGGAAGGGCGTGTCATCTCTCCTGCCCAACCTGAGTCACAGCCAAGCACTGAACACAATGCAAAGACAGCAATTGCTGTTACAGGTGGGTTAGAATTTTCTGAAGACACGCTCTTTAACTGAAAAATTACATTTTGAGTAAATCAATATTTTTGTTAGGTTAAATATAACACAACACCCTTCAAAAAGATTTAATATAATTTTGATATTAACATAACAAATGCCTTATTTTTTTCTGAGATCTGAATATCCACAGTGATAATAAAATCACCACAAACAATGCATCTTGTACCAAATAAAAAATTCATGCTATGAAGCAGTAATATCTTACTAATCATAGACCTGCATTCATTAAGTTGCTGCTTAATGTTTTAAAGGTAAATAGATAAATATCTATAGGTAGAATACAAGATCACTGTCCTAATGATTATTGGTTTTTTCTTATAATTTGGTACTTGACTAGCAATGATGGCTAAACCTATTAACATTTCCAATATAAGTTGTTATAAATGCAGAAACTAAGTAGCCTCGCAGCATGGATTTCTGGGATTTTTAGTTCTCCTATTCATTTTGGCACACTAGTCAGTGAAGACACCTAGGGGCCATATTCTATTTCCATTAAGAAATGCATCCTTACTGTACAGTAAACCCTGCTAAAATGAAACAACTTCACAGAGTGATTTCCTGATGTTGGCAGAATATATTGAGAGTAGGGAGTGATGAGAAAAATACTGCATGTGACAACAAAACCATGAACAATGAAGATGTGATTACCTTACTCCCCCTCCCCCGCAGTTGTTGTCAGAGTACAGAACAGAGGGCAAAGAAGCAAGAAGCAAACACATTTAATAGTTAACAAAAGCAGTACTTGGACATACCCATGAAAAGACAGGGAACCTGTTCTTTTCCTATACTGAAGATGATCTCCACCCATATGAAAGAGGTTCCTCCCTCACAGGGTCTTATTTTTTATTGATGCGAAGGTGACACATGGGTGTTCTCTCTACCATGTGGCCAGGGAGCCTGAAGAAACATGGTCACATACAACCTCCCTCTGCTGTAAAAAGAAAACGCACAAGTGCTTCTAATCCATGTGGTGCAAAATCCAGGTTATTCAGACACCTCTTTATGCACAGGTTAGCTTGAAGTATGCAAGGTTTGGCTCACACATCATTTCCTACCAGCAGCCACCCTACAGAACAGTAACAGCCAATGGGAGTGGTATCACCTTTGCAGCATTTGCAAAGAGCAATTCCATTCTGTTTGAAGAGTTGGAAAAGCTTAGTTTGATTCATAGTAGCATATAGCATCTATGTAGTAGTTTGCTTTTTATGGTACCTATGCTAAATCATAATCAGGCTAAAGATTTTTAGTTGTGATGTGTGCATTTCGATGACTGGGTGTGCCATATCAGAAAGAAAGTGCTTATGAGTCCAGTGCTAATACCTGAACTACCAAAATTACTGTCTGTACATGGCAAATGGAGAAGGTTTGATCCTCTTCCTTCCCTCCAGAAGTTCCCTACTTTTTCACCAAAGACATTGTTGTAAACTAGAAATGATGTTGCTATTTGGAAGACTCTTTGGCGTTTTGCAGAGCTATGAACTGAGGTTACAATTACATTTGCATCCAAGCTGGGAAACACCTTCGAGGTCTTCCCAGGAGTGCAGAATTGGGCCTTGGGGCAAACTGCGAGGGAGGGAGGGAGGGAGGGAGGGGAGCACCCACTTCACCATAGGCAGCTGCAGGAATTTTGCTATTTGCAGCAGTGGGGCTTTCCCTGCTGCAGGGGGAACACCCTTCAGCCTGCCTCACACATCCTGAAAAGCACCCATGGCTTGCAGCAGGGTGCCCTGGCACAGAGCTTTGCCAGTCCCTGTGCGGGATGGCTCCTGATGAGCAAGCTCAGCTCCAGAACCAAAGCAAGTGAAATTCAGCACTGGCTTCAGGGATATCAGTCTGTAATTTGGGAGGAATTTTATCTGGCTCAAGGGACAACACCGGCTTAAACATTTTCTCAGGCTTTGCTTGGCACGTTAATGGATCTGAGTAACGCTCAGCCTTGTAAGGGGTTCTCGTGCTTGCAGCTCCGCTGGCGCTTGCACCGTGGCTGACGTCTGCACATGCTCTCCTGCCAGTGATGCGCGGGCTGCAGCCTCACATCGATTCACTGGGCCACCACCTCTGAGAAAGCGATTAGAGCCCAGCAACAAGGTTCGGGAGTCCCATGGGGATGAGTGCCCTGGCTTTGCCATTTTATCTGTGATGGCAGTGGGGCTGCCAGAGCCCCTGCTGAGTGAGCCTGTTTCCCCCGAGCAGAGCACCGCTCCTGGCCTCCAGCGTGGCCCCGCTAATGGACAATGCCGCCTGTCCCCAACTTCCTGAGCAGACTAGACAGTTTGCTGTTTTCTCCACGTCTCTTATCACTCCCTGTCATTGAAAGAGAGGTCTGGCTTCAGCTTCAGTTTGGTCTGATAGGCAGCAGGGAAATGAAAAAGGCACAGGGGAGGGAGGGGAAGAGGAGGAGGAGGGAAAGGAGCACCATTACTGTTATTATCACACTAATGTTTATTGCTGGTAGGAGTTCATTTGCCTTAACCCTTTGGAAGCTGGTCAAATTAAAGATTATCAAACCGATAAGATAAAGGCGCTCTTTTAATACCCCTGGTTCCTAGCAGAAAAGCAAGGCTGTGCTCAGGTTTTATTGACCATAAAGCTTGTGTTGACTCTTTATTGCTGGAGTACAGTGGAGTCCCAAAATAAGACCTTACCCTAAAGATGCCCAGCACTTGCAGCCTGCTGAGGTCTGTCAGGTGTGCCGGGCTCAGCACTGTACAGAATTAACCCTTTCCTCAACTCGTTCTTTACCTCACCTTTCCCCTCAACATGGATTTAGTAAAACTGGGGCTTTCTGAATAAGGAGAGTATTTGCATAGTAAAACATGCTAGAGGAGAAAAACATTATGCTTCTTATTTTAAATGGCATTTAGTTATATGTGAGTTTCAGCCTATTGGTTGCTTTTGCTTTTTGCCTTTTCCTGTGGTTCTTTGCAAACAATACTGTCTTTCTGCAAAAGACTGCTGACCCAAGAGTGGAAAGCAGTCAGCTCATGCTGCATTAAAACAAATTTAGATCAGGAACCAAATTCACTGGCATTCTTCTATTCCCTTGGTACCTTAACTGCTCCACAACTTTGCGTTTCTAAGAACAGTGGAAAGAAAAAGTGAAAACTGAATGACACATTACAGCTCTTCGTAAATTCCTGAAGATGTTTACTGTGTTCCTCATTAGGCTTGTGCTTTGCTCATTGACTTGTTTTAATTTCAGTCTCCTTATATTTACTGTGGAGACAAGAGCCTCTTGCTTTATAATTATGCTGGTTTTTTCTCTGTTACTATAGATACTATAACAAACACTACCCTTTGCAAAGAAGTCAAGCCAATGCTCTCTGCCTTGTGGATCTCCATAAGCATTTATAGAGCAGTGTACAGCAGCTGCAGTGCTTATTACTGTGACTCCTTCTGGGGTCTGATCTGAGCTTAGCTGAATTGTGCATTGAATTTTACACCAGCAGGGCACACGTTTACAGGTTCTACAACTCTGATTTAATAAATTATTAATATTTTCTTAACAGAGCTCAGCTGAAGTCACAGAAATGGTTCTCCAGTGTTGCATCTGGGCTAAGACACAATGTCCCCAGGTCTGGTGGAAAGTGTGGGAGAACACTAGGGAACAGAGTACAAGAGAAGAACTGCCTTGTAAGAAACGCATACAGCCTCCTTACTGACAAGACTGGTCCTCAAGCAATGAGCTGCAGCAGATACCCAGATATATTGTGGGGCTGACAATACTAATGGGATGTGCTACGTGAACCCTCACTAAAGATTGCTATGAAAAATGCTCCAAGAAGAGCACAAAAGGGGTGATTATTTCTTAATATGAAGTTTGATACATACATTTCTAAGGTATAATAGTGATAATGCAAAACTGCAAGGTAGTATTGTCTGATTAAGTAGCTATGTTTATTAGTTTTTCTTTTAATGGGATGAATCAAAGCTGAAAGGTGACAGTTATATGAAGGAAATAAGGCAAATAAAGCACAGGCAGCATTTGCAGGAAACTTTGGCCCCTAAGCTTTTGAAAACCTCCCTAACAAAACTTCTCAAGCAAAAGTGCAAGACTAAACACGCAAGCCAGAACCTTCACCAAGCTGGGTCGTTGCTCTTTGCTTTTGGGAGTTCTGATGTAACAAATCATGTTCCAGGTGGTTGTGCTGACTGTGAACATAACCCTGGACGCTTTTCAGATACAGTAAAACTGTTGTGTGCTTAGATTGAATCTGTTTATTTTTAGAGGTAAAGCCTTGTCTCTACGGCAGCAAGTGGAGCTGGGCACAATTCCATCGCAGGTGTTTTACTAAGGATTTGATCTCTGCTTTATTCTGCTGTAAGAGAGAGCATAAGCTGTCGTTTGGTGATGTTTTCAGTGAAGGCACATTTTAAAGTGAATCAGCTGAGCTATAGTAATAAAGGAAGTCTTGGCCTTCTTTCAGGCCACGCCATCTCCATTTTCTCACATTGTCTCAAGGCTTTAAATTTTGAGTTAAAGTCAATTGAATGAGACAGTGATACATCACACAGTGAAACCTGATCAATCAGTGCACAAATGAAAATAGGAGTCATGATGACACTCAGAACGAGAGCTTGGGAAATGTGATATCTCCATTAAAATATTTAACATTTTTGTCTCATGGTTTTAAAACCAAATTTTAAAATGCCTTACCACGTCACATAGCAAATTTCTCTCTGTTTATCTGTGTGCATTTTTGTATGTGCATTTGGACAATAACCCCAAATCGTTGTAAAATCAGGTTTAGTAATAATGGGGTATTTTCTACACAGTTATGAAGCCTCATTTACAGAAAAGGTAAAAGAGAAAAACTCACATTGGATAAGCCCGTTTTCTTCACTGAGAGAGTCTTATGACAGTGAAGTGCATATAAAGCCATAGGAGTTTACTCTTATATTAAGTTGGCAACAAAGAATTTTACCGTTCTCTTTTCTATCTTCCTGCCTTTTAAATATCTATCTGAATGTTGTTTCAGCTCAGCTTGCTGCTAAAACTTATCATTACTATTCACTTATGTTAACTGTATTTGCATGGAGAATAAGGGCTTGTTCCTCAAAAAATGGGTCTTAATTTTATGCTTATAATCTAAGTACTATAAAAACAACAGAAAGCCTTAATCGGTGTTATCAGGTTTGCTAACAATCAGCTCAGTATCTAAATCCTTAGGGTTTTCCTGCAGTCACAGGGCTTTGCTTTCCTGTCAGTACATAAAGCACAACACTACAGAAAAAGTTATCCTGCAGGAATACAAAACCTGAAGTGATGCCTTTCCATCAGGAACAGGGATACTGGGCATTCGACAGTTTACATTCGACAGAAGCAGCTTTTTTATGAAAACATCTTCCCATCCCATGCCCCAACTCTGAAAAAAAAAACCAAACAAGTTTTCTCCAGTGGAATCTCAACTCTTCTTTCTTTACTTACTCATACGTTGTACCTCCAGAGAGTAAAGCCCTGACACTGAAAGATCAATACATTGTAATGATTAGCATGCCAACGGGGTTTTTTGAGTTGAGTTTTTTGTGGATGTTTTCTTTTGGAAGCCTGACAGATGTATCTCTGGTTTCAGTGAAACACTTGAATAATATAAACAAGCAGTCATTCTTTTCCAAGAGGAACTTTTTTTTTAATATTCTTATTTTATTGTAATTACCTTATTGTTTTCATATTATGAGCTACTTGTAGAAAAATACAGGAAACATGACTGCAATACAATCCTTTAATCAAGAATAGCTTTGTTCCAGTCATCATTTCCATTCAGTGTTGAAGTTTTGACTAACAAGAATACAATCAAACCTTGAATTTAGGTGTAGTATAGTGTTAATATTATGCTTTCATTTGATCTCTGTACCTAGTAACTTCTATAAGAGAATGTTTAAAAAAGTGCCTAGGAGACATTTTGTCTGTAATGCTGTTTTCAAGTGAATCTAACTACAAAGTCTTGTTTCTCAAAAGCACATAAACTTCTCCAGGAGAGCCATTTAAAATCTTTTAACCTAACTCAGATGAGGAATTTGTATTATCATATATATTAAATATTTTTTCTCTTTTTTTTCTTTTGCTCACAGATTATGCCATAAAACCTTTACTGCATCGTTCATAAAGCATGTGAACTTTTAAAGAAAAACCCACTTTTTTATGCTTGAATGGATTTAATACACTGGTTGTCTGTTATCTTTACATACAATCCAGCACTGCAAGTAACTTCACTTTTACTGATTTGCAACCTCCCCTTCAACCTTCTTTTGGCCTATTCAGCAGCTGAATGTTTATGTTTTTGAATGAAGGGCTGGAATTAGGTAAAGTGGTTTTTTAGATAAACTGTTTTAACAAAAGCGTTTGCCCAAGAAAGTTAAAAGACTGCTCCCAAGCTGTTCAAAAGCAGAATGCAGCTACCTACAACAGGGGATGGCAATTCATTCTGTTCTTCCCAGTCCATTTTTTTTTAAATGGGAAGTCAGTAGCCTAGATAGGCTCGATTTCAAACGATGTTTTCATTATAAGGATTGTAGATATAAAATTAGTACTTACACAGCATCCATAAAAATGAAAGTCTAAGTTTTATGATATGGCTTTTATGACATAAAACTATGTGGTATTAAAATACTTAAGTTCTTGCTAATAGCTTGAATTAGAACTGAATAAAAGGCAATTGTTTTTATACTGAAATTATTATTTTAAGAAGGATTTCCTGGTTTCCAGGCACATATATATATGCACTTATATAATGTAAATTAAACCAAACTCCAGATAAAAGGCATAACTCCATGAGCACATTAGGGTCTGATCCAAATTTTTATCAAAGCTAGTGGGAGTCTTTTCCATTTCAAACCAGATTTTGCAATCCATATTCACACGACCCTCCAGGGGATCCCTCAGGCTGATGCGGTTTTACATGACTTGGCCTCAAATGTCTGCTGCAGTTTCTAAAAACTCATTATAGGGCTGTGGTAGGAAATCATTTAGTCTAATTTAAGGAAATCACAGCATTTCTTATTTTCATATCATTTTGTTCTGATCTGTCTGTTTACTCTTTTCTGAAGGCAGGCTGAAATGCTTTTAGCCTAAAGACTGAACTAGTAAAACTGCTGCCTGGAATAGTCTTGACAGACGTGTTTGTTCCACATCCCCTTCTTTGGCCCAATATTTCCTTTGGTGGATTTCCTCTGCTCTTGGAAGCAAACTGTCTAGCTTTCTGGAGCACAATTATTAAGAAGAATTTCCTACATTTTACTGCACAGGATGAGGTGATTTTGGAAGCTAACATGACCTGGACTACACATGCACAGAAGATATCATCTGAAAAATGTAGTGTGTGGCAGTACAGTTAAAAGAATTACAGCCAGAAAATGCTCGTTAGCTCCGCCGCTGGTCAGAGAGTTGAAGAGTGATAAGAAACGCAGTCCATGCATTTTTCTGGAAAGCATGCTGTGTTACCACCATAAAGTCAAACTGGGAGAGCAGAATTCAGCCTTAGCATTGTTCTTCTGTAACAAAGTTGGATTAGTTTGGTTTTTGTTAAACCTGGGGAGATCTAATTTTTATATACAGAGGAACTAAGCTGTTGAGGGGAGATTTTATATTTCATTAAAACACATACAGTTGGAAAAAGCTAACTGCTTAAACACAGTACTTGAATTTTAAAGAAGTTACAGTCAGTTTTTTCATTCCATTAGAAATGCAGTCAGAGAAGCTTTTTTTCTTTGTTTAATTTTGTTATGTTATTTTTGATGACCGGTTTTGAAATTATTTTGGTATGGTAGGTAGCACTTTTAAGAAAACTTGAACAGTAAGGCAAATATGACCAGCACTGGTTTCTGTAACAGTTTCAAGATAATTTATATTCATTCATGAGCTACTTAGACTTTTCTTTCCATGTGGATGCTGAAAATACTCTAGAAAAAAAAATAGAAATTATGTAAGCATTCAAAAGCTGGATGTTTACTACTGTTGCATGTGGTTACCCATATTCATAACAGCCAGCATCATCTGTCTGTGATCACGTTTTTATTTGAAAGAAAATAGTTGTCATGTTTGCTCTGCGATTTACATTATTTAAACAAATGGGGGAAAAAAGAATTTGAAACAGCTCATTCAATAGCATGACTAAGACATATGACAACTTCTTGTAAAATGTTCACCATGGCAGTAAGACTGGAGTTCAAACCCCGCGCACACACAAAACCAAAGAATAACTCTTTCAGTCTGAAATAACCTAGCGAAAGGATGCTGCCTCCTGCTGATTTATAGGCATATGAGCTTCCACTAAAATTGAATGTTAAAGAGAAATATTTTGTCCTTGGAAGAGTCTGACAGTGGCCCCGGCTGCGCTCAGCTCATGGGGAAATATGAGCAACAGGGAGGCCATCGAGGTGGGGAAGGTGAACACTTGTCACCCTGCCTCTCTCTTCTTTTCCGCAGGATTTTCTGCAAGGGGACAGTACCAAAGCCAGACAAAAGCTGAACTGGAAGCCAAGAGTCACTTTTGATGTAAGCAGCCTTTCTTGCATGCTTTGTACCTGCTGGGTTTGTGTGTCCTCTAAAAGCAACCCGCAGGGAGGGGAAGAGATGGAAGGGAGGACCTTTGTGTGGGGTGATTTGGGCACAACAAGAAGTCCTGCTTTTGGTGACACACACCCCCCGCCCCATTTCTTGCTTTGAAGACAGCAGCCACCATGGCAGTTTGGGATGACAAAATGTTTAAGGCAAAGAGAGCTAGCTGACTTTACAACAGGTATCAACATTTTGGAAATTAGCAGGCACTTGTGCCAGAGTGCCAGAAGGGAGACGCAAGCCATTATTTGAACAAGCCAATTCTAGGAGCATCCCACCATTCTCATGATAGAGCCAGGGCCAGGGACACTGTGAGAAAAGCCCAGCAAAGCCCTGTCCCCTTCTTGACTTGCTGTGAGGGGTGAGGGGGGTTGTCATGCTCTGGGGTGGTCCTGACATGCTGCTTGTTTGTCCCCTGCGCCAGGGCCCTCACCTGCCTTCTCTTCCTCCTTGCAGGAGCTGGTGAGGGAGATGGTGGACGCTGATGTGGAGCTCATGAGGAACAACCCGAATGCCTGAGCCCTGTGTGGGTCTGACGAGCACCACAGGCCCATGCCAGGGGTGCACCCCACGGCCAAGCACTGCCATGAGACACCGGGGCCGAGGTGGATGGCTGCCCCTCCCTGTGACGGTTTTATTGCTGGCCTGCCTGTGTGTGAAAGCCCAGATTTATGCCCCCCTCCACTCTCCACACCCTCTCGGTGCCTCTCACTCCACACATCATCCTAGCAGGGCAGGTCAGCCCTGCCTGGGCTAACTCTGGCTGTTGTCATTAAGTGGAGAGGGGTCATGCCCCCCAGACAATACTGTACCTGAAGTACTGATAGGCCAGTAAGCTGACTTATTTCCTTTTTTAATTAAAACTCATCTTTATATTAGCCAGGACCTCCACAGCGCATTTTTAGAACTTTCTCCCATTTTAAAGCCAAAAGCATACCCTGTCCTCCAACCTCCCCTCTCCTCCAGCAACAACAGCACCAAAACTTCTGGCACTAACGTGGGCTTGCCACCCCTCCAGCCCTTGCTCCACTGCTTCCCCTCTTCTGCCTTTCCTGAACACTCCTGATTTTTCTTTTCTGTTGCCTTACATCCACTCCAGCAGGCCATTTCCACCACTTATACTCTAAAACTTTGGATAACTTGATATAGCTTGCAGTGAAATTGCCTTTTGACCATGCCAAATTAATTCCTAATTGCTGGAATCATTTTCAAACCAGTCAGAGAGGGCTCATAAGTGTTTTTCAGATCTTCATTTCAGAGCGTGCATGAGTCACAGAAAGCCTTTTTGTCAAGCACCCTCTCGATCTGGGGGTTTATGGCATTTTGGCTCTCGCCCACCCCACCACCCCTTCTCCGCCTTGAATCAACCCATTCCCCTTCCATCTTCTTCCTGCTTACTATAATTAGACCTCGGACGGGAGCTTGAACCATCTTAAAAGAGGACTTAAGAAATCAAAACTAAATAAATAAATAAATAAGCCTAAAAAAAAAAAAAAAGAAATGTGAAGGTGAGTAAATATTTTTGCACGTTTCATGCCAAGGTACCCAGGTTATCCAGAGGTCGGGGAGCCCATACATTTCCCGTTGGTTTAGGATCTTCCGCCCACCAATTCCTTGCATCATTTTAGCTTTATGCTTCCAAATGAGATACGCGGGGTGGGGGGATAAACGGGGAGATACACCTCCTCCGAGGGCACCCGCTTGCTTTTTTACTTTTTTATTGGGGAACACCTCTGCTGAAAGGGGAGCGAAGGGGTCAGGGAGCAGAGCGTGGAGCTTGCGCTCGGGAGCGTTTTGGTGATGGAAGCGGTGCGGGAGGACGGGACGGGATCGAGAGCAGGCTGCGAGGAGCCGGGCTGCCGGAGAGAGAGGGCTCTTTGTGGCGTGGAAGGGCAGGCGTTTGCCGGAGGAGCTGCGGGGCCCCGGAGCAGCCGCTGCCCTCGGGGCCGTCCGAGGGGAAAGAGAAGCGCCGGTGCCTGTGACCCCTCGCTACAGGTGCACGGAGAACGGGCCCTCGCTGGGTGGGGAGCAGGGGGAGCATCAGGACCTGCCTGCCGAGGGTGTCACTTACTAAGGACTGCGGTAGATTTTCCGTGTTTACTGCGGTTGTTGCCCAACCACAGCTATTGAACTTCAAGTATGAATTAGTAGGATCTTAAAGCCCGCATTGTTTTAGATGTCAAAGTTATCCCAGTAAGCAGCATCCAATCATTCGTGTAGGATGGGGAAGTTTATTTCTGCATCCTAACGCAACAGCTGCAGACACTGACGTGGCCGCTGCTGATGTATAGAAAGGGAAGGCACGTAAGAGTTCAGTCTCCGGGCCCGTCAGCGCAAATGTCTCTCCGAGCAGCGACCCACGCGTGTGAGCCTGTCCGGCCCCGGGACCAGGCTCCACGGAGCGTGCGGCACAAACCAGCAGCCAGTGGGGCACGGGAGGCTTGGAGCTCACGCACACACGCCGCTCACCCCTCAGCGTGGACGCGTCCACGAGTGGGTATATTAATACAAAGCTTTTACAGAGAGTTTTCCCCCCGGTGTGGGTACGACTCCGCGGCTGAGCCTATTTTTCTTTTTTTTAGATTAAAATAACAATAAACCCCCTCCCCGTGGGTGCGCGTCCCCTGCGTTAGCTCCGCGCGTCTCCGCTGCGGAGCCCCGAGAGCACACGCTCGGGCCCCCACGGCTGTGTCCGTGCTCTGGGAGCCGCCACCTAGCACCCCACGGCCGAGGGGCTCCCCGCCTTTGCCCACGGGAGGAGGAAAGCTCCCCCCGCCCAGCCGCACCGAGGTGTGTCCCCTTTGCAGCGCCACCGGGGCGAGCGGTCACGGCTGCGGGTGGCAGGGCTTTGGGTGGGACACAGAGCGAACAAAAAAAGTATTAAGCACTTTTATGACAAGGTATTTTTGTATTGCTGGGAACTATTTTTCGCTTACTGTGATTCACCGGGAGGCTTGCTGGTACATCTGAATATTAGTTCACACATCTCTGCAGAGGGCTGGGAACCTTTACATAAGCTGCCAGTTTTCCTTCGACTTCAAGGTTGGAGTTTTTGTTTTTTTTTCCTTTGGCATCTCGAACTGGCGCGTTCACGAGAAGAGTGTTCACTCTCCGTTTTCGGTCTTTCTGCTGGAGGCCGAGCGGAGAAGGGGATAGGAAGGCAAAATTTGTTTCTAGACTAACAGTCCTTCCGCGGTGACCTTGTGTTTTCTTGCTGGTTTTGTTAAAAAAAAAAAAAAAAAAAAAAAAAAACACGAAAATTGCTATGGGTCATGACTGGCAAAAATGTGCGTCCCAGCACTGCCCCGCTGCTTCTTACAATTTGGCAAAGGTCCGAGCTGCTTTTTGGTTTCTTCACCACCACCTTCCTGCCCAGTTTTGGATTCCTCCTGAAGTACCTCTATTTGCAAGGACGACGGGATCACTTCTTGAAAACGACATAAAATTAAAAAAAAACCAAAACCAAACAGGCGGCGATTGAGGAAGATTATATCTAGGGTAGCTAATACACCAGATTAGCTTTGAATGCCCAGTTTTGTACAAGCAGGTACGAAAAGGTCCATCTCCACCCGTCTCACGTCTTATTTGGGTTCAATACAGCTTCGTTAACTTTAAAGGGCAGTTCCAGTAGTAAATAACCGAGCGTGGCCCCAGTCTCCCGTGCCCCTCGCAAGGGTCCCACCGGCAACAGCGGGGGAAAAGAAGCAAGGGGCAAGGTGGATTTTGCTGTCTCTCCCCGAGAAAAGCCGAGCACGGCCGTGCCCAGCTGCAGTGCGGCCGGGACAAGGCTCGCAACTCGCCGGGGCCGGGAAGGGGAGCGCGGACGTGGGAGCCTGTCAGGGGGTCCCGGGCGGCCTGTCCCACCGCGTGGTGAGGAGCGGAGCGGTCACCGTGAGCCGCTGCTACAGGGAGAAGCGGGACAGCAGCGGCGGAGCGCCGGGCGGCGTGCGCCCCGTCGGGAGGAGAGGGGGTCTGGCCAACGGAGAGAGGCAAGACCAGCTCCTGCTCTGCGGATCGCGGAGGGCCGGGGCCCGCTCGGGAGAGCCGGGCTGGCCCTGCCCGCGGCTCCCCGCTCCGCAGCGCCGGGAATTACGAGCAGCGAAGGCCGGAGCTCGCTCCCCTGCGCCCGCCGCCTGTCAGCGCCGCGGCCCCACATCTCGCAGCCGTAACTCGGCCCCTCGCCTCCGCCGTGAGGGCCGCTGCCCTTCCTGTTTTGCCAAAGGTAAAACTGCCACGAAAGCCTTTTTTTTTTTTAATTTTATTTTTATATTCCTTCGTCCCTCTCCTGAGGCCTTTCGGGGAGCTTGGGAACTCCGGCCGCTCGCGAGCCGCGAAATCCCCGCAGGCGGCGCGGGGGAGGCTTGCGGCGGGGCGGCCCCGGGGAGCCCCCAGCCCCTGCCCCCTCTGCGCTGCCCCCGGCCCCGGCACGGAAAAGCCGGCGAGACACAGCGACGGGGGCGTCCTCGGGGTCGCGGAGCGAAGCCGCCAGCGCCAACTAAAAATAACACCTCTGTAATAGACTGCGGAGTAATAGGCTCCCGGAGTCAGCCTGGAGCGTAAAAGCGAAGGGGCGCACGCCGGGAATGGGCATAGGTGTGGGAAACGCCGCTCGGCGGGCAGCCCTCGTTGCTCACGGGGACGGAGCGACCGCTGGAAGAGCAAGTTTAAAAACAAGAATTAAAATTCAGCGCAACTTGAGGGGGGAGAACAGAGGAGTCCCTCGCCTCTCCCCTCGGCCCCTCGCACACAGAACAGCCGCATCCCCCAAACCCGAGCGGACACAGGGGTCACATCCTCTTCCCTCTTTTCCCCCGGCCGGGAAGGCCGATACGGGGCAGCCCCGGGGCAGCACAGAGGAGGGGGGGGGCTGCCCCCGTCCCCGTCGCCTCTGGGCGGCAGGTTTGCAGGGGTGGGAGGCGAGGGGAGCCCCCCGGCCGGCCCGCGGGGCCGCGCTCCCTGCCTCCCCTTGTGACCCCCCTTCACCTCTGATGCTTCGCTGGCGGAGCATTGTCTCCAGACACAACAAACCGAGAAAGGAGCGCTGGAAGCAGGCAGAGCTCCAACGTTTTGACGGGTGGAAGAAAAACATCAACAGATACTGTGCAATTATTTGGTGATGGGGGCTAGGGGAGGCTGGCGGGGGAGAGGTCCGTTCGCAGCAGCGGACGCTAATTGCAACCTTTGCTTTGCGAATGAGCTCGCACCGGTTCATTCCTCGCTCCGTGTGTCGTGACCCTCCCCCTCGGCCGAGCGCTCGGGGGGCGGGGAACGGCGTCGGGAGAAAACCGTAATTTTTCTGCAATTCGTTACTCGCTTTAAAATCCATCCTGTCTTTGAGAGGCGAGGTCAGCAGCGCTGGCCGCCGGCAGTTTCATAAATCCTCGCTAAGGGAAAGCGGCAAGCGGCTCCCCGCTCCTGCCCGCCGCCCGCGCCCCGTCGAGCAGCCGGGGGCGCCCGTCCCGGGGCCGCGGGGCTCGGCAGGGCCGCCCGCCCCGCCGCCAGCTCGGAGCTCCAGACCCATTCACACCATGGGACGAGGGAAATACGTATCTGTACACACGCGCACGAGTACAGAAAAAGGGTTCCAATAGATTCTCGCATCAAAAAGGCAGTGCGAATGTATTTATACTAGGCAATCTTGCAAGCACTGACATTGTTTAAACAATTCTTTTCTGCTTTGGACGATATTATCTGTACTTTTACGTTATCGCCCAGTGGAAAGCATTCTTCTTTTTCCTTATTTCAAATATTTATTTAAAAAAAAATTAAAGTCGGCCTTTTAAATGTTCTGGCAAGTGAATAAATGCCAAGAACGGTGGGGAAAAACGGCTACGGCGTTTCTTCTAAAGCGAGCGCTTGCCTTCCGAGGGACGACGGTTCCAGCGGTATGACCTGTTTATTCATCGATTCATATAATATATAAATATCCTGAACTCCTGAGTGTAATAATTTGCGTTTCTTCTACTGGAGGAAATTCAGCTATTTTAAGAGTTAATGGTTCTAAATGTGTTGGTTTTCCTGCATTCTCCCCAGAGGTAATGAGGGCTGGAAAGGAGGGAGGATTCCAGTTTGTGGGTTTCATTGTTGTTGTTTTAATTCTGCCGAACGCTGCCTAAAGCAGCTAACCTAAATGGGGGTCAATGCACTGCACACCCAAGCCCCCTGACACTTAAAGGTCAGGTGAAAGTCTCCAGCAGGTAACTCACTGGTCGGCCTCCTGCCCAGCTCACTTGCTCTCTGGCTCACAAATTGTTCCCTACTGCCCACCCAAGTCGTTTCAAGCTGTGTTTATTTAGGGGGGAAAAAATATTGCCGACCACCCAATTCCCACTCAGCCGGAGAACTCATGAGCTCTCACCGGTAGCCCGGGCCACCTTCCCTCCATCCTAGTGCTTTTTAATAGCTGTCATTTTGTCGCACAGGCGATACCATGTAAGGCGCAAGCTTCGGGCCTAGAAGATCGCGGGGGTGCACGGAACACACGCGTTTACTCGGGGGGTTGGAGGAGCGAGGGAGAACCAAGTTCCTCTCTCAAACCCCCCGCCTGCCTGGAAGGAGGGTCTCTCGTCTGCCGGCTGCCTCCCCAGCCCGGTCAGCTCAAACAGCCCGCGGGCCGCCGAAGCAGGCGAGGCCGGGTCGGGACTCAAACGAGCCCCTCGGACCTCAGGGGCTTCCAGCGGGGCTGCCGCCTCCTCCTCCCTTGCACCCCGCGGCCCCTCGACGGCCCCGCACCCAGAGCTGGGCTGGCACCCACCGCCCGTCGGGTGTCCGGCAGACACCGCTCCTCAGCCGCTTCCTAAACCCCTGGTGGCCAGCAGCGCTCCCACCCAACTAAAACCAAGGGGAGAGAGGTTAGTTGCAAGTGACAGCGGGGGGCTCCGCTCCTGCTGGGCCCGAGTGCCCCTCGCAGAGCTGGACCCGCCCCTTCAGCCCTCCACACAGGCTGTCTTGGACCCCTTCTTGAGAAAAGAGGGCGTCCTGTCCTCCTCCTCTAAGCACCCGGGCCCTGTGACGCCGCTGTCCGCGCTGCCAAGCCCCCGGGCTGCCGCAGGGATGGCCTCAGGTGGGTGTGCAACGATTTAAGGTGAGGCGGGGGGTGTCTGCAGGGACGGGAGACGCTGCAGCATCGCGGGAGCGCAGCCCGGCCCTGCGGAGCCTCCCCCCGCGCAAGGAGCCGTCCCTCCCCCGCCGATGCGGCCATTGTTTCGTTCAATTAGACTCCGCTTGATAAAAAACAATCGCTCGTTAACCCTCGCCCTCCTCCCTCTCGACTGGTGCGTTGTGAATGGAGACATCGTCTCCCTTGACCCCCGTCTCCTTTTCTGTCTTTCTGTCCCCTGAAAAATGATTCCTCGAGCTCTGATTGAATTTTATTCCTTCCTGACCTGGCCCGTTTTTATTGCATGGACACCATCAATCTTGACCTAACGCGACGTTTGTTTATTACTTTGGAAACAAGCGAATGGCTTTATGAGCCCCAGCGTCCTTAAGCCAGGAGGGCGACGTTCACCGCGGCACCTTTGGGGCGGATTCACAGCACAGACAAGCCGACGGGAGGCGAGGCAGAAAGAAAAAAAAAAAAAAAAAAAAAAAAAAGTTTAAAAAAAATATTTTAACAAAAAAAAAAAAATGTAGGAGGTGACCTCAACATGGGAAGGGTGAGTGGGATCCTCCCAGCCCCTGAGCCCGTGTGCGAGGTGCCGGCGGACCGAAACCCACGCCCGTCCCAGCTCCCTTACTCCGGGACAGACGCGGAGCGGCTTTTTGTCGTGGGAACCTGCGCTCGCCCCCAACAAGGCACCCGCTGCCCAGCTCCTCATCCCCCTCCCGAAAAAGAAAAAAAAAAAATAAAAGACCATTTGAGCATCTTAAATTGACGGAAGCATTTAGGGAACTTCTCCGGCCCCAGCGCAGGGAACCGGTGGGAAATGGACTGGCCACACCGAATTAAATTGCTTCACAAGATAAATTAATTGAAAGCTAACTTTCACTTAGCGGTAACCACTGAAATGCGTGATTTCGGGAAGGGGACGGGGGAGCGTTCCTGGAGGCTGCACCTGCCCGTGCGCAGCGCAGCCATGTGCACACCTGGCACGCTTTTACCTGCGCAATCGAAACGGCTGCGCGGTGTCACCTCACGCTCCTCTCCGCGTGGGCGTCGAAACGCGCGCAGCCCCCGCCCGTGGCATCGCGCTGCCTCCCGCAACACCCGCAACACCTGCAAAACACACCGAAACAGCCCGGAGCGAAGCTGTAACTCGCCCCGCGGCTTGTTTTTTGCGGGAGGCGGGGACAGGGGGCTGCTGGTGGCCAAAGTGCATTCGGATGGTCCATACGAGGCAGCCCCGGGGGTCACCAACAGCGTTACGAAATTCGACCCGGCTATAAAAAATACCCCCGTGCTAACTTCGAAGCGCCTTTCCCAACATTTGCGGCTTCCAGAAAGGGCCCCAGATATCGTAAAAAGCCCGTTTGGAAACATTCCCTTAACGTATCCATCCACAACTCGGTCTCGACACTTTGTCCCTCTGACCTGGCCCGTGGAGGTAAGGGAAGGATTTTAATCCATCCACGTCCTCTCAAATATTCGCGTGCACTTCTGTGCTATTTTTGGTTATGACCTTTGCAGAACATAATATGAACCACCACTCGCTTTAAGAAGAAATTCCGAGGAGAAAACTTCGAAGGGAGAATGTTTCCCTTCTCCGCGTTCTCTTCAATTTAAGCAGCAGATCAACAAACACAAATAACCACCAGAACCAACTAAACGGAATGGTCCCTCAAATTATTAATTTTTTTTTTTTAAGTTTTGGGGTTTGGGTTTTTCTTTTCCCCTAGATGAAAAGCAAAGCAATGGTTTCGGCGGAAAAATAAATAAGTAAATAAATAAATCAGCTTAAGCTAAAAATACAAGACAAAACGCGGTGCTAACCTGGCACCTAATGGACGCTCTGTAGGCAAGGCTGGGGCCAAGCGTCCCCTCTCGCTGCACCGGCTGGTGCCACCAAAGATGCTGAGGCCTCTCGGGGCACCTTTCGGCTGCTGCCCGGGCGCAGGTCCCGTTCCCACCTCCACGCCAGGTCGGGCCGCATCTCTTTGGGGTGTTCGGGGCAGGCCTAGTTCTGCTGGGAGAGAATCACAGGTGAGAAGGGGACACCGGCGCCTGCCTCCCGCTCGCAAGGGGAGGGACGCCGGCAGGAGCGCGGCCCGCAGGCTCCCTCCCCGCTGCTCTTGGGAGCCAGGGAATGTTTCTAAACAAGCTCTCCAGGACTTTCTCCCCCAGCAGCAGCAGCAGCAGCAGCAGCAGCAGCAGCAGCAACGTGTCCCGGCGGTGGCCCCGGCCCGGCGGAGCAGCGCGGCCACAACCCCGCTCCGCGCAGGGACCGCACGATTCACCGCCCCCCGCGGGGACCCTCAGCCCCGTTAATGGCATTTTTCGTTGTGAGCAATTTCTGTGCGGAGGGGGAGAAAAAAAGTTATTATTATTTCTGTTTTTTTAAAAAAAAAAAAAAGAAAGAGAGAAAAAAGAAAAACCAAGTCGAAACACGCGTGAGCGGTGAGCCAGCCCATCACACTGAGAACCGGGAGGTGACCTCCACCGCGACCGCGCACGTCACTTCAGGAAAGGGATCCCCTCCGGGCGCAGAGAGGAGCCCGGCACGACCTACCTGGCGGCCGAGTTGGACGTTTCCCTTCTCCTCCCCCCCGCCCCTTCAGCGGCCACGGGGAGCGCAAGTTGCGCGGCCGCGGAGGGCGGCAGGGCCGCCCCGGGGCATTAGCACTAATTACACAAGGCACTTGTCCAAGCTCCTCACAGCTCCCCCCCGAAGTCCCCCCCCCCCCAGCTCCCCTAGTCGAGCAGCAGCACTGAAAATGCAGCGGGTGATTAACCAGCCGAGCTAGCAAACTGCTCGCCCTCCGATTTGTTTCCTCCACAAGCAGCCAGCGCTGGAGGCCGATGAGGAAACACAAAATACAGGCAAACCGGCGCCCTATCGCAACGAAAATAACAGGCGAGCAGCACATGCCATCGCCTGTCTACCCTCTGCCTCCTTCGATTTTTAGTTTTATTTTAAATCCCGGCGATGGGGAGGCGGGAATGGCGCTGGCACGCGGCCCCCTCGCTGGCAAATCCGTCTGCCGGGGGCAGAGGGAGCCGGAGCCGCCAGGGCCCCCTTCCCGAGGAGGGGGAGCAAAGCGGGGAGGCGAAAGCCCCGCTGCGCCCCTGGCTCGGCAGCCCCGCTCGCCAGGCGACGGGACGAGGGAGCCCCCAGCTCCCCAGTACCCAGACAGGGATGGGGGGGAGGAGAAGGTGAGCCCGACTGGGAATAGGTTACGTTTCATTGCCCTTTACCGGTGAAAAACGGGGAGACGAGCTTAAAACGCGTCCCCGGAGCGAAGGCGCCCGGCTCTGCTCGTCCTGCCCTTCAGCTTTACAACAAAGAAGCGTTTGAGTTTCTCTCACGCAATTTTGCAAACGAATATATATAACTAAGGCCCGTAATCGCTTTAGAGGCACTAACGCGAAAGAGCGAAGAGCATGCGATACTTCAGTACACGTATTTTAAAGCCAACGTTATAAAATGACCATCGCCACCCACCCCCGTTCATTCGATCTGCTGGAGGTGTTTTCTGGATTTAGATTATTGCTTTGGAGGGGGAGAGCAGCTCAAAAGCGAGGTAATAAGGTGTAACTGTAAATACCTTGGTATTTATTTACAGTGTAACCCTTAACAATGCAACAGCAATTACTGCTAAGTGTTGCCTTTAGATAAGAGATGCTGATAGGAAACTGTATTATCTTGAAAGCCAACTCTAGGCCTTAAATATCTGCAATCAAATAATCTTCTTCCCAAGTCTGACTGACAAGGCAGATTCTTTCAAGTTAATGAATTTATTGCATTTCTGTGGTTATTTACAAAGGGGGGAGGTGATCCCCGTTGCCAGTAGGTTCTTAATTGCAAATTGTCCAGAAGGTGAGATTCTTGATCTGACAAGACGTCAGTTTGTCAAACATTCATCTGCTACCCTGATATTTTTTTTTTTTCGAATTTAAGGAAAGAGTAGAAAGGGAAGGTAACAAAAAACCCCCCAAAAACCCAGCACCAAAAAAAAACAACACTACCACCCAAACAACTCTGTAAGAAATTTTCTCCCACACAAACTCCTCCTAAAATAATTTCATTCCGAGCAATTTGGGCACTTCCAACAGACCAATAATGTCCCTAAAGGACAGGAGCAAAGCAGAGCTGCACAGGCACCCTTCGATCCAACTATATATTTTTTTCTGATGTAAGGTAGTACTTTATGTGTTACAGAAGGGACTTCACGGTGCGATTGCACACGTTGCTATCGATTCTACAAAGCAGTGATTGATACGCTTACATTACATTTAAGAATACAAGCACTACAGAGTATCTGTCATTATTATATATACGCTGTGGAGTTCAGTAACATATGCAACGCGTATTTGGAGCTATAAATAAATAAGTAATCCTTCTTTAAATATAGATACATATGTAAATCCTATATATAAATTCATTTTAAATACACACGCAGAGATCAATGGCTCGAGATATATACATATATGTGTACACATAGTTACACAAGGGCAGTAAGTGCATGTACTTCTACCTCGGAGTTATCGCTTAATATATCCTAAAGTGAGCATATTATTTAAAAAGCCGTAGTGTTGTCACACTACTGTCTACGGTCAAATATTTCCAGGTCTTGCTCATTAATTGCTAAGAAAACGTGTTTGTTTATTTGCCAACTCAGAGCTGCCATGGGAAAGTATTTTTTTTTTTCCTAGCGGATAAGGCGAGCTGACTAAGTGGAACATATTGCAGAAGAGACCGAAAAGGGATTTTTTTCGACCTGGCGGTTCCTAAATGGTCTTTGGAATTTGTGCGGAGAGGAACTAGCTGTCCCAGCGACAAAGTTAGTTATGAAATCCCTTTTCCCTTTCTCTCTCTCTCTAAACGAAAATATTAAAATATACAGACGTATGGAGGATCATTCCAACTGAATGGTAATTTATTAATAAACAAACAATGCAATACCTTCAGAATATTTTCAACAAAAAAAAGAAAAATATTGATAGAATAAGATTAATACAGTTTCCCTTTTTATATATAGTGAAAAAAAGATCAGCGTATCAGTCAATTTTAAAGTCACTTTTTCAGGGAAGCGGGAAACACTTTCTGGCGTTTGGTCCGCAACATCCAACTACAAATTAAAAATAAATTACTATGTCGCCATTTACATTTTAAAACAAGTCCTTGTAAAAGAGGAAGGGAGAGGGGAAAAAGCTGGTACTCTACGCCGGATTTTTCGCCCCCTTTTAAGAACGGGGCATCCTTAAGGGATGGGGGAGGAGGGGGTGGGGGGCGGAAGTATTTCTCAAAGCAATTAAAAAAAAAAAAAAAGCCAAAAAACTTACGTGTTATTGGAGTAACACTGTCCTTTAACAAACCAAGACATGCTTTGGGGCTGTCTCTGTACAAAAGCTTTTCCGCGGGCGCTCGCTGCCCTGGGCGGGGGCCGCCGGTGTCCCCGCGGCGGGTGGCGCTCAGAACTTGCCGCAGTCGTAGACGAAAGCCCCGGAGGCGCGGTAGAGCGGCTGGCTGCCCGGGAACGCCATCTGACAGCTGCCGCCCCCCGCTCCGCCGCCCCCCGCCGCCCCGCCGCCCCCTCCTCCTCCTCCGCCGCCGCCGCCGCCGCCGCCGCCGCCGGGCGAGGCGCTGAGCCCGAGCCGCGGCGCCTCGAACACCTCCCTGGGGGCAGCGAAGCCCTGTTGCGGCCCCGCGTAGCCCGCCGCGCCCGCCAGCGGGCCCAGCTCCCCCGCCGCCGCCGCCGCCGCAGCCGCCGCCGCCGCCGCCTGGTTGAGGTACCAGGAGGCCAGGCGGCCCTGGTGCGGGTGGTGCCCCTCCTGGTGGCCGCTCGCCGCGCCGCCCAGCCCGCCGTGCCCCAGCGCCCCGCCGCCCCCCGCGCCGCCGCCGCCGCCCGCGGGCATCGCGTACTCGGGCAGCGGCTCCTCGGCGGGGCTGGCGGCCGCGGGCAGGTGGCCCGGGCGCTCCCCGCCCGCCGCCGCGTAGAGGCTCATCGCCTGCATGTTGCAGTGGTAGGTGCCGGCGGAGGAGCCCGCGGCCGCCTGGCCGCAGGGGGAACCGTACACGGAGCTGTGTCCCGGCGAGTAGCCGCCGAGGGAGAGCGCGGGCGGGATGCCCGTGCGCGGCGCGGCCGCGGGGGGGGGACAGCAGCCCCGCGCCCAGCTCGGCGGCCTGCGGAGAGCCCCGCAGCGAGGTCATGATGTTGTCCACGCTGAAGCCCGGCCCGTGGTGGTGCGGCTGCTGCGGCGGGGGCGGCGGCGGCGGCGGGGGAGGCGGCGGCTCGGGAGCCTCCAGGCCGAGGGAGCGGCCGGAGGGGAGGGCGCTGCGGGGGCTGCCGCCGCTGGAGAGGCTGCTGCTGCTGTCGGGGCTCTCGATCTTGGGCACGGCGCCGAGCGGCGGCGCGGCGCCGGGGGGGGACACGGGCTGCGGCGGCGAGGCCGTGCCGTTCTCCGTCTTGATGTCCTGGATGCGCACGGGCGGAGGCGGCGGCGGCGGCGGAGCGGCGCTACCCCCGGCGGGGCCGCCCTCGGGCTCTGCGGGCGGCGGCGGGCGCGGCGGGACGTGGTCCTTGAGGTGCAGGCGGTCCTTCTCCTCCTTGTCCTTGACCGCGTCCTTCTTCTTGAAGCGGCGGCGGCGGCGGAGGAAGCTGCCGTTCTCGAACATGTTGTAGGAGTCGGGGTCCAGGGTCCAGTAGCTGCCCTTGCCGGGCTTCTTGTCGTCGCGGGGCACCTTGACGAAGCACTCGTTGAGGGACAGGTTGTGGCGGATGCTGTTCTGCCAGCCCTGCTTGTTGTCCCGGTAGAAGGGGAACCTCTCCATGATGAACTGGTAGATCCCGTTCAAGGTGATCTTCTTATCGGGGGCGTTCTGGATGGCCATGGTGATGAGGGCGATGTAGCTGTAGGGCGGCTTCACCATATCCTTGGGCTGCGGCGGCGGCGTGTAGGGCCCGTAGGCTCGGGCCATGCCGGCCGGGTACTGCTCGTGGGCCGGGTGGGAGTACATGCTCATCGGGGCCGGCATGGCCGCGTAGCCCCCGCCGGCCGCCGCCGCCGCGGCGCGGTAGTAGCTCTGCTCTCCGCCGAGGTACGGCACCACTCCCAGGGAGTTGGGGCTGGACACGGAGTAGCGAGCCTGCATGTCCTCCCGGCAGCTTTCCCCCACCCTCCCCGCCGGACCAAACAGCGCGTCCCTTCCCCCTCCACCCCTCCGCCGCTCCGAGCACAGAGCTGGACCGGGGCGGCCGGGCAAACCCCCCCCCCCCCCAACCCCAACCCCCCGGCCGAGCGCGGAAAAAAAAAAATTAAAAAAAAAAAAAAGGGGGGGGGGAGGAAGAATAACGACGGCAGAGCCGAGAAGTCTCCTCTTCTTCGACCCAGGAAAGCCCACCGGCAGGCTGCCGCACTCCACGGGGAGGGGAAAAAATTTAAAAAAAAGAAAAAAAAATCAAAAAAGAGGGGGGGAAAAAAGGAGGGGGTTGAAAAGGGGAAAAAATGTTTTTAAAAAGAGAAACGGAGGAAGGGGGAAAAAAAGTAATCGCAGCGGAGAAAGCAACTTCCAAACGCAGAAAGAGTATTAAGAAAATAAAACCTTTGCAAAGAGGCTCCCACACTCCCAGTTCCTTGTTCCACGGGGATCTGCAACAAGTTGTCTGCAAAGGAGGGACAAAAGTAGAGGGATATGTTTTGTTGGCTTTTTTAAGCTAGCAGAAGAAGAAAAAAATCCACCTTCCCGGTCTCCCAGTGCAAAGTCTCCCTCTCTCTCTCCCTCACGCTTTTTTTCAGTCTCTTTTTCGGTCGCAGGCTGCTTTGGGAAGCATCGGAAAAACTCCTGAACTTTTGAGCATCCGTCACCACGGCGAGAACTTTTTTACGCACTTAGAGTTTTCTCCTTTTTTTTTCCCTCCCTCTCCTCTCTCGGTCTCCTTTTTTTTTCCTCTCTCTCTCTTTTTTTTTTTTTTTTTCTTTTCCTCCTTTTGCAGGCGGCCCAGCTCCGCCCCGCCGAGCCGGGGCGGCCAATGAGATTCGGGAGACACCCGGGACTCTGAATGAGGAGGGAAAAAACAAGGAGCGAGCAAAAAGAAAAAAAAAAAAAAAGGAGTAAAAAAGAAGGAAAAAAAAAATCCCCGCAGCAGCAGCCCTGGGAGCTGTAGCTCTCTGGGACCGGCCACACACGCTCGCCGGCACACTGGCGGACCCCTTGAGCAGCGCGGAGTCCCGGGGACACCCTCACCCCTCCGCGCCTGCGGATTTTTGCGCGCAGACCAGCGCGCTCTGCCCTCCCACCCGTGTCCTTAGGCGCGCTGTCACCCGCGCACACGCGCGACAAGGCGTGCCCGCCCGGGTGTGTGTGCCCATAGATATGTATAGAGATATATAGAGATGTGTATAGGTATGTATAGGTATGTATAGATATGTATAGATATCTAGGTATGTATAGATATAATATCTTCGCCCCGAGCTCTTCCCTGTCACGCGCACACCCCGCGCCTGGCCACGCGTGTTTCTCCCCCGGTTTTGCCCCCCGGCTCCCTCCCCTCTTCTTTTCCCCTCGTTGTCTCCGCCACGCTCCCGCCGGGCTCTCTCCTCCCTCCCCTCCCGCGGCTCCGGGCAGGCTCCACGCCAGGCTGCCGGCTCTCTCCCTGACCCCAGCCCCGCTCCCTTCCACCCCCCACGCCCGCAGGCACCGGAGGGGATGCGGGGGGGCGGGATGCGGGGTGGGATGATGCCCCTGTCCCCGCAGCACCACCCCGCTTGCAGCCAGCTGCCCGCCCGCCTGACCAAACGCCCGTGAGGAGATCGCATTCCTCCGCTTGACAAGGGTTTGACGAGCCCTCCGAAGCTCCTTTTCTCTCTTAAGCTGCCACCAAGGGCTTTTCCTCTCTCCCGCCTGCAAAGCAAGCGCCCGCTGCCCCTGCTGTTTATAAACACGGGCGCCTTTCTTTGTACGGGGTGTTTAGCTCACTCGTTCAGGTAATCGTTGCAGAACTTATGCGACACAGAAGCTGTGTCCTTGCTTTATTTATTTATTTACTCGAGACGGAGAGTTCCCGACCTGCTTCAGAGTGGACTCCGTGATATATCAGGTGTGTCAGAAGGACAAAAATAAAAAAAAAAAAGAAAAAGAAATAAAAGGATATATTTTTTAAAAAGTACAGTAAAATGAATGTTCCTTAAACTTCTCGGTTGGTTCTGCTACGAAGCTTTGATTTGCGTTGTTGTCGTCTTTGTCTAAACATCTGAAAGACTATCTGAGGAGGGAAAAATAAGAAGAAAATCAGAATAACCCTTTACCAGGAGCTCAAAGGCGGCAGAGAGTGAAGGCTTGGTTATTTGATTTTTTTTAAATCTTCCTTTTAATTTGCTGTTATGTTTTAAGAAATAAGATTTTTCTTTTTGTACTTTAAGCACGGGTAGATCCGTATACATTTTTGCACGGTAGTACATTTTAATAGTACTTCATATATTAGAAATACCACCCAGTGCTCTTCATTCATTTCGTAGCCTCTACCTCCGAAGCTTCATTAGCATTAATAATAGATCAGTTGAAAGAAACAGGCTGAAAACTCTTTTTAAGGGGTGGAATTTGTATGGGAAAGACGTGTGTCTGTGTGTCTATGAGATGAATTACCCACCCTAATCTTGTGACACCACAAATACGTCAAAAGATCCTTTTGGCTTCACGGGTTTCAAATCCTCTTTCCACACTTTTTACTGTGATCGATTGCTTTTGGGGATCGTGTCTTTGGAGCGTGTTAAAGGCGCATCACTCTCTCGGTGGTATTTTAGCAAGTATGGCTTTTCCTCTGAAACACCAATCCGCTGGTTATTAAAAAAAATATGCATTTAAAATGAGATGCAGGTAATGCGAAGGAGGTAATTTAAATAGCCTAATATCTGCTCCTTTTCATATTCAAACATAACGGGTCTCCTTTTGGTAATAAATGTCAGTCCTTTAATGGTGAATACATTATGCCGATTAGCCTGTTGTATTTAATCGTCTGGAATCTTTCACCTGCTCCTGCCTAATTACACGTTTTTCGCCTTCCTCCCACCACGGCAGAATTAATGAATGTGCAAGCACTGGACTAGATGTCAATTCCAACACTTTGTATTAAAAAAAAAAACAAAACCCTCTTACTTGCTTTGCTGGAAAAAAAAAATTGAAACAAAACCAAGGGAAAAAAGGCCATTTTAGCAGGTTTCAATGCAGCCCAGGTCATCCGGTTTTCCCACGGTATTACCTGACGGTAAAAACAATTTCCATGGGCTTCCCGCTCGCTCCCCTGAGCGGCCGCGACGCGCTGCCCCGAGACCCGGACCCTTTACTGACATTTTCATTTTTCCTGCACAGTGTTTACGGTAGCGAAGCTGTTTCTTAGGCGGAGGCTGAGGTAACACCGAGAAGTTTCAGCACGAGGAAGGAGGGGGGCATTAATCCCCTGTATTTTGCATCTAATGTATTTTGCAACAGCCTCTCTGATGCTATAATTGCGAACTGACGCAACTAACGTGTGTTAAGTTACGTGCCTCAAACCAGCAGGACTCTGGTTTCCCCGGTCGAGGCACAAGAGTCACCATTGTGAAGGCTCACAGGGAGATTTGGGGGCTGTGGGTGTGTGAGCCCGAGGGTTGGGGGGAAAACAACCGGATTTAGGGAGGCAGAAAGACCAGATTCCCCCCTTGGTGTGTTTGGATACCACTCAGAAGGAGAGCTTGGAGCGGCTTTTGCCCTGTTACCCAGCTTGGCCTCCGGACGGGACAGACACGTTGGAGGCGCAGCAGGAACGAAGCAGGACGGCAGCAGCCGTGGCCACCGTGTCCCTTTCCCTCCCGCACAGACCCGCTGGCACGGCCAATGTCGCCTCCTCCTTCCCGGAGCCGGGCCGGGAGCCCCGATGGGCGGCCCCGACGGGCAGCCCCGGGCCGGGAGCAGAGGAACGGGAGCCCCGACGGGCAGCCCCTGGCCAGGGGAGACGCGCGGCTCTCGAAACCCTCCGAGGTTTCGCGTGTGTGGTCATCTGCAACCTTATTTACGGAGATGTCAGAAAGAAAGATGACATGGGAGCGGTAGGCGGAGGGGCTACCATTTGACCTGAGCAAAAAAGCCCAGGTGGACCCAAACGATTCGCTGCGGGTTGTCCTCTCCTCTCAAAGACCTGGAGGTGAACCGCTTTCCAGCCCCGGGCTGTTTATGTTTAGACGTAGTCAGAGCTTCGCTTCTCTCTCTTTCTTTTGGCTCCAACATCATAGCAGTATCCCCGTAACTCCGCAACCAGCCACCAGCCCGGCTCTTTGCATCTCAGGATGCAGCTTTCCATGTTCCTTAAACAGCGGGAGACACCGCAGGAGAAAACCGCTGACATCCTTTCGGGGGGCAGGGAGGGAAGCGATGGCATCAAATCTGTGCTTCACTGGTGAAAAAATCTGTTGTGCCCAAAGTCCCCTCTGTGCTTCTAGCCGCTGGATACAGGGTGACAGCTCCCTCACCCCCACCCGCTCCTGCAGCCAGCACCTCTGCCACCTCAGCCCATGCAATTAAACCGAGCTCTAAATCTCAGTCTGTTTGCGCGGTTAAGCAAACAGGGGTGATTGTTGTTTTATTAACGTGGGTTAACAATCCCATAAATAATCCGAGGCGGTTTTCCAATCCAGGGCGTCTTTTATCTTAAGACATAAATAACACAACTTAATACGAAAATGAGCGCTGCGTTCCCTCTGGCATCTTTTAGGCTCTCGTTCTTGAATGAGAAATAAATGATCCTTCGCAGCAAATACGGCAGCGGTCAACGGCTTCATGCAATTCACAAGAGAAATACCTTCATTTCAAGTTCGGTATCTAAAAGCGAATTTTACATTTAATTTACAGGGAGAATTGAGACCATAAAGAAGTCGGAACCCGCGCGCTTCATCTTCCCACGATAATTATCGCGGTCACACGTATAACTCGTCTCTGTGACATAGGTTGCGTCCCAGAGATGTCGCGGCACTAGGAATGAAAATAAACCAAACCAAAACAACTGGGCTGTGGGAAACTGCTTGTGTTGTTTCTGCTGTTCAGGTAGAGCACTATCACACCCCCAGTGTGTGGCGGGGGGGACCGCAAGTGCGAAAGAAACCTTTAATTTGGTAGGTTCTCTAGCCTTGGCATCTCACAGGGAAATACTAACATCTGGGGGACTCGGGGTGTTAGAAACTCACTCCTCAAACGACAAGAAGATAGCCAGACATGGGTTTTTTTTTTCTCTTTTACTTTCCAAGGTCCCTTGTCCCTTTTGTGTTCCTTTTCCTCCCTTATTTCCTTCCTTTCTCTGGGAGGGGTACCGAATCCATTGGGTTCTCTGGAATCATGTAAATGAAAACACACTCAGAGTAACGAAGCTGGGAGCATGAACCTTTGCAGCCCTGTCGTGCTCCATCTCCACCTCTTGCCGTAGCAGACGGGAGGAGAGAGAGACTTATTTGTACAAAGGGTTTATTTACATTAGAATGAAGCGGCAGTTCCTAGTCTGAGAAGTGATAAGTACTTGGCAAGTCATTAGGCAGCAGATAGAGATCAGCCTCTGGATATGTTATTCCTCGTCTTTTGCATACTCGTTTTCGAGGGCTGCGAGCTTCTTCGGGAGGGCGAGAGGTAGAGGTGGGGGTGCGGAGGGAGGTTGGGGTGAGGGGGGGATCGCAGCCCCGCCGAGAGCCTCGACGGGGCGGGATGTGAAACTCGAAAGCCCCTCGTCCCTCCGCAAAGAGCCGAGCGAGGAGGGAGAGCTCGTCCCTCACGCCCGAGCGGGGCAGGCGCAGGAATCCGCCTCGCCGCTTCCCCGGGGCCGGGGTGGGGAGGCTCCGCTCCGCACCCGCTCCGCACCCGCTCCGCACCCGCGGCCACCTGCGCGGCGTCGGGGCGCTGCGCGGCCCGCGGGCGCCCCCTCCCGCCCCCCCCGCGCCGCTGCCGGCGGGGACGAGGGAGAAAGGGATTTGAAAAAATAAACCCACCCAAACCCTTCCCGCCGCCTTTCGGACACCGTTTCGCGGCTCCGTGTCGGGGGTGAGCGCTGGAGCAACGCCGGCTCCGGCCAGGCTATTATTTCCTTCGCTCTGCCAAGGAATGTCTTTATTGGCTGCCAGGGTTGCCAATAAAACTTGAGAATGAAAAAAAAAAAAAAAAAAAAAAAAAAAAGCGTGGGTTTCCAGGAAAAGTACTTCTGTTTTTAACCTTCCCCTTGCTGTCTAATTACTGATGTGTTCAACCTCGGAAAAAACAGCTTCAGAGGGGGGCTGCCTGGGGCAGCCTGATCCAGCGGGAGGTGTCCCTGCCCGTGGCAGGGGAGTTGGAACCTGATGATCTCTAAGGACCCTTCCCACCCAAACTATTCTATGATTCTAGAAACTGCCTGGTAAATGCAGAGGCAGAAGCTTTCGAATGGCTGCATGGTTACAGATACACGTAAATATACACACACACAAATGATATGCATAGCTAGATGCATGCATGCTTTTCAGAGTTTTACAAGGCATTTATGGATGTTAAGCACGATCACAGCAAAGAACTAGCCTTCTGTAAGGCTCCTACAAGCTATGGTAATACAAGTCATGAAACTTAGATATCTGCATATACACTTTTATGAAGCCACAAGTGCTCTCTGCACAGTTATTTGTGTGCTGCTGCAAGTAACCCTTTATAATTGTTTACATACAGAAAACAACATCTCACTCTGCAAAAAGTATAATAAAGACAGGTGAAAGAATAGTTTAAAAAGTGGAGCTCTCGAGACATGTCTGTTGTTTTCCATAAAACACAGGGAATTAACATAAGAGATGGATTTTCAAGTGCACTCTGTGCAACAAACACATGGAACTTGCAGCTGCAGGAGTCCCATGGGCTGTGACCCCAGGCAAGCCCCTCTTTCTAGTAGAGCTCTGTCCTCAAAACTGAGCACTGTACTGTTGAAAGGTAAAAGTCATCATTCAGTTCCTGAGTATGTTATCTCTGCACTTGGCAATTCTTTCTCTTGCCTCCACAAGACCACATGCAGTACCATTTCTGCAAATCTATAAACAGCCTGGCAGGCATGATTTGAAACAGAAAATTTGCACTGAAGCAGAAAAGAGCTCTGGTGGTACATTTATCAATGTCCCTTCAAACAGAGTTCCTTGTTCCTGAAAACCAAACAGAAGTGAAGCTTTTGGTCATTCTTTTTTATTCAGGTGGCGTTAGCCCCCTTTGTTTGACCGTTGTGTGTTGGATGTGTGGCTTTGGCACTCCGCTTGCCCCACTGCATGGCTCATGCCTTGATTCCTGTCCCAGTGAGACCAGCTGGCCAGCTGTGATGTGAACATGGCTAGTGCTTGTGTGAGAGAATGGCACCAGCCAAGCCAAATAAGGTCAATTCGTCTACTTCGCAAAGCAGAAGAGATTTCAAGCCTCTGTCCAGTGCTGTATGATCAACTTAGATCAATTGATATATATGTGATCAATTTAGATCAATTAATAAATACAAATACAGGTCTTTTAAGGTAGCATAGAATGAAGGAAAAGACACCTGTGGGATTATTTTTTAAAAATTAAGTTTTATATTTAATTTGTAGAGCCAGAGATTCTTTTCTGGGACTTATGTTTAAAAATAATTGCATGTGTGTAACTGTGGGGTATAAGCATGGTTGGGTGGATGAACAGGCAGATATATAGGTTTCTTGCAATACACAGTTCTGCTATCAGAGTAGTGGATGCTGCAGATGTTGAAATATTAAGTTACAAACAGATCAGTTATGGTAGGACACTTTGGTTGGTAGCTTCCCTCCAGGTTAAACAGGCTGGCAAGACGGTAGAAAACAGCATTTCCCTATTCACTGAAGCCTTCTGTAGAGCACTGAAGCCTCCTGGAGTGTGCTCTCTGCACGATGGGGAGGCCCATAGAGGCAGAAGAAGGGTTTGCATGGGATGGAGATTGAAGCTACTGTAACCGTCCCTGTGGCAAGAACACCCACAGAAACAGGTAATTTGCCCCTCCCACACCAACTAACAGCCAGAAGCAAAAAATGTTGAAGTAACTTACATCATCGTTTGCCTATATCATTACTAAGGAGGAACTGAAAGCTGTTTTATGAGGAGCAGACAGACAAGACTAGCTTGAGCTTGAGACATAAAACACCCAAACCACTAAGATACCTGAAGGCATCCCAATTAAGTGATATTACCATCCTGATCAAGATGCAGTCATTGTTAGTTAGCATCCCTGATTCTTAAAAGAGATATTCCAATTAGGTAGATTTCCTGATTAGGTGCCCTTAACTTAAATGGAGAGAACAGCAAAAGGAAATGTGAATGGCTTTTATAAGGGCCAGCTTCAGAGGGAGACTTAGACATTTGCCATAGGGCATAAGTGGAGTTTGGACTGCGTAGCCTAAAAATCACAACAATGCTCCTTTGCCCGAGGCTCAGCAACCATGTAACCTCGAAGACATCCAGCCTTTGTTGGTGTCTCTGCCTTTTACCTGCATGTTCCCTGGGCACCAGTAGCTCTTCTGCTGGGCATGCCTGCAACCGCCTGAGTCACAGCATTTTGGCACCTCTTTTCAGCCTAAATCCCAATGGGATCTAAAAAGCAGGCAGAGTGGCGTCTATGTACCCACAGGGGCTGATCCAGAAGATAATGTCTTGGGCTTTGGGATAAATTTGAAAGGAAGGTCCTTATCAGCTCTGCACCACATATCTCTCTATTTTACTGGTCTCACTTGTGGCCAGGGTCTCACTTGTGGCCAGAGTCTCGTGGTTTTTGGATGGAGTGACTTAAGGTGACATGTTTTGGCAGTAGTGACATAGCTCTTTATGCCGTCCCATCTCTCTTTGTTGTTCAGGCCTTGAGCTTCAAGGTCTAAAGTACAAGTTCTGAAAAAGTGCAGACTTTCAAACACTGGTCGTTTTTAAAGCCCTGAGGCGAACTTGCCAAGAGTGCTGAGTGAAGAAGGAGCAAAAGATATCAAGCTTACAACTACCTGCACTGTCTTTAATTCTCACCATGGCACAGTTACAATTGAAACAACTCTTCTGGTTAAGAGGAAGCTCTGTGAAAAGAGGTTGCAGTGGAAAGGGATGACTTCCCTGGGCCATGGGAAGAGCTTTCCGTGCATCTATTTCCCTCAAGAGGCTGGGCTTGACTTGCATCTCCACACTGAATAAGGGAAGGAATGTCAGCCCTCCGCCACACCTCTAGCTTTCAACATTTGCTAAGCCTGTTTGTGTATTTCATTGTTTGGTTGGATTATGTTGTTTTTCTCTTTTCCCCTACGACTTTTGAGATTGTAACCTCAGCAGGGTAGGGATTGCCTCCTGTCCTACATTTGTACACTGTCCAGATCCTGACTGTGCTTGGGATCTCAAGAGGATATGCTAATAATGAATAAGCATGATTATTTTGAGGGCTCTTCAAGGATTCATCTGTATCCCACTAGACTGTGTAAAATAGATAATTTCCTTTGGAAGATAAAGGTTTACAGTAACCACTGGATTAAAGCGATCGCTCTCTGAAGAGGTGAACACAAGTGCTGCATTCAGTGGTGTTCATCACGCGTTTGCATGGATGGAATAGTATATCGTGTCCCTCTTTCTTATAAATTTAAAGGAATGGCAGCAGCCTTTGAAGAAAACGATGACATGGTGTTTTCTCGCTGACCTGCAGCAAAGGTGTGCTCTTGAGGTGTGCCTGCTTTGCAGTTTCCCTTCCCATAGAAATTCCAAATGTAGCAGTTTCATGCAGTTATTTCCTCTCAGAGGTCTCTTGCTGATGTGTCATCCTGATCTTGCATGGTTGTGTGGCATGCAGTAAATAAGTCCAGAATTTCATGATTGAAATTCATGTTTGATTTTCTTCTTTTCTTTTTTTCTTTTCATATTCTGCTTTCCCTTTCAAATGAAGCCAGATCCTCAAGCCATTAAGGTGAATTGCATCAGCTGTAATTCTGGCTTGGATAAATTAAAGGTGAGCACCTGCACCAGCTCAGCACCACAACAGTGAATGAACTCACAGAAGTTAAGTCACTGGAGAGTGAGTAAGATCAGAGCTTGGATGATGATGTTAGATTTCATGCATGTATATTAAGTGCCAGGTAAAACCATGGAATTGTGGTAGGGACAATTGCTACTAAGGGCAGCTCCAATATTAAGATTGGTTTCTTACTCTGTTCAGTTTGAAAACTGTCTGTCAGGAAGTGCAGTGTGTAATAGTAGTACAAGTTTTTTGCAGAGTTAAGTATGCTCACTAAGTCTTCAAAATAATGTTATCTTTTTCAGTGCAGTTCCCATTGAAGTGAATGGAAATGTTCCCATTGGCTTTAAAGCACAATTTTGTCCACCTCCTCCTTCTTAAAAGACTTAATCAAGCATGTTTAGTAGAAACCTATGAGAGCTGTTTAAAGACTGGCTCACTTTGCCCAGGGAAAAATGTAACTATAAACTGAAACACGATGCTGAAAACCAAGTTTAGTAGAAAGTGTTTAGTCTAGTGCTAGATGAATGATGGAAGCTTGTATTTGTGAATAATTTATTTGACAATTGGTGGGAAAAAAAAAGTGACCAAATAAGTTCTTTGCTCATTTTTCTTTGCCTGTCTACAAAACTGGCTGAACAATGCGCAAACAAATTGCTAATATTTATTCAGGACCAAAGAGGTCAGCTTTTGTTGAAAGTGTTTTTAGCTGTGAGTTGGACTAGCACCAGATTAGCTTCATTTTCTTGTGTCCTCTGCATAGTAAACAGAGGAAATAGTTCTATTAGTTACTGAAATCCCTGCAAATTTGCATCTCACGAGGAACACTTACTTTCTATTGTAAATCTTGTGTTGTAAAGACTCCACAAATACTGGTGTTTGGCTTTCATGCCCACGCCACCTGAGACTTTAGAAATGTCAGTGAATTTTTCTTTACAGCTTTTACAAGTGAATGCTGCTCACCTTCAGTCCCTTCTGAAAGGGGCTTCTTTGAAGTGTCATTGGTGGCAGCTACATACTGGACTGAACGAGCAGAAGTTCAGCTGCTAAAGAGAAGATAAACTTCATAATCAGGAAGGCTGCATGTATGATGATGCAGATAGCTGCTGATTGCCAGACAGAAGCTGGTTATTAATTGTTTTTCCTCCTGGTGAGAGAGGAAATGCAGACAGAGAGCAGAGTCTCTGAAGAGCTGTCTTTATTAGCTTGACCTGACAGCAGCACAGAGGTGTTTTGCTTGGGGACAAAATCCATGCTTTGCCTTGCAATTTAGTGAGCTTGTCTGCATCACCTCCTACGCTTCCTCCTACTACCTTTCCATTCCACTGTGACACACCCAGGCTTCTTTCTTCCTCGTCCTTCGTTCTCTGCTACATTTCTATCTTCTCCCCTGCCACCAAATGAGGTGAAAAATATTTTAAAATTCATTTATATTTTAAATGCTTTTCTGTTCTCCTCACCCCTTTAGAAAGACCTCAGTCAAATCTTTCTGCACAAAACACTGAATGTACAAGAGCATGCTTCTTTCCACAAATGACCTCTCTGGTCCCAAATTCAGTGCTGTTGCTGTCAGTAGGCTTCAGATTAAGACAAGGACTTCTGTGCAAGTGGAATATGACTGTGGATTTGCATCATGGGCTCCCAGAGAGATGTCAGGCACCTTCAAGCCCCATAGGAACCAGCGGAGGTACTTGAACATCTCTTGAACTGGGTCCTATTGGCTTGGTGCTTGCCCATGCCTCCTTCATATGTTATCAGCTGCAGCTGTTGTCTGTGCTTATGCTTATCCTTTTTGAGAGGATAAGTTTACAGGTACTCACTTCACTTCAGTATTTTCAGTTCAGGTAGGAATAGCCCACCCTTTTGTGACTTCACCTCTTCAGGACTATTTGTGTGTTGTGAATGCAGACAGGGAGGGTAAGGAAGATCCTTCTAAGTGATGGTCACCTGCTCTTGCAGGAGTTGTGTTCCCCAGGCTTTCTTAATTCCCATCTATTCCCAAAAGCTGCCTGACAGTGTGAAGGACTTGAGTCATAGCATCATTTCTCCTTGGAGCGTGGGGCCTACCTGACCCCTCATGCAGAGTGGTTCAAAGCTGGTCAGAGCTGTTGCAGGACAAGGGAGGGAGGGATGAGATGTGGAAACAGCAGGTCATAGGATTCCTTTTCAGTCCTAGCTCAGACTAGTTTCCAGTGCACACAGAGAAGCACTGCTTGATTAAATGCTACAGCCCTTGGCTGTACGTGTTGTGACACAGAGCCCAGAGGCACACAGAAATACGCTACACTTCACACCACAAACTGAAGCGGTCACTCATGGCTTTGTCTTCAGATGTGACCCAAATTCAGCACAACCTTGTTTGTGCTTGGCTACAGAAAGCCAGCTAGATGCCAGCCTGGCTCCTGGCATAATTTGGAATAGGTGCAAGGTGGCAATGAACAATATGCAGCTCCCATAACCTCCTGCTTCTGCTTGTTTCTGAGGAAGAAGAATGGATTAAACCCTTGGCTTTTACGCTGACTACTCCCATAGGCTCAGCAGTGGCAGTGCCAGACAGACACTGCAGAGGAATCATGCAATGTATGGGGTAACTGTGATCAGGCTCCAGCCATTTGGCAGTGCTCGAAGGTCAAGCAGCATCCTTAATAGAAAGAAGAGTATAAACACCTAGCTGCCTTGGCCTTACTCAAAGAGAGCGCTCTCATGAAGTCCCAAGTGTGAACTGAATAAAGCAGAAACATAGATTTCAGAATTTGATGCTTGTGAGGCTGCTCGAAAATCGTTTGTCTGAGCCGAGTTTTCAGGTGAGTGTATTTCTTTCTGCCTGTTACTTGTAGGATCAAGCCCCGATAAGCTGCTGAGAGTCACTGCTGCTCTTCCTGGAGCCAGAGGCAGCTCAGAGCAATCAGCACTCATAGGAATGAGTTCTGACATTGGAAGCCTTGTGAGAGCACAGTTTAATTTCACTGTGGTATGCAGCACTCCAAGAAAACTCCCAAACTCAGATCCTCTTCCTTTAAGCACAACCCCTTATCAAGGTCCTTGGCAGCAATTCACTTACAGAAAGGAGCAGCTGTCATGGTATTCCCACATACAAACAGGGAAAAACAACCCCTCCCTACATCCAGTGCAGCAATGTTATGTAGTAGGAATAATTACAATATTTAACACTTGTATCTGTGCTTTTAATCTTCAAAGCACTTAACGAACACTAGCTACAGGTAATTGTAGCTGCAGAGTGATGTGGCTGTTTGCAAAAAGAGAATTGCGTGCATGACTGCTCCACTGGTCTTGCACAGTGCAAGTAGGACTTTAAAGGCTCAGTGATATCGACTCTCTTGGCTGCCAGAGTTGGTTTTTTCCTGTCACCAGTCAATTCCCTCCTGCCAGAGGGTACTGACTTCTTGGGTCTGTTGGTGGAATTGCTCACCTTATAGTTTGCCAATACATCTCAGCCCCTGTGAAGTGGGTTAGGAAAGACATGTATGGCAGGCTACTTTAGCTAACCTGGATTGTTTTGACTGGAGTGGGTGAGGGACTGCTCAAATAAGCAGCTTACCTGGCAGACTTGGGGAAGGTGGTAATTCCTGGCAGTTGGGCAGAAAACAAGGTGGCTCTGAAGAGGCTTGTAGAAGGGCTGTAGGAGACTGGCAACTGTGGTAGCTGGCACAGGAGTTCTGTTTCTGACAGAGATGAGCCCATGCTGGGTTCCTCCTCCCTTGGTTTGTTTCTCTGTCCTAAGGAACTTGGTATGGAAAAACTCACAGTAAAAGGCACTATTTGTTTCCTTACCCTACTTGCTGTATCCATGTGGCATTTGGCTCCTACTAGGAAACTAGAAGGAGTAATGGAGAAGTTGGTACTGTTTTTGAGGTTTTATTTTTTTTGGTGAGGAAAGACAAAAGACAGCTCTTCAGTCTTTCTATGAGGAGGAAGGATGTAAGACAACTGTTTAGTCCTATCATTTTTATGGCCATCCATTATTGCCTCCATCTCCCAAACTGGCCATTTGCTTTTGCAATATCACTCCTGCATTCTCTCTTGTTTGGCTTTCTTAGCAGGTTTGCTCATCCAAAAATACTTAGGTAAAGCCTCTGGTTTTGCTTAGGGTAGGCAAATGAGACTAGTGGATGTGAAATGCGTCATCAGTGCATGCAAGCTCTTCAGGGTACCAGCTGTTCACACCTGGGAAACTAAAGCATAGCCATACACAGTGCATGCTGATCATCCAGTTCAACTCCTTGCCTTCAGAGGCAAAAGGCTTTATATTTACTAATGTAAAGTGATCATACAGGCAAACGAAGACTGTATTTGTATGGTCCTTTCCAACCTCAAAGACTCTGTAAATTTGTGTACTCACCATACTGTTTAGGTAAGTTTGAGGCCCAACAACTTTTCAATTTGATTTTAAACATAACAGTTCCAAATCTAACTGCTGGAACCTTTGTTTTAAATAGAAATCATGCTCTTATCTGTGTAGTATGAATGTCTGTCCTTCTTGCTCCTTAAGAAGAAAATTAAGGTAATATATAATGTAAGATAATAACAACTTGTTAACAGGAATTGGTTCATTCAAAGGGAATTTATTTTAACTGTTCATGCACATTATCATTTTCCCCTTGAGGTCTTTTTTAGGGAGAAAGATTGTGAAACTCTGAGCTAGTTCTCTCTCGTGCTGCAACTTCATTATTACGTGCATAACTTCAGAAAATAAAGTCTCTACTTCTTGAAAATAAGCCCCATAACAGTGTTGTCTCTGTCCCTTTGGTTAGTGAGGTTTAGCATTATAAATCGTCCAGATTTCATTATTATATATCGGATAGCATTTTTCTTTTAAGGATTCCACTCCTGAAATGATGAAAATCTTGCTATTCTCTTAAAAAAGCCTAAAAAGTGGCTAGACCTTGTTGTTACAGAGGAAAGCATCCCATGAATGCTAGTGTACTTCAGAAATGAACAAAACCCAAAACCTCTGGAAAGAAATGCATGCATGGACCAGCATCTGTAGTTCAACCTGGTGACTGCTCTTTTTTTGAGACCTCAAATATTGCAATTGGCAGTGCTATGGAAGGGGTCAGGTCTCAAAGCCAGCTGCTTGCAGGCAAGCAGTGCCCTGAGAGAACAAACTTTAGCTCCGAGCTCTGCAGTGCAGTGTCCTGCCTGTATATTTCTGTGATAGGACTGTCTCTGAGACCAGGAAAAAAAAAACCCTGAAAGCTTCTCCCTTGCTTGCGCAGTTCCAATTAAGTGCAACCAATTGCTCAATCAATCTTTTTCTCTTAATAAAGTTGGTTATCTTTTTTTCCTTTTAATTCCCCTCCAGGTTTTTTTAACAATTGTTCAGACAGACACAACAAGCAGCTTTTGTAAAGGAAGAGTGTAGGCGTTTCCTTTGGCTGTTTTCACTTTCTGCCTATGATGATGTTATGCTCCGCACCCTCCCCAAATTCTAATCATATACAATGAGTGTGCTAGGAGCCTTTTTTTCCCAACTGCCATGGATCGAGTACCCTAATTTGATAGCAAAATCATGCCAAAATATTTGGAGGGGGAAAGAATAGACATTTTGTCATCTTAGTGTTGCTGATGAGTCAGACCATTTAAACTAAGGAAAGGTTTAAAAAAGAGAAGGGAAATGCTCTCCAGCCTTATCTACTCCAACATTAATTTGGGTAGAAGGTAGGAGTGGAGGAAGTCTGAGTAAATCTGTTCCTTGTTCAAGTTGCCTTTAGATGGTTACTGTTGTCTGCAAGCCAGAAGAAGATGTATTAAATTGTTGCTTGCTGTTGAGTGACTATGATAGAGAGGGAGAGGCCCCATGTGTGCTTGCTTCAGTTTTGCGTATGTGCAGAAGCCATACATGCTTGATGTGCGTATGTAGAAAAGATCAGTGTTGGCTTCAGTTATATTGCTTTAACTCCCATGTATTGCCATGTGGGAGGGAGACTGCACTGAACCAATTCAAAGCATATTTATAGCTGAATAAACCTGTCCCTGGTAGGTTTAACTTTCCCGGCTTAAAAAACAAACAAACCATCCTTAATTGACACGGTCGTGCAACTGCAAGGATTATCCGTGGGTCAGGCCATGTCTGGAAGCAGAACTGGTTGGTCCCATTCAAAGTGGATGAGAAGATTAGATTAAGCAGATACCAAGCAACTTAAGAAAAAGGAGGAGAAAAAAAAAAAGGGGGTGTAGTCAGAGTTACAAGTGACCTGAATGGGAAGAAGAGGTAAGAGGGTGTGGTACTACAGAAAGTGCCGGCAGCACAGTCCTTACTTAAACTTTACTTAAACTTGCCCACATGTTGATTTTAGTGTAAGGACAGTCAAGTCAAGCCTATATGTTTAAAGGAAAAGGGAGGAGAAATGTCAAGAAAGTGATATTACTTCACTGTGAAATATAAACAAACTGAGTTAGGGGGAAGCCTGGTGTCCTGGGGGAGCTGCTGGAAATCACGTTACACAAGGGCACAATTGCACTGCAACAGCTCCTGCTCCTGTTAACAAGCTCAAGCCAGCCTTGCGCTTAGCCGTAGTCTTGTGGGCATTGACTGCTTGTGCACAGGACTGGCTTCTCTAGTGGGTTTTGCAGCCTGTAGCGAGCCCTGCTCTCCCATGTCCACGTTGCTATCAGTTCCCAAGTAACATAATTTGAAGGTAGCTCAACTGAGCCTGTCTTGCATGGAGTTGCTGTCGTGCAGACATGCCCTGGGAAGTTTAATAGTGGGTAAAACCCAGGCTAATAGGCAAAAAGTGGTAACAAGACAATGAGAGGGAAGTGCTGCTCTACCCAATGGGCCATTTTCAGCTCTGTTTTTAGGCTAACTCTGCTGGAAGGTGAAGAGGTGAGGAAAAAGTTTGCTTGTCTCATTATTCAGCCATTTCTGTCCCTGGTCAGAGTCTCCAGCTTGCTCAGAGTAAGGCTGCTGCAAACGATAGTGTTGCTGAGGTGCTAATACGGTAGCAGAGACCAGTTGGACACTGAAATTTCTCATGAAAGCCTCTTTGCTTGGCCTTAGGGATGGAGGAGCTGTGTAGGAGCTGCTGTGCTGGTTGCAAGCCAGGAGGCTATCTCCTTGCACTCCCTTGGCTGGGTCTTCTGGCCTCAGGGCTGTTTGCATCGTGAGGATGGCACAAAGCAGCCTTACTTCAGGGAAGGATTGGGGCCTGGGCCTTATCTCACTTTGATTACATTAAATAATCTATCTGTCTGCCACGTTATTTACATAACTCTTATTTAAATAGTTTTACATCAGACACACTGAATCATGAGACTGAAAGTCTAGACGATGCTTGCTAGGCTCAGCCTGCCTTTAACCCTCCTGTGTTGCCATTTTTCTTGCCTATCCCTTCAGGATTACCCTGCTCTGCTCTCTGTATTTGGTCCACACGGGACACGTGAAGTGCCTGGCAGTCCCAGGACTTAAGAATGAACAAGCTTAAATTACTGAGGAGTGACAGTGAAAGCACAGAGGGCAGAACTAGGGGAGGGGGAGAAGAAGGCTGGGAGGAGGGAGATGGCTGCGAGTTGTTTGTCTGGTTTTACTAGATCAGTTCTGAGTGAGGCTGTGGGGCTTTATTCCTGGAGCTTGCCTTCGGGCAGGAATTGCCCTGGGAAGCTGCTATAGAAGATAATTCATTTCAGGAAGAGCAGAAGAAGGAGGTATAGAGTTACCTCGTGCTAAGTGGGCTTTATAGGCTGGGGCTGGAAGCTGGGAACTGAGAGAGAGCAAATGGAATAAAAAAGACATCTGTCATTTTAGAGAAAAGCCAAGAAAGGCCATTAATTTCCCTAGGTTCTCCTCACTCCTCTAAAAAGTGCATTATAAATTGGTAATAATTCATAAAAGGGTAGTGCTATGGCACGCTTGACAAATCCATCTGTCTCTCCTTCTGAAGGCACATTCCAGGTTTTATGCCTCACTGTCACAAGCCTTGTTGTTGTGATTTCATTATATATTGATTTTGATAGATGTTTCCTGCGTAACTGTGGACACTGGAACGGAATCTCTGGTTTGGAATGAAAAGGAGACCGAGGCTTCTGGTTCCTCATCTTTCACCTCCCCGTGGAAAAAAAAGTTTGTCAAGGATTGCTGCAGCCCTGGCTGCCACTTCAAGAGGGCCTCGGGATGACAAGGCTGAGATGGAGCAGCACTTCCACCTAGTGGTCTGCAAAAAATAAGGCAAGTGCTTTAATCTGGGGACTTCGAAGTCCCTCAAGAAAAGCGTGAAACTAATTTCAAAAACTATGTACCTTATTCTCATATGCAGCAATGGATTATTCATATCCCAGAAACAGTAACAATATAATCAGATTTTTTCTAGTTTCAAGTGCATTTATGGACTTATTTCATTGGGCATTGATGCAGTTTCCTAGGCCACAGGTTCAAGGATACTGTGACAAGATGAAGCAGAGAAGATCACATGTTCCTAAGCTGAAAAGCAATGCCATGCAGCAGTGTGCTATGCTTACAAGATGCCCTGCACCTGTGTATGCATCCTGAAGTATTTTACACAGACCTATATTTTCACCTTTAGTTTACAGATGGAGAAAATAATGTATGAGGGAGTATGGCAGATAGCTTAACAAATAGCATCTGGTTTGAACTGTAATTTTTGGGTGCTGTGTGTAGATACCATTTTCCAGAGAAGCTGAGCAGTTAACTGAAGTTGGTAAGGATTTAGAGTGCATACAGATTAGGCACAGCAGGATCCTGTGCATATAAATAACCACCACAGCAGCAGCAACAAGAGTAGAGTATAATGCAACACTAGAGGAACATTAGACTCTCTGAAAACCAGGCCTAGTGTCTCAAGCCAAGCTCTTGGAGAACAGACACCTTTGAGATGAACAGATATTTCTGAACAAGCTAGAGGGACCAAGGTGAAAGTAATCCAGTGGGGTTAAATCACATCAGTGTGCTGGTTGGTAGCAAAAGCCCTGTAAGTTTCTGTAGGGAAGGCACAGATTTGCTGTCTCCTACTGGCATTGCCAAGCTGTGCTGCCTCCTTTCAGCAACTAGTTGTTGTGAAAGAGGAACTTGCTGTTCTGCAAGAGCTTTCTCCCAACAAGGAGGCTCAAAGGGTGGAATTGTTATTGTGGAGACCGGGAAATTATACACACACACAGGCACACATGTCCACACCCTCACCTGATTCCTGTGAAGGGAAGTTGTAAGTTCAAAAGTGAGTATCAGAGCAACTGAGGTGATTCTGCCATGAAGAGCAGCAAGTGATTGACATCTCTGAGCTGATTCAATATCCAGGCATGATTCGAGGTATGTTTAAGTTATTTTAAGATGCTGTGGCCTGCCTAAGGGTATCCTGAAATCCTGACACCTAGCCAAATAGATTTGACTCTCTGGGGGGAGGGGATGATCTTCTGATAGCCACACCTCCCTGAATGGCTGCCCAAATGAAATTATATTTAAAAAAAAGTATTTATTGACAGAGAAAAATGAATAATTTGTACTGAAGGAACACACAGATCATTGTTCCTCTTCTGTGGTGTGACTCACCCGGATCAAGCTGTCTGTTTAGTGTATCTACTAACACAGCAACTTAGAAAAGCTAACCCATAAGTGCTTCATTTGTTTCCTAAAAACAATCGTTGGGTGCCTTTCGAAATTCTTCAATTTTTTTTTAAGCCTGCTGTGTTTTGGAACGAGAAGAACACAGGCACTTTCTTGGCAAATTTTCCATAACCTTTTCTGTTCCACCCTTAGACAGTACCTTCTTTTACTGGGCTTGAAACAGAAGTGCTTTACACCTCTGAAGAGAGGAAACCTTAAAGAGATGCCTGTGAGGTGAGCAAGTCTGAAGGTTAGCATAATATCATGCCTTATCATTTCATCAGGTCCGAAATGCGTTCCTGAGGTCCAAACCCCAAGCATGACCTCCCTTGACCTGATATATCAGCACTCAGTAGCAATATTCCTGGGACAGGAGGCACATGTAAGCCTTTACCCCGGGCACCCCCTCTCCTCCTAGAAATGCATAAGGTTTGTGGTCACCGCCCCTTGTGCCACTGAGGTGGCTGTGGTGTCAGGGTAGGAACTGCATGGGTGTAGATCCACCCAGGCTGATCTTTGCTGCCCAACCACCTGTTGCACAAGTGAGCAGCACCAAGCAGGGAGTTTGGAAGAGCACATTGCCTTCCCCAGCCTTCCCTCTCTTGCAGCTGCCTGTGTCCTGCCCCTTTGGCACAGCAGAATTGCCCCATGTGTAATGCAGCTGGAGAGGGCTCTGCTCCCAGAGGAAACACAACATTTCTGAGTGATTTTTCCCCTGGTTTTTGTTTTTATTTAAGGTGGCTAACTTGTTAGATCCTAAGTCCTTTCAGATGAAGTATTAATCAGAAGTGGGCTAATATGCAAATAAGTGTATTTCCTACAATTAGGAAAAAAGGACTTCAGAGAATGCACTTATCTCAATACTCCTTGGGTAGTTGAAGCAGCTGCAAGAAAGCTAATAGCAGAGTTGAAACCAGACTTGCCAGCAATTTCATTCTTGGCCAGACAGTCAATTTTTTCATGCTTTTGTCTGGCTGTCTCTCTGTAGGGCTGCACAAGGAGAGCAGATTTTCTTTTTTCATTATTATACATATATTTTTCTGCTGAATTCATCTATGACTGCCATAATAACTCAGTGGCACTCTGTTTCCAAGGAAGCTTGAGTGACTGAATAATGAAGATGAATCGGCATTCCAGAAAAAAGGAAAATTTTTCTTTTCCATGCAGCCCAAACCCAATAATCTGCTTTTGCCAACCTGTCCCTATGAAATAAAAGAGAGGCATTTATTTTTACCGCTTCATTTTCCTCTGTTTACAGTGAAAGGATTTTTTGTTGCAATCTGTCACCCTCATGTGCACTCTCTAAACAGCCTTTGCCCCCCTCTGCTTCAGGCAGTACAGAGAGGAGTTATTTTTAATAGGAGCTCATTTAACATACCTAAGTCTTGATTTGTAGTAGAGGTCACACTCTCTGGACTTCGTTTCAGCTGGGATCCTCTTCTGGACAAAGGTGATGTGTCTTAGAGCGTCTTTGGCTTGGCAGGAACATTTATTAAAATACCACAAGTTCAGACAATGCTGGTTACGAGGAGTGCATAGTGTGGGAGAACTGGCGCAGCATTTCCAGTAAAAATGAAGTGACTTAGAAAACTCTTCTTCACCCTGGCACATCCCAAGGAGCATATTCTGTGTCTGTGTCTGGTGGAGCCTGCTCGCACTCGGCACGCAATGTGTGCATGTATATGTCTCACAGAAAGTCTTGGGAATCGTTTAGGTCCTCGCTTGCACACAGCACAGGTTTCAAAGTGTATGGAAGAGTATTCTTTTGTGTCCAATGAAAGCCAGTCTCAGATTTTAAGCATAGCAGGGGCAAGAGTTTCAGCTGCTGTAAATCAATGGAGTCCAAGGGAAGCTGGTGGGGCTCTGCCAATTTACACCAGCTGAAAGTTTGGCCCTGAACTATTCCCACTATCGCTGCTCTGCCCCGAAGATGTAGGCAGTGTGGGCAGGAGTCAGCGCCCCATGCAATGACAGCCTGTGGAGCTGTAGCACAATGTACCCACAGTAAGCCATGGAGTTAATGCAATGTGATTTCATCATCCATCCAGGCAATATGAGGACACTGATACTGCAAGACAATTTCAGGCTGTTACAAGCTATTTTGCATCTCTTGCAGACTTCAGCTGTCACAGGAGTGGTGGTCTCTTCTCAGCCTTCCTTGTTGGTGGTGAAGAAAGGGGCTGTTTATTATTTGCTGATCTCTGCATTTTACAGGATAGGGAAGGTTTCTTATCACTTTTGTTTCGGTTTGGTTTTTTTTTGTTTGTTTCCTTAGTGCTACCTTAGAGCTTCAGTTAAGCCCAGGGACATTTTGTGATCTGGGAAATGAGGGGCTTAAAGAAGAACTGCCTCGTGAGGTAGAAGTTTCAAAGAATTGAATGCACTTTGTACCAGCCAACTGTTCAGTCCTGTCCTTTTCAGTAATCCCATAGGACCTGATTTCATGGCAGAACCCCTTTGGCTTTTGCTCTGTCTCCTGTAATGTTTTAATCAGCTGGTGACTGGTGTTCAAAGTATATGCCAAATTTGGGTTTAGGTAAAAAAATCCTGAGAAGTTAAGGAAAGGGAGTAAAGTATTTTAGCTTCATTCCTTTAGCATAATGGTATAAGATTTTTTTATGGTTTTTGCCATTTGTAGGTTATCCTCCACCTGGGTCAAGTCTGCAGATAATGTATGTAGTGAAAAGTTAATGCAGCTAAGCTCATTTGTATCTAATGACCTTGCTATTTTTTTCTCCTGTTTTTGATCCATGAAACTTTTAAGTGTTTTGGGATCTGATAGCCTGAGAGAGCACACTTGACTTGCCAAGGTGGTTTTGCTGTGATAGTACTCAGTGTACAAAGCTATGGTACTCTGATTTTCAGAGTACACTATGGTACCTGCACACCTGTCTTCCCCTACACCTATGACTGAAGAAGAGTCCAGGGAAGGCTGGAGTCAGGAGATCAATGAAAAAAGTTTTAAAAGATACAGCTCTGCCACAGAGAGCTGTGATTTCAATTAGGTACTCATCTGTGTTCCAGTGCCTACCTTTTGATCTTTTGAGATCAACGTGAGGACAACATACAGTTGCATTTGTGAGCTGCTCAGAAATTACGGTGACTAGTCTGTGATTATAAAATGTTGCCTATGTTTGGTAGTGTGTTAAGGCTCTGGGTGACTTTTTTTTCTCAGCTGAGTGTCTAGTGGGACAGGACACAAACATGTGAGTCTGAGAACTCAGACCTTCTGTTCTTGCCTGCTGTTGAAGCCAAAGAAAACTCTAAGTAAGACTGTGGGTACAAGTGCTGTTTTCATCTGGGATGTGTGTTCCTTAAGTACTTTGAAAATCCTATTCTTTGCCTGAGTCAGCAATGCAGCATTTGGCCTCTAGCGAGGTACCTACTCACCAATCCTTTTGCCAGCAGCAAGCAAACAAACCCAAGCTTTTCAGTCTGGGCTGTGATTTCACTGATGTCATGTTAGTCTGAAATGCAGATGAATATGACTCTGTTGCGGATATCAAGCTATCTTCCAGCACCTCAAGATGTACGTTCATCTTCAACAAGATTGAAGGATTTCAGTGGCTAGGAGTACTGTGGGATTCCTTTTATCCATTTATGCTAGCTGTATTGGCAATAGTGGTGGATAAAGGCAAGCAAACAAGGTCCTGGCACCATGGTTACCACTATGCTGGGCTTATAAGCTAAGTAAATGATGGGGTTATTCTGAGCTGTAAAAGGTGTGGTAGTGATAAATGGCAAAGCACTGTGTGGGTAGATTTATTACATGGGGAGAGAAGTGGCAGAGCCCCACCTGTAGCATGGGCACTTCAGTTCACACTTACATCAGCCTCTTACCTCTCTGAAGAGTGAACACAGATCAAGGAGGATGTTGGGAAGTAAATGTGGGAGGAGAAAAGACAGATTTGTAAGGTGTTGTTTTGGGGCCTCAGGCTTGTTCGTCCTCCCCTTTTCTTTTTCTTTAGGTCCCTTAGAAAAGGTTACATCCTGTGCCCCTCTTGCCACCACCTCTGCCTGCCTCTCTTTCCCTGCCAGGCTGAGCAGATGACAGGACTGCTGTGAGCAACCTGAGGAAAGTCTGAGCTGGGAGGTAAAAACTGTCAGTCCCTGGGCGCATTCCCCTTCTCTCTAACTTGCCCTAAAGCCTTCTCTTCAATCATTGCCATCACCTCATCTGGGGAATGAGCAGGTCATGGCTGTGTTATTTGTGCTGTCAAGTGTTGCTGTCAGTCCTGGGTCAGGAACAGGGAAGAAAGGGAAGCTGAACTCTGCTTACATAGGGTCTGCTCTTGTCATTCTCACATCCCACATAAGCTCAGATCCCCTTGGGAGAAGCTGCAGTGGCCTGAGCAGGCTCAGGTAGAGTGAGAGAAGATAAGCAGCACCTTTAAAAAGCCAGAAGAGGCTATAAAGAGTGGTAAAGGGCATGTGGAAGAGTGATAGAGTCCAGGCCAGCCTCCCTGCCCTGCATCTCCTCTCCTCGCAGCCTCCACCCATAAGTGGTGGGAAGGTGCAGGAGACTGTGTGCCAGGCAAACTGTCCTCTAGCTGAGGAGGGCTGTCAAGGCTGAGTTGAGAAGGACTTACTGCGAGATAAATGTTTACCTGAAGATATTCTGAACTGGATATGGCTCTGAGCACCTGGATTTTATTTCAAGGTCACCTCTGCCTTGAGCATGGACTTGAACTAGAGATCTCCATAGGTTCCTTCCAGCTGAAGTTGTTCTATGACTTCATCTTTGACTGTGAAAATCAGGTGTTGGGGTTGAATCAGAGTCTGTGGAGATGACAAGTGGTTTTTGTGCTATAGCTGGAAGGAATTAATTCAGCTTTGTCTCTCAATGTCTCCATGTGACACAAGGCACATGCATTTCATTTCTTCCTTAGCATCAGTTCCAAAGCTGTTGTTCTATGTTTATAACTAGGATACTTCTCAAAGAGCTGCATCAATGGGAGATGTTGCCATTTTCAACTGCAGACTGTTATCTACCTTCTGAAAGTCTTTCTTAATCTTCTAGAAGATTTGCTTAAGTAAAAGTTCCCTCAGCTACTCAGTCAAAACGATTGGTTTAGCCAAGCCCCGCAATTTAAATAATTGGATCTAGTCAAGTTCAATGTGTTAAGCATGGCTGAGGACTCCCTTGACCTGAAAAGATAGTAACTGCTGGCAGTGAAGTGTAGCTAAGGGGACTGGAGACTACACCCTTTGTGGATGGTACATCTGGGGCTGGAAGACAATATTTGGCTAGAATGGCTGCAAAATCAGACACAGTTATAGGCCTACTGCTCCTCTTGTGATGCTGATTTTATGCTGGTAGTCAATTCTGATACTGAAAGAAACACTCCTGGATTACAATGGAAGAAGGAGGACGAAGGCGGTCATTCCTGCTATATGTTTTGTTCCATGTAACTCCACAGGCCTCAGAGGGAAGATTTTTGACCTTGAAATAAATATCCAAAGCCACATTCAGCTGCTTTTAAACAATGTTATGGATTGGAAAGCAAATTCTGAATGTCATTTGCCAAAGTATGTCATTTAAAAAAAATGTTTACATGGAGAGTGATTCATGGATGAAGTAGTCTTGAAGAATCAGAACAAACTTCAGAACTAACTGCAAGACTGAAGAAATTCCACTGAAGAAAGTAATCAAGTGTATTTTCCAACCTATCCCAAGCAGATTGGATAAAGGAAAGTGTGCTGTTTGGTCTCCACTCAACTTGGGGAGATCAAGAGAGAAAGAAATATTCAGTATGTACCTTTCCACCTGCCTTCACAGAGGATGCAATTCAAACCTTTTTTTGCTTCATGGTTGCCATGTTCTGGGATGCTGTTGTATCATTAGTCACATGGAAAAAAGACAGATGCCGAGACTGGGTCTATACTAGTAAATCCAAGTATGCCTGGCAGCCTTTCTTGGCCCTGGAAGATGACTGTCTATGCTAGTAAACTGCTGGCACACTCTCAGGCTTGTACATGACCCATTGCAACTGACACTCTCTGAACAACTTTTTTGTGCCCGGTCTGTTAACTTGAGTGTGGCAGGGACCATGCCCAGCAGGCAGTTTTCTTGATGCCACCTTGTTTAGGAGACTAGTTCATTAGCAGACTGTTCTTTGCCTGATAGCCTGGATGTTTGATCCTAATTCAATAATGGTCTAGCTTACTGGTGTGGATATAGCCTGACTATAACTCAGTGAGGGGTGTGCGTGTGCTACGCTGAATGCAGCATGGAGCATGTTAGCTCTCCAGTGACCCATGCAGACATGTCAGTAAAACTTCTGAACTTTCATGCTTGGTTACCTTGTAAGAGAGAGAGGTGGGACAATGGAGGCAAATTCTTCTGTGGTGGGTCTTTGGAACACACTAGCAGGGGGAGGGCGAAGGTGCCCAAATCCCCAGTGTGTTCAATTTGCTCTCTCATCTAAAATCTTTGCAAATGAGCAAAAATCCTGCCTGAATCACAGAATGATGAGAGGGAAAAAGCACAAAATAAGTGAGTTCTCCATGGTGCTGTCTCATTCCTAGAGGTAATCCAATGGGCAAGGGCAGAGCTGAGATACTTTGCTCATGATGGAGGCATCAAGTCGGAGGCTTGACTGTGTGACTGTGCCACCCCTGCTTAAGCACCTCACTACAGGTTGGTGAGAATATCCATCAAATGAGGCTAAGCACAAGACTGCTGTCCAAAATATGCTAAGGCACTTACATCATGCCTTGACCCTCACGGCTGTGTTCCTAAGTTTTGATGTGTTATTTGTATTTTCATAATCTTAACATCTCTAGAGTTGTATTGCTGTATTTACTGTTCAGATTTCCTTTGGTGTTGGAATATAAAACCCCAGAGTTGTGTTGGTTTCCAGGTAGTGTGCTGTTGAGGGTGAAATGAATGTCTGGGACAAGGACCTGACCATATTTCAGAGGAAAAGAGATACTGCTATTACTTTTGTTCTGTAGACAGACAGTAGAAAGTGGAAGGCCAGGATGTGCTCAGGGGTTGTGCTAGAGGCAGGGAGCCTATGTAAAGCTGGAAGAATGTACAAAGCGAGGGAGAGTGGGACAAGAGCCACTGCAGTATTCATACTGGAAATAGAGGGCTGGGAAGCCAGACTAAATGTGACAAAGGAGGTATGAGCTGGTAGTGGGGAGCTTCAGAGGAATAGTTGGCTGCAGCTGGAGTAAGGAAGTTTCTTAGGCAATTTATGGCTCAGACTTCCATTTGATGAGTGTCTAGTGGCTGTCAAGTTGGGTATGGGACAGGGTCCATTTCCTCTGCACACCAGCTGTGATGTGCTGGATTCTCCCTGGCTAGACAGTGGCATACAGTTCTTGCTGGCTCTCACCCAACATCTGCAGCTCTCTAGGACCTCGCATAGTGCAAGACCTCACAGTGCTGAGAAGAACTTTTCTAGCCAGGAAGTTTAATTCTACATCTGGCACCTACACAGCCCAGTCTGTAATGCGTATGGACTCTGCCATGGACTGATGCTCCTAATCTACCTTCTTGTGCATGACAGCTACCTTTGTATAGCTATCTCTTTTGCACATGTAAATAAATCTGGGTTGCAGATAACTATGCTTTACATACAGAGCAGGAAACCATAATTTACTTACACAATAAAGCAGCAGAGAGCATTGCAGAATTGTGGTCATTAAGTAGTTGAACCTAATTCTTCTCATTAGGTTTCAGGGGCAAGCTGCACATGGAATAGTGGTTTCAGTCTTTCCATCACCTGTGTTGTTTTCCTGTTCAGTTGTAGATACTTTCCTCCTGCTGCAATCCTCATGTCTCTATGAATTTCTACAGCATTTAAAATACTCTAAAAAGAATGGACAGTCCATTTTCTGGGTGAAAGATATTACAGTTGTCCTTCTGTGCAAAGTATCTTCCAGGTTATCTTTAGGTTATCCAGATGTGATAAGAAACCAGGCTGCTTGCTGACATATTGCAACTAAAAATTTGCATCATTTGGATAATGCTTGACTAATTCTCAAATCCTTGTAAACTGATTGCCATTTTTCTTATAAATGTCTTGTTTTCCCTCTTCTCCTCCAGTCTTGGTGTCAACTGTTAATATAATTAATTTTTTTCTATTTTTGCTTCCGGATAACTGCTGAAAATGTTAAACAAACCAGAGATGTGGCAGGACCCTGCTAGACATTTAATCCAAACATAACAACTTACATCTCTGATAAAAGGATCTGTTGGATTTTCTTTTGTATTAGATAGTACATTTGCATTCATTTCAACCAACTCCAGCATAAGTAGGAATCATTGAGATCTAAATTAGGTAGATAAGTCTTTACAATGAGGCTATTTTCAAGAAAGAGCAATATGAACAGTAGAGCCATGGACAATTTGCATTGAGTGTGGACTTTATTTCGTGCTGGGTGGTGCTAGCACAGTGTGTGTTTGCAAGTTTTTGAGTAATAGGCAGTAGGAACTGTTGGACCATCAAGACTCTTGTATTACCTTGTTTCTTGGTGGAGGGCAGGAGAGAGTTACTCTGAAACATCTCTTCCTGGAACATCCTGTACAAACAGGAAAAAAAGTGAAATAAGAAGAACAATACCCATTTGTAACCTCATAAAATTTAGATGCAGGCTTTTCTTTGGGTTTCTTTTTGACTCTCCCAAACATCTTCAATTGGCATATTTTCCACTGACATTAAAAAATGCAGGTTTGTGATAACAAGAATCATAAAAACCTAAACATGAAAATAAAATATATTAAAAAATGAATATGATGGATTAAAACAAGTGGGGCAGTGCCCCCACACCTTCTTCAACTCTCACTTCAAAGCCATGGCTGAATGCCTCAGCATGCTGCTCAAGTGGAAGTTATGAAGAGCACAGATTGCTTGGCAGGGCATCCACTGCACAGAGGCTTGTCTCTCAAAAGGCTGCAAGTTTGGCCCTTGAATATTGCTTTCTCCTTGTAGGTCTCCCTGTGTTTTGCCTGCTGGCAGGCAACCTGCCTTTCATTAGTACCTCCGTTCCTGTCTAATTGTGTCCCTTGCTTTGGGCCTGGTCCAAGGCCAACGGGGAGACTTTTTCTGGCTCCAGTCAGCTTTTAGAGCAGCTTCTTTGAAAGGAAAGGCTGGCAAAAGAGCCGTGTGGAGAGCTATGAAGTGCTCATGCATGTTCTCTTTGAGCTTAATGGTGCTCTGCTCTCTGAAGTGTTCATGAATGAGTTTAGGGTAAAAAAAAAAGAAGGAAAAAAAAAAGAGAAAAGTGCTAAGCCAGGAGAAAGAGGGCAGGGGAACCTGATCCTGCATGAACTGGAGTGCAGCTGCATAGCCTTGAGCATTATTGTGCATAGTAGCAAAAGTGAGGCCCAAAAGGGGAACGCTTAACTAAGTGCCTCACCAGCACTACAGGATGCTTACGCTCATGTCTCTTCAGAAATGCCTGCTGTGAGGCTGGGTGTGAGTATAAAGGGATCCTGAGATTTAATGTTTAATGGTGAAAAGGACTAAACCCAGTGTTTAACTTGCATCTGCATGCGAGTCCCTGCTGGGATTGGCATAAATACGTTCTTAGCATGTGTGATGCTGCATGGCCATGGCTTTTCACAGGCCAGTGGCTATTTGCTAGGTTAGCAACCTCACTGTCTCTTGAATAGTGGGGATAATAAACTACCTGAATTGCATTAAATGAAAAAAGCATTCCAAAACCAGATAAAGCAAGAACAGGGCATGCTAAAGACAAGTAACATGCTAGCAACATACTTCTGCTGTACTGTCAACAGTGATGGAAAGAAGCAAGAGTTGAACATGACTGAGAAATATTATGAAAATAGTATCAGTGAACTGAGAATTTATATGGAGGCAAAAGATTTCAGTAATGTGACAAGCAGCAACATCTTTCCTCAAGAAAAATGTTTAGTTATTTGAATTGCTGTTCAGGGATGCTATCTAACATTTTGCATTTTTTTTAAGTAGGAGGAGCAGCTACATACAGGTGCAGAAAGAGAAGGGTGAAGCACATCTGCAAGCAGGATCCCTACTGCATAATCAGGTTTTATCTGGATGTGTCAGGACTGAGCAAGGGATATATCTTTACTTGTCACTGCCTGCCAGTAAAAAGCATCTCTCTGCCGATATTAACCATGGCCTCAGTAATGGACCCAGGACAGAAATTTTGATAAGCACAGCATTATCTGAGAAGTGAAAGAACTTTGCTCATGGAGAGATCCTAAATAGGAGTTTTGCCATTCTGGGTTCAAGAAACCCAGCTGTAATGCTTGAAGACAGCTGTCATGGATGGCAGGAAGAGTGAACTTCCTTTCCTCAAACCCGGGGCTCACATGGTCCTTAGCCCAAGGGTATAATGAAATCTGGAGAAACTGCACTGACAAATGCGATGATGTGGAAGGTGTCCCCGACTAAGAAACATTTGACTGCGAATGAGCTCCTTGGGAAACCCAGAGTTAGGCTCCACAGAAACAAGTAGAAAGTCAAGCAAATAAGGAAATGGAGAGGTAAAGAAACAATCAAAGATAGTATCTAAAAGATGAAGGAAAAAATACATATATTAAGTCAAAGGGGAAAAATGAAGACCTGGAAAGGAAAGAACCCAGAATTAATGATTACTCTCTAAAGCTGTCATTTTATTTGATTTTCAGTCATTTTCAGTCAATTTACTTAATGCTGAACTGGCCATCTAGTAAATTGTATAGCTTTTGGGGACATTTTTTTGATATTAACCTATGTTCGAAATTGAAATTGACTGACTTATTTTGTTGGCTGTGTTATTTGTGTGCTTGTATTCAACACATTCCTTCAGGCATTGTTTTGTCAGTAGTCATTAGGGTAAAGTTTTCATGGCATTTATATATGTGTGTGTGTGTGTGTGAGCCAGGGAGGAGGAAGAGGAGAAAGTGCAGCTTTTCCCAAATGGGGGTCATGACCCACAAGCTTAGTAGGTCAGAGTTGAAGGTTTAAAAAAAAAATAGAAATAAATTCCTTCCTTCCATGGGATGAGGACTGAATGACAGCACGACGTGTACACAATCTGCTAGCTGCCCTCAATTTTCCTGTCTTCAAGAGAGTTTTTTTACCATCCATCCTGAAATGAAAAATACGAGTGCTGGTAGCTCGTTACAGTTCAGGTAATGAGATGGGGATATTTTTCTCAATACCAAGAGAGTTTATAGGGCAAACAGGTTGCTCATTTACACATGCTTCTAGGCTGCTACTGTGCCCCTTGGTAGCTCAGTGCTGGCAACTTCATATCTTTGCAGTGCAGCACAGATGCCTTGGTTATTAACTGCAGTGTGCTGGCACGGGAAGGACGACTGCATGAGAGCTGCTTCTTTAAAACCAGATAAAGCTCCCACAGCTTGAATCAAGACAGAAGCAGTCAGAGCTCTGGTTATAACAAGAGCAGTGGGGGCTTCCCAAGACCAGGGAGAGACATATGCACGTTTGAGCCCATGTGGCAGCCAGAGGACAATTGTCATAAATGCCCCAGCCATTGCCTTCACTCTGCTACTTGCTCTAGAAAATTCTGGTGGTTTTACCAAATACAGAATTTGTAATGTTTGAAGTGAGGATTGAATTGAAGGTTTTGGTGCTGGACATTAAAAATATTGCTGTATGGATTGCCTAAATAAGGGTTCAGTTGCTTATTTCTGGCACACTATGAAGCCTGGTGGAGAAAGCTGGGATCATCTCTGAGCCTGGGAAAAGTGGCGTAGTGGTTGTTCAGAAGTATGTGTGTGTCTTCCAAGAAAGTCAGCAGGGCTGCGCATGTGTATCTGCAGGGAAGAATTTCCATCTCTGATGTAAAACACATCCTTCTTATCTTATGTTCACTGGAGATACAATCCACTGCTCCCTATCCATCAAAATGTTTTCTCCTAATTTGGTGGGAAACGATTTGATAAATGGAGGGTGATTTAAAATTTCTTTGCTATCAGTTGAACACCGGCAGCTATTCCAACCAGGCAGCAGTCTACATCAGATGCTGATGCAGGACTTAAGAGTCTGACAGCTCTTATAAATGTGAAAGGGCCAGACAGTACCACAGAGGTGATGTGTGAACTAGCAGAGTAACTGCAGCTTGTGGGTCACACCTTACACCAGCCTTGGTAGCTCTGTGCTGGGTCCCACAATGAAGTCTGAAGAACTGAAGAGCCCTTTTTCTGGGTTGGCTAGTGGATAATGTGGAAAAGGAGTGCAGTGGGACCGGTTTAGCACCTTGCATATCTATTGAGGAAATTCACACCTGCTTGTGCAAATAGATACCTGCCTTAAACAGACTTGATGGTAGCTGGGTCCTCGCTGTAGAAGGGAGCTACTAAAGTTTTGCCCAAACTCCCCCTGCCTCAGTTTTGGTTTATTTAACTGATGCAAACCTCAATGATACCTTGAGTGAGCCTTAAAGTGATTGCAACCTACTTTGCATTGTAGTGGCCTAGAAGCACCACGTTGCTGTGACTCAGCAGAAGGGAGTGGACCTTTTCCCTGGAGAGGCAGTAACTTCTACTTGAGATGGGGTATCTTTGTTATCTGCTCTTGGCAGTTCTCTTGCCATCAGTGAGATACATTCTTCTTTCAGTTTAAATTGATTTTCTTGTTTAAGCTAATTTATGCTACTCTGAAATAGACATATTTCTACCCAAAATAGCACTTAACAACTTTTCCATATGTTTAATGAAAGCTCTTGACAAAATTGGGCTGTAAGTTGAATTAAAATCCCTGGCAGCAAATGTGCACAAACCTGTCAATGATGCTGTGCAAATAGTACTTTGTTGCCCTTCATAATGTAATAAAAACATAATCATGTTTAAAGCACTACAACAAACTTCAGGCTTCAGGATATAGTGGGTTGAAAAACAACCCATGATGCCTCTGAGAGGAAATACTTTTATTTCTTTAAATAAGAAGGAGAATGAAAAATGCCATACAGCCCTGAAATTATGAATAGAAATTGCAGAAAATTATGATGTGAGTATATGCACTTGTTAGTGTTGACTCAGAGATTTTTTTGGCTCTTCAGCAGCTCACAGCTGGAAAATGCTTAGAGATAGGGAGCCTTGTTAGTCTGTTATTAGTTTTGTCTATCATGTCTCATGGGTATAATTAAAAATACAATATGGCTTTATTCTCCTATGTCACTCCATCAGATTTGCATTTAAACTTCCATCTTACCGTAAAGTCTTAAATGGAGTCATGATTTGAATATTCTGTAAGGAAAAAAAAAGCTTTAAGAAACATTACAAAAATACAAACATAGGTTTGAATTACGACCATTTTTAGATGATTCAATTAGCTGCTAATAGGTGTTCACAGTGGTACGTTGTAACGGGAAGTCAGGTTGTTGTTAATGGTTACCATAAGTTAGAACGGTGTTAAAAACAGCCGTCCTGTTTGGCTCAGCCACACAATCGGAGCTCTGTCTTTAGAAGTTAGTATGGTATACTGAACAGGCAGGAACCTGGGCTTTTGCTGGTAATTTTATTGCATTCCCTCTATTTCTCAGGCGAATAGGAATGGCTTTGCAGACCTGTGCAAAGAAGAGCCCTGTTAACCCCCAGCGATCCTCTGGAGGAATTTTACATCCCTGTAGGGTGCTTGTTGCTGCAATTATGTTTTCCATTATGGATTTTCTTTGGAATGTGCAATCTGCATGCAAAAATCAGATAGCTGTGAGTATGACTTAGTTCATCACAAGCACGAAGAATGAACCTGTTGACGGTTTAGAATTTTAAAACACAAGTAGCCACAGTAGAAAGTCAAGAGAAATGGAAAAGAGACTTGTCATCTGATCTTTCCATCTGTGTTACATTTCAAAGATAATTTCACTCTTCTGTCCAAACACGTGCTACTGTGTTACAGAATGTTCTGTCTTAGTCAGGATATTAAGTGACATACGATTATGAAAGGGAAGGATATTACATGAAAAACACACAGTGTGCAGACAAGCCAAATATACAGCGGTATTAACCATTGCAGGCACATTCACATATCATCATGTATAAATATAGCGGAGGCGTGTCTTGCAATATGTCTGGTATGTGAATCTGCTGATCCTACTAATTAGTATTTATTTATTGTATTACAACAGCAGCTAAAGATCTTAATTAAGGCTCTGCTGCGCTTAGTGCTGTACGCATACAGCAAAATGCAGACATTGCCACAAAGATCTTCCAGTCTATCCAGATCATAGAATCACAGAATCATAGAATGTTTTGGGTTGGAAGGGACTTTAAAGATCATAGAGTTCCAACCCCCCTGCCATGGGCAGGGACATGTCCCATTAGACCAGGCTGCTCAAGGCCCCATCCAGCCTGGTCTTCAACACTTCCAATGGGGAGGCATCCACAACTGATGGCATAAATGAACCAACGATGGAGTCAGGAGTAATAGTTAAAACTTAGCTAAGGATTTCCTAAGCTGAAAGTGGGACTTGAGCTCTGAGTGAGGTACCTGAGCTCCACACATGATGCACAGAAAGAACAGGGCACTGAAGACAACAGATGGCAACTGCTAACATACTAAGATTTGCACCAGCTATCTGCTCAAAAGTGGAGAAGGTTTATTCCTCAGACTCTCCTCTTTCTCTGGGCAGGATTCAGAGCCCAGAGGCCTTTTCTGGAGCCAAATACCACAGCTCTCTCCCTAGATGTCAGCCCCCAACAAAGCTAGGGGACAACTGGGTGCATGATCAGCCGCTGCTTAGGGACATCTGAAACTGCATCTCTCAAATGAGCACCCAGTGGTGAGAGTGCTTCAGGAGATAAGTGACATTGTCTCTCAGCCAAGTATTGCATTTCACCAGGGACTGCATCACAGGAAAGACTTGGAGAGCAGACAGAGAGGAGACTGGAAGCTCCAGCTCCTCATCTCAAGCCAGCTGCACTCATCCTCCCTTGCTCCAGACATCCATCCTCCTCCACATCCCATAACTGGAGTGGAGACCTTGGGGCAGCATAGTGAAAATCAGTAGAGGGCCTTACAAACTGGAAAACATGAATATTGAAATAAAAAGTTAGTGAGTGAATCTGCCTGAGGCAGGAGGAGGAAGGCTGAGCAATGTGCCTGAGAGGCAATTTAACAGGGAGGGGCTAGGCCTAATTAATCTCTGAGATGAGGAGGTGGGTCAAGCAACAAGTGTACTACTGAGTATGCCTCAGGCTGAGCCCCTCTTTCAACACCTGCTTTATTAATACTCTGAGCACAGAGGCACTGTGTATGGGGAAGGACTAGGTTTGGGGTGTGATGGTGCTTTTCTCCTCTTTTTTCCTGAAGCAAAGACATCCTATGCAGGCACACCAGGGTATCTTCTGCTTAAGAGGCAACCACAGGTAAAGGTTTTAGTTGCACCATCAGAAGGCTTATGAAGTTGCTTGTAGAGATAGTCTGAGTTAAGTGAGAGTGTGGCTGTAGCACAGGAGGATTTAATAGGAAGAAAAAGGGAAAAACAAGGTCTGGATCACAGTAATGGCATTTAAAGCAGCAGAATGGGTTACATTGCTAGTTGTAAGTCAATGAGATGCTCCACCACAGAATAAGCTGAGATAGGATTGTTTGCTTCCACTGGAAAACACAGGTTTGACATACATGCATTCAGAGAGGTGCTGGCCCTTCCATAAGTGACAGGGGACAGGACAAGAAGAAATGGTCTCAAGCTCCTCCAGGGGAGGTTTAGGCTGGACATTAGGAAAAACATTTTCACAGAAAGGGTCATTGGGCACTGGAACAGGCTGCCCAGGGAGGTGGTTGATTCACCATCCCTGGAGGTGTTTAAGGCATGGGTGGACGAGGTGCTGAGGGGCATGGTTTAGTGTTTGATAGGAATGGTTGGACTTGATGATCCAGTGGGGCTCTTCCAACCTGATTATTCTATGATTCTATGATTCTATGATTCTACGATAATGTGTCATTAAAAGGCTATTGCAGCTGTAAATTTAGCTGCCATTTGTAGGACCTGATGGTTCTGCTGACTCTGCTTGGCTGGGCTAGTGTTTTGGGTATGCAGACTTGGTTGCTTTTTGATTAAAAAGCAAAGCTGTTCTGGAATATGTTATATCTCCTCAGGTCCTTTGAGTGACAGAGAGACAGAAATGGGCTGAAACAACAGTAAAGCTCCACTGAGCTGGCACCTCTCAGTCTGGATAACCAGATAGTTACTGTGAAGGCTCTCACCCACATAAAGAAACAAATGGAACAGCTGACAGTTTTTTCTGCTCACTCACTGATCCTCCTGTGAGGCAGATTCTTTCCAAATTTTTATGTGGGAATTCAAGTGCTTATTGCTTCATTTTAATGTCAGTTGACATCACTTTGGCCTTAAGGATTTGGAAATGCCACTGTAGCTTTTAGGACTGGTCAAAATACACGGTTGCCTAGAAAGGGCTCATGAATACATTTGGAAAATTTTTGAACAAAACCTAAGGTGGTATTTTATCTCTGTGAATGCTGAGAGCACCACTCACAGTCAAGCGAGCTCCACAGTTGGTTTCAAGGGGGATGTCAAAAAATTTGAAAAGGTTCAGAAAGAAGTTGCAAAGGCAACTGAAAGAGTAAAACCAAACCAAACCCCCGTCATGACAGCAAAAGATATGAGGGGTGTTCTACTAATTTAGCTTCCAGACAAGTCACTTGTCAGAGGCTGAAGATACCACAGTAGGATCAGCAATATAATGAGAGGGATTCTGCAGTTCGGTAGGCATAGGTGTAACAATAGTACGTGTTGGCCTGGAGTTGAAACTAAGCAGCTTCAAACTGAAAACTAGATCTACATTTCCAACAGTGAGGACAATGAACTATTGGAACAACTTACTAAGGATTGTGGTAGATTTTCCATGATTGTATGTTTATTGTGATTGTTGTTCAAGCATAGCTATGGAACTTCGAGTATGAATTAGTTAGTATAATCCAAGCCATAGGTGTCAGACAAAATGATCTCAGTAAGTTCCTCTGGCCTTAGCATCCAAGCATTTGTGTAGGATGGGGAAGTTTATCTCTGCATCCTAACACAACAGCTGCAGGCACTAACAAGGCTGCTGCTGATATTATGGAAAGGGAATCATAGAATCATAGGATAACCAGGTTGGAAAAAACCCACCGGATCATCGAGTCCAACCATTCCTATCAAACACTAAACCATGCCCCTTAGCACCTCGTCCACCCATGCCTTAAACACCTCCAGGGAAGGTGAATCAACCACCTCCCTGGACAGCCTGTTCCAGTGCCCAAAGACCCTTTCCGTGAAAAATTTTTTCCTAATGTCCAGCCTAAACCTCCCCTGGCGGAGCTTGAGGCCATTCCCTCTCGTCCTGTCCCCTGTCACTTGGGAGAAGAGGCCAGCTCCCTCCTCTCCACAACCTCCCTTCAGGTAGTCGTAGAGAGTAATAAGGTCTCCCCTCAGCCTCCTCTTCTCCAGGCTAAACAACCCCAGCTCTCTCTGTCGCTCCTCATAAGATTTGCTCTCCAGCCCCTTCACCAGCTTTGTTGCCCTTCTCTGGACTCGCTCCAGAAGACACGTAAGATTTCGAGTCTCCAAGCACATAATCTCAAATCCAATCAGAATAACCAGGTCTGAGAGGGACTGTACTGACTGTGGTCTTGAAACATAGACAGGCTGTATTTAATCAATGTATTACTGGATGAGTGTGCTACATGCAAATTGGAACTGGGTAACCCAGATCTCAAGAGATTCTTTGGTCCTTAGAGAACAGGTTTAGACTGGAAGTTAGTTAAAAACCAGGAGGGGAGTCCTCAGAAACTGAAGATGGCTCCACACTGTTTGTGCTCTGTTTCACAGAGCTAGTGCTGCTGAAATTAAGTTACTAGGCAGGATGGGATACTGACAGCTTTGATCAAAAAACAATTTCATATTTGGGTCCCACTTGTTTGGACTTGGTAGCAGAGTTAGAAACTCTCCTGAAGAGACCTAGGCAGCAATTTTTTGCTTTGATTGTCCTTCTGAGGCAGAATCTCATTTACTGTTTTCTGAGGAGAGCCCTTTTAGCTTCTGACAGCCTGAGAGCACCAAGGGTGACTTGGGACAGAAACCCTGATATTGCTGTCTTGTTTTACATATAAACATATCCTCAGAGGGGTAATATTTGAAAGCAAAAATGGTACAAAGTCTTTGAAAGCAAAACTGCAGAAAAATTATGTCTTACAGCTCAAACCTGCCATTGGAGCCAGAAAATTCCAGTCTGCTATGTAACTGCGTAAACAGGATCTGATATCTTCCTTTGGTGGGCCAAAGGGTGAAGAGGGAGAGGTTGTGCCCAAATAGACATTGTCTGTAAAGTTACACTCATACCAGCTTGCCTGCAACAGTGACAACGGATGAATGCTTCTATGAACTCTTCAGCTGTCTGGCTCCCCTGCCTTTTAAGACATGTTGCTCTTCTTTGTGGCAGTCTCAGCATGATGTAGGTCTGCAGTAACAAAGCAGAGGTCAGTGAACTAAAGCAAACAAGCCCACACACATCCATACTCAGCAAATGGTTTGCCATGGCTTGAGGTAGAGACAAGCAAATGGTTGGTGTGCTGCTATTTTCCTGCTTTATTCTGCTGCGTTACATGGAGCCAGACTCCAAACGATGAGAAAACGTGTGGCTTGTCTCCACACTGGAGTTTCTGAGGGTGAATTCTGAAGGTTTTCTCTGTCTTGGGGTTTGTATCAAGAAGTGGCACAGCTGGAAAATGAATTGGAGCAAAAACATTCTCATCAAAATAGTTGTGCTCCTGAGGATGTTAAATCTTCTTATAATCATTTATGAAATCAAAGACTGACTTCCTCTCTAAGTGGAAAGTTGCTTTCACCAGATGGGGGTGAGAAACAGGGGTTTGAACCTGATTAATTAAAGATCACTGTTAAATGCCATTCTCCAGGAGAGAGACCTGCAGAAATGAAAGAGATTTATGTGTGAGATTTAAAGTGTCCGTGGTGTGGGAAGACTACACCAGAAGGAAAGCTTGTTTGATAATTATACTGGGGATACAGGAAGGAAAGTCTAATTCCTGTGCTGTAAGTGAGGCACAAGTTGACAAGTAGAAGAGAAGTGCAGGAATCCACATACAATTATTTATTAAGGAGTCCCATCTAGGTGTGTATGATTGTGCATAGTAAGGCACAAGAGAAACATGTGGAGATGTAGAACACTTATGTCTTATGCCTACAGGGAGGTAGAGAGGAAAGACTGATCATGTGTGATTAGACACCAAATGTCTGCTCTCAGGAAAAAGGGGGTCAGTTCCTGCCTTGGCTGCAGACTTCCTAGGGCTAGATATTTAATATCTTTGGTCCTGGTTTCCCATCTGTAAAATGGGAATAACATTTCTTTTCGTCTTATTTGTTTAGGTTGTAAGATCGAGAGACATGTTTCTCTTCCACTGTTTGCACATGCAGTGCCTGGCATGATGGAGGCCCCAGCTGTTCTTTGAGCTGTTAGGTGCTACACTGATAGCAATGTGGAAAAGAGGAAGGAGAAATTGGGAAGGAAACTATGTTATCAAAAGAGTCTTTGCTACCAATAAGGCAGAGAGCTGTGTTTCTGACAAAGAAAAGTATGGAAGAAAATGGAAGTTGAAGACTGGGAGAAGAGAGAAGGGTGGGATAGGGAAGTGGTTAAAGTAAAAGGCTGGATCTTCCAAACTCACTGGCGAGTTGTTTTGAGAGACATTATGAAAATTTGAAGCCACACTTGCAGATAAACCTTGGCAATAGCTGGGTTGGCACAATTCTCATTCAGCCCAGGTCATTTAATTAATATTAGCAATAACAGGGATGAGATCGTAGACTGTGGAAAGCAAAGATAGTGCAGGCAATGTCAGGAAGGGGTTTGGGGCTAGGTTCAGTGTGACTGTCCTGCCATGACTCTACTTCCTGAGATGACCCTTCTTCCTGAGATGACCCTTATTGTCTTAGAAGTAGAGCTTCAGGGCACCAGGATGGTAAGGCAGAATGAAGTGCAGAAGGTGCCTGGAACATGAGACTCTTCCTATCCATACACAGACCACTGAGGACTGGTCCTGGTCTGGTGTCTTGTGCTTTTCCAGATTAGGCTTGATCTACTTTGCTGTGGAGTTGGCAGCTTTGACAGGGAGTTACATGATACTCTTATGTGGAAAGATTGGCAAGGGATTGAAAGGAAGAGAGTTAACATAGAGCTCCTCCCAGCGTGTCTAGACCGATGGTCTCAACAGCGTGGGCTTCTTGCAACCCTTGTGGAGGCGAAAGGGGTGTCTGAGAGTGTCACATCAAGTGTGCAGTCCTAAAAAGTGAACAGTGTGTTTCAGTTTATACTCTAAACTGTAATCCTGTGTCCTGCTTAGTGGGACACCATTGAGGCCAAGGGGTTTGTCTGACACTGGAGACAGACCCTTCTCTGTCTGAGGCATTGTTGGTGATCGTTGTTTCTAATTTACCTAAAAAAATGCATATCAACAACTCATCTGGATCTGAATTTGGAAATGAAATGCACCTTTCACTTGAAAGTTAAAAATTCTTAAAAGAATGTAAAAGAAAAAAAGAAGGAACAAGAAATAATTTATTGCTTGGATATTCCAGAAGTTGCATTTTCCCCTTCATTCTTTCCCACACCCCCCCTCTCACAGACCTGCCTAGTTCTGAGTTTAGGTTTGAGAGTCTCAGAACTTGTCTACACAGGGAAATTTATCGGCCTAATTATGCTGGCATAATTAGGCCGATAAATTTGCCTGTGTATACAAGCCTTTATTTTAAAAGCTCCATTGTCTCTGAGTGCAAGCCTAGTAAGCAGTTGTATTTTAGGCTCCAGAACTATGCTTGCCAGCTGTGGGCTGACTGCTGAAGTCTTTGACCAAGTTTCCTCATTTCAAACCAGTGGGATTCTTTGGATGCTAAAAGCCTGTATTAAATTAAACAGGAAGGTATCAGAGGAGTGATATTTTGCTGAAGCAACGTGCAGTTTCTTGTGAAATGTATTGACAAGGGCATATAGATCACCACTGCCTCCTGCTTAGTGGAATGTCAGGCCTGCTCCCGCCTGCATCTCTCTGCCCACTGGTTTTTCCTTGCAACCACCAAAATTAGCAGAGAATCCTCTTTAGGTAAAAGATGGACAATTTATAGGTTTGAAGGTGAATACTTAGAGATCTGTTCTTGCTTTGACATAGGTGCATGGTAGAGGTGATACAGTCATGGAGATTTGTACAGCACATGATTTTTGTTTTGCCACATTTATCTCTCTCTGTGCAATCACAGAGTCACTGGCTTGGAGGTGGTAAAACTCTGGGCAAATTTGGAGAAGAAAAAACATGTATACAATCATGTAGCTGATTAGCTCTTTCTTGCTGTGGCTGCATAAAAAATCATTTTGGTCTGCGCATAGAATTAGCTAGACAGCTGTGAACCCGAGTATTTACAAAGTGAACACACAGTGTGGTCTTGTGGCTTAGGCATGACTGCTTCTTCACTGCTATTTAAAAAAGTGTAAACCCAAAAGAGTTAGACTCTGTTATAAAATGCACTGGCTGAAATAATAGCTTTCCCTTTCCCAAAACCAGATATTTTCCAAAATAAAGGGATGAGCTGACTTCAACGTCCAGAGGAGTTTTGCTAGTGGATACTTTCACAGAATCACAGAATTACAGAATAACCAGGTTGGAAGAGACCCACCGGATCATCGAGTCCAACCATTCCTATCAAACACTAAACCATGCTCCTAAGTACCTCATCCACCCTCACCTTAAACACCTCCAAGGAAGGTGAATCAACCACCTCCCTGGGCAGCCTGTTCCAGTGCCCAATGACCCTTTCTGTGAAAAATTTTTTCCTAATGTCCAGCCTAAACCTCCCCTGGCGGAGCTTGAGGCCATTCCCTCTCGTCCTGTCCCCTGTCACTTGGGAGAAGAGGCCAGCTCCCTCCTCTCCACAACCTCCCTTCAGGTAGTCGTAGAGAGTAATAAGGTCTCCCCTCAGCCTCCTCTTCTCCAGGCTAAACAACCCCAGCTCTCTCTGTCGCTCCTCATAAGATTTGTTCTCCAGCCCCTTCACCAGCTTTGTTGCCCTTCTCTGGACTCGCTCCAGAGCCTCAACATCCTTCTTGTGGTGAGGGGCCCAGAACTGAACACAGTACTTGAGGTGCGGTCTCATCAGTGCCGAGTACAGAGGGAGAATAACCTCCCTGGACCTGCTGGTCACGCTGTTTCTGATACAGGCCAAGATGCCATTGGCCTTTTTGGCCACCTGGGCACACTGCTGGCTCATGTTCACGGCTCCGTTTCTCTGGACTAGAGACAGGAGAGAACATGGACAAAAAAAATAACATTCCAGAAAGCGATGTCTATTTTAAATAGCCCTGAGAAAAGTAGGGAAGAAGAGCCTCTGAGCCAAGGTCTAATCTGAAATTGGTTTAAATCTGTGAATGATTATCCACATATTTGTGCTTCATTTCTAGTGTGGGAGGCTCTTGGGTATTGATGCGCACGCAGAATTACAGAACATCACCAAGAGACCTGTAGGTTGTCACCAAAAGACTTGGCCCATGTGATGCTTACATGGAGATATGTATCCTACTTTGAGAACTTCCTGTGTTGGGAGGTTGCTCTGTTATCATCCTACTAAAGATATCTTCTGAATTCTTGGAGACATATCTGTTTCTACCACAGGAAGCATTCACAGGAGCATTTTCCATTTTTAAGCCCACTTAAGATGGTTCTCTTCATATGAAGATGAAGCTCTGGGGCCTGGTCATCAGAGAGAACAGTATTTAGGGAGGTGCAACCTAAACTTGGAGTCTTGCTAGTCTCGTCTTGGCAGCAGTGCAAGTCAGGTCAAATGTGGGTGAGAGGAGGAATGGGTGCATGTCTTAGTTTCACCTTGAGGCTCCTCCAGATCATGCCAACAGGCATGTGTGGACTCCCCTTTTGCAGGAGTAGATATTTCCAAGTTTTCCATTGCTGATACTTCTGGGAACGGAAAGCATGAGGCTGACCTTGCTGTTCATGCATCCAGCAGAAGGGAAGTGTGGTACAGATCCCCCACCACTCATGCACAAACACGTTTTATCATTGAATCAAGTATCTCCATGAACTGCAGACCCAGTGAAATCTGGTTTCCTGTGGATTTGTGCCTGTAAGGTGTACTCCAGCCTCATGAGAGCAGAACTGATCTTGCTGACTTTCCTACAGTTGTGTTGCCAGTCCCTCTACTTGGATGTCTGTTTTCATGGAGCTTGTAGGAACTCTGTGTCTCAAGAGGCATGTGTGTCTCTGTGAAACTCGGTTGAAATTGGAAAACAGGTTGAAAAATTACTAGGGAGGCATCAGCACCCATGCCTTAGACATATAGCCTGTGTGCATGATTCATCCAAATAATTTTTATAGGTGGTGCTGAAAGATCTAATTGAGGTGCAGATCCTAATAGCTCACAAATGCCTCAGCAAGTGCAACAGGACAAGTGGAAGATGAGAAACAACACGTTGCTGTAGCAGACAGGCGTAGGAGGGACATGAAGTAGTGGTGGGATAAAGGGGATGGCGATCAACATGATTGTCTCAGTGGGAAGTGCATCATCTGTGCCCAGGAATTTGAGAGCTGTGAGACGCCTGCTTTCAGGGAAAAAAAAGAAAATTTTTTGCTAGTGACATTTGAGGGCGTCTGCTTTTTGGAGTCCCATTCATCTTTCTAGCACAAGAAATCATTTCATAAAGGAAAGAGATTACCTAATCACACTTTGGCATTTTCCTTTGTCCTCTTATCTCATATTTCCTAGCCATTGATGGATCAGTAAAATCTTCCAGTCATGATGGCATAAAGACCTACGTACTTGGGTTGGTATGCAGAGCTGATACAACATGAGCTCTTTGTGCTTGTGCGACGTTAATGTGCATTAATGACAGAAAGGTCTAGCAACAAGGTGCTGTGCAACCTTTTTCACATGTGAAGGTGCTGAATGGAAGTTTTAAGATTTTTTTCTCTACCATTTAGAATGTTTTCCTTATCTATTGCATACTGATAATTAAATAAGATTCTGTAAATGATCTTTGTTTAAAATCCTTTTTCCTAGTTAATTGTTACAGCTTTCTTTGTCTTCACTTCCCCTCCCCACTTTAAAATTGAGTCTCTGACTGTAATCTGTGTAACACTGAATAAAATGAGAATTCTGCAAAGACTGAGGGTTATCTTGTCAGCTTCTTATATGCCTGGTGTAAATAACTTAGTCTTCTTTTTTTCTTCTTTTTTTTTTTTTCCAATTTCATTATTAGAAGGTCTGTGGGGAAAGAAAAGGCAAAACATGCTTTCAGATGAGACAGTAGAATGTTAAATAGGTGACTTTGCCATAAAACTTGCTGTTGGAATAGAATCACCTGACAAGGCATTCAATTTATTTTGACTATTTGTCTTTCATATTCCTGTACCAGCCAGACTCCTCACACAAATCGAGGAACTTTTGTGCTACAAATGGTATAAACACATAGCGAGAGACAGCTCCAGGCCCAAATATCCTGGCAATAACTGGACATCACTGCTCTGTAACCTGGTTCGGTGATGGTCCTTCTTCAAATAACTCCAGAAGTAAAATTACATTATTGGTGTACAGGTGATTTACTAGAGAAATGTTTCAAAATTATGAGTTCAAGAACATTCAGTAGTTTGTCTGTCTTTTACTAAATCTGGACAATGGAGAACTTTATCTTTCTTCTAGCTGCATATTAGAGCATTTGCTCTTTGAAAAGTATAGAGAAAACTGAGTTTCCACATTTAGGCTGCTTAGGGTTCAAGACTATTTATTCACTGTGTTTGGCTACGAAATTAATTTTGTGACTCTTTTATGTATGGTAATATATAAACTAAGAGCTCCTTTTTTGACAGTATTTTTACAATGAATCAGTACTAAAAGTCATAAGACATTCAGGGGATTTTACTAAACTTAATCAAACGTTAAATCTCATGTAAAAATTTAACAGATTGTGTGATCTTGTATTTGATAGCATGCTCTGGGACATGCTCTCTGCAGCAGTCCAATCATTTTAACCCCATTTCAATAATGTTATATATTTACTTTTTCAAGCAAAATGTGCTATTCCCTATCAAGTATCTGTAACAATTTACATCCGTTAATTTGAACTAGTTTAATGTTACAAATTAACCCTGATTAGGTGATTTTCTAATAATGTGGTTATTTCTTGATAATTGTATTCGAAAAAAATATTTGAAACAGTTAAAACACTGTTCCTTGTGATCTTCTAGAAAAAGCAAGTAAAATGAAAAATGCTACATGTACTTTATTTTCTTATAGTATAAAACTTTGCTATATTTTTGATGCTTTCCCATTAGTTTGCAGCTTATACTGTTCCTCATTGAACATTTGTACCCTACTTTTTCCTTGTCAATGTAAATTTTGTGTTATTTAATTTATTTCTGTTTTGACATCTGTAGCATTTCCCCTTCATCTACATGGTTTTTTGCTACAGCCAAAGTGTCACATAACTTCACTTACGAGTCTCCCAAAGTCTTGGGGGTCAGGCTGCAAAGCAAAAAATGCATAGATCTAGGAATGGCTCAGCCAGCTGAAAGTTACGGGAAGGGAAAGGCTCCAGTTTCACTGAAGGAAAAAAAAATAAAAAGAAGAAGAAGAATGGCTCCTTTCAATGCAGGCGGAGGCAATCTGGCTGAGAGTCAGTAAGGTTTAAAAATCCAAGAGGTCCAATAACTGAAAATCTGTATAGATTCAAAGCTATATTTTAACTACCGCACAAGTGCAGATAAAAAAAAAAAGTGTGTGATGGTTTTTCCATCCTCCTGGTGCATATAGCCAACCACGTTCCACAACCAGGCAGTATTTCTTTCCCCCAAACCCTGAGCACATGTGGCTAAGTCCAGTCCATGTCGTCAAATGATGTGGGTGAAAAGCTCCCGTTGAAGTAACTCCTTCGATCACTTTTCACTGGAATGGGGATGATGGCTGTTTTTTCCCAAGCAAAAAACTCCTAAAATGTTATTGTTATGAAGTGGATGTTGAGCTAGGGATCCCACAAACATGCAGCTGTTAGCATCTCCACTGGAGTCACTTCTGCTGATGAGGCTCCAGTTTGTGATTTCATGACAAACACACCCAGGGCCACAGTATCTGGAGCACCTGGTTGTGGGTTTGTACCATTAAGTTGCTTCTCCTCCTAATTTCTCTCAGTCCCTTTCCTGCTCTTTGTGTCTCTTCCTCTCTCTGTTCTCCTGCCTTTTTCTCCTTCTCATGCTCTTATTCACCGTACCAGATTCCTCCCATCATCCCAGACAGGCTCCAAAGCCTTGAACAAAAATGTAGGGAGGGGGCAAAAGATCAGTGAATAAGGCACTGAGTCCTTGCCTCTTAGAGCCTGTTATACTGTCAGCTCAAAGTTAGAGTGCAATAAATCTGGTGGTCTCACGTTGGTCCCCGGTGTGCTGCTGTCCACCTCGTAAAACTACTACATAATTAAGTACAGTGCAGTACAATTGGCAGTCTCTGCTCAGCCCAGGCGAAGCAGTGAACATATAAACCTGCTCCCAGTCCCTGAATGTGGAGGCTGGAGGTGATAGGGAGGCGGGGAACCGCTCCAGCTGCCAGAATAGCCCTCCTGCCTTCCTGTGAGGACGGGGGAGCTCAGTGTCCCCACCACTAATACTGGCAACGTAAATATTTAAAGAAAGAAAAGATGAGACTTGTCAGCATAGGTGATGCCTGTTCAGGAATGGTAGCAGCCTGACCTGTGGCTTGACAGGGGATGTATGCTGATTTGCAATGACAAATGGGGGTTGCTTTGTGCCAGCTGAAGTGACTTGATGAGGCAAACCTGGAGTGATGAGCAGCCACTTTGAGCAGACAACAGCAGCTCAGGAAATGCCTGTGAAGAGCTAATGGATGCCAGCATGGAACTTTCTGGAGCCATTAATCCTGCTGCCTGCATATGGGTATGGTGGGGCACCCAGCGCTGCTGCTGCCCCAAAGCAGAGGCGCATCTCTAGAACCTGAGGGTGTCCGGGCAGCACCTGCTGTGCAGGCTGAAGCATCCTCTAGGAGCAGAGGGGGAGAAATAGGAACACTAGCTAACAGAGCTCCATCTTGTATTGTATTTTGTTTTCTTGATTGCCTTTCCTGTAACTAATTTCTGAATTTTATAAACATCACCTTCTGTGACATGAGCATTTTTCCTACTTTGGAGGGATGCTGTACTGCCTGGACTGTCTCAAGTCCTCCTCATGCTGTCTGCCTGGGTACCTTGTGGTGCTCTGTAGAGTGATGAGGAGTTGCAAAATCTCTCTGTTATGGATTTAGCACCTGTCTTTTCTCTTTAACCAAAGGACCTTCGTGACTGTGCAGGACAGAGACATGTGTTGCTCTCTGGGAGGGAATTAATTTTCCTCTCTTTTTTACAAAAAACAAAAAAAAAAAAGAGGAAAAAAAGAAAAGAGAAATGTTTAATCCCTAGATAGGAAGTTAGCTCCAGCAGCAGGAGGGCAGGCCCTATCCTGCTGGTGCCCTCTAGTGCTTTGCTCCCTGTCTGCAGCCACTGTGCTGCAGGGTTTTGCCCAAAGATTCCCTGTAAAGGGGGAAATTATTTTGAGCTATATCTGCAAGCTATGAGGCAGCAGAGGCGGGGTGGTGGTGCTGGTGGGTATCCTCAGGTTTTATTCCCATTCATCGTGCTGCTGTTTTGTCTCTCTGTCATGTCACAGTCTGAGGTGTGCAGATATGTACTTTGCCCATGTTTGCATCTATGCAGTGATTTGGTTGTTTGGAGGATGTACTGGTTTTATTTTACACACTCGCACTATGTGAGTAGCTGATTTTGCTCTACCCCATGCCTCAGCTGAATTTTATTTTCCAGGCTACAGCTCTTCACAGAATCAGACAGATTGAGTTTGGAAGGAACCTCTGCTCGAGTGGAACTTTGTAAAGTCAGTTGCCCAGGGCCAAGTTCAGACGTTTTTTTAATATCTCCAATGATGGAGACTCCACAGTCTTCAGTGTTCAAACAAATGGTCCAAAATAAAATCTAACTCTAAAAGCTCATCATACTGCTGGATTGACCTGGGCCACCCATGACTCCAGATCTGCATGCAGACTTCACGGGTAGACCTGATTTCATAAACAAAATATAGAAATATTTTAATATAAAATATGAAAAGCTCAAATGCTGAGAAGTTCAAGACCTGCTCTGAAAGTCAGCTTCAAACTGCATGCTAAAATATATATTGAGGGCAGGACGTTTGCCTTCCTTTTCTTTCAAGAACTTTTTATCCTCAGTTTTTAAGGAGGCAACAAAAGTTACTGTTTATCCATAAAAGTATTTTGAGTGGTAAAACAGTGGATTTCAGCTGTAAAGCTCACTAAAGTCTCCTTCTGTCAGTTTTTGTCACAGAAGACAAGTTGCCTGGGTTGCGCTTTGGCCAAATTCTGCAATGAAATACGTATTTCCAACACTCACGTCTATTATCATTATTGTAGTGAGTTTTTACTAGTTGTTCTGTCTTGTAAACCTTTTCGTGAGCTGGAACACAGCTTCAAGTTCTGTTTTGAGTGAATAGTGGGAGCAGCGGGGTTTGTATGGTACATACATGAACATTGTCCACACCAACCTTTGCTCTTCCCCAGTACTTTCTGGCACCATCTTGACCTTCTTCAGCCTGTCAGAGGTGCTGCATTTTGACACAGGCACGATGGGCAGCAGCATCCTGACTGCTCCTTGTCATAGGGCTCTTCTGACACTCACAGCAGCCTGATTGTTTGGACAAGCCCTGGAGTTGCACCTGGATGGGGTGACCTGTTGGAGGTACCTGAGTTGGCTTTGAGTAGGTTTAGACAGCTGAGTGCAGAGACAATCAAGAGCCAGAATTAGAATGGCAAGTCCCATTAGCACCATACTTTGCTGGAGCTTATTGGTCCTTTGAAGCGCTGCCGGTGTGCTCTTTGTGTGGTGCTTTGCAGGGATGAAAGATCGGGTATGGCTGTGAAAGCATGTCTGGTGAGGGAGCTAGGTGTGCTGTAGTCATCTGTGACAGGCCTGAGCTCCTTACCGTGCCATGTAGAGCTCCAGGGTCAGGAGGGGACAGCCAAGGAACAGGTATAAAGTGACGATATCTTGCAAGACTGACAGTGGGCTAATTTTGCCAAGCAGGAGGCACTAGAATGGAAATACTTACAGTCAGAGTCCTGGATGTGGTTTGCTGAAAGGAAGTGCAGGTGGGTAAATCTGAGTTTTTCCAGATTTCCCTGGGACAGCATTAAGCCTGAACACAGCAAACAACATCAAGTCTCAGTATCAGTGTAAACTGTTTCCTTGTCCAATTGCACACAAGAACAGTTCTTGTGTGAGATAATCAAAGTTTGGCTGTTGAACAAAGCTACGTGCTCTCTGAAGCTACAGTATTATTTCAATTTGGGGGTTTGAGCTAAAGCCCCTTCTAGTGGCCTCTTACCTGTTTGGTAGCATAGAGCAACTTCAGACCAAGTCAAAGAAGCAGTAAGGCTCTTTGACCTATGAGGTGCCTGATTTGAGGGTTTCTTGCTGCCCCTTTCTGTCATGTTGCAGAGGACCTTACTGTGAGAAAGGGCTTATAGCAAAGGGTGCCCAAGGAAGCCAAAGGGCTGGTGTCCCTCAGGCCCAGGAAACCCTCCCTGGTACTATGGTCTGAACAACAGACACATCTGGTTTATGTCAGAAGACTTCCCTGGCAGACAGAATAAAATTATATGTGCATACCTCTGGCCTGTGAGGATGCACAGAGGCTGGACTGAGCAATCCAGCCCTTGCTGCCAATCAGGATTTTAAGTTAATCTACTTCATAGATTAACATGAAGATGTCAGGCTAAAGTGCAACACCTATTAACTGTAAATGTGAGCATTTTAATTTTGGGAGAAGGTTCCTTGTTCTGGTTAGTGCAATCCACTCTTAAAGGGGATTCCTGAGCAATTCTTCATGAACAAAACCCTATGAAGAAATGCCCTTGAAATATCAGGTCCTCCTTTCCTATTCCCTGTGTGACTGAGAATCAGTTATGGATACATGGAGCTGGCACCACTAGCCTCTAATTGCCAAGATCAATCTCATGGGCTCCCTATAACAGACCTAAAAAGTTACTGGAGACTGTGGCTGGGTTTCCCTGTGATCCAGAACTGACTACATGCAAAAAACTCAGTTACCTGTTCACTTTTATTGTAGCTGTTTTATTCCTACTTTTCTTAATAATTCTGGGCTTTTTCTGGAAAACACCTCTGAAATGGTAGTTCCCACTGAGACAAACAGGAGCCCAGTCATTGGTGGGAGATATATACCAGAGACAAACATTTTTAAAAAACAGTTGTAAATATATTCCATGTTTCCTTTCCCATTTGATAGATGTCTATCTGGCTAACAAATGTATCATAACTTCTCTGGGCTCTTGCTCCAAGAAGTCAGTCTGGCTGGCCCAGAGGTGAGGGCAAGGAGCCAGTGGAGGCAGGATGGGTATCAGCCTCCTGCATGTGGGTAGTGGACCCCAACATCTCCGGTGCCCTAAAAGCTAGACTTTTTAACCTGCAGCTGAGGACTGAAGACCCAACAACCAGGCAGAGGAGACTAGAGCACACCATCTTAATAATGCCATGCTGGGTACTGTTGTTTCAATGCCTATCTCTGAACTTCCTAACTCATTGGGTTTGGGGTTTGGTGGTTTTTATTTTGGTTTAGGTTGATTTGGGGCTTTTTGTTTTTTGTTTTGTTTTGTTTTTGGTTTTTTTTTGTGGGGTTCTCTTGCAGCGTTAACATTCTTGTAATATGGTTTTTGTTGTGTGAATACTGCTGTGCTGTCAGCTCAACACCGCAATGTCATAAATCTGGTGGTCTCGTGGCTGTTCCCCATGTGCTGCAGTCCACCTCATAAAACTACTACTTAATGAAGTACAGCTCAGTACAATTGGCAGTCTCTGCTCAGCGGCGAAGGCTAAGCACATGAATGCATGCCTGCCAGGCTTGTGCCGGGACGTACGGCCAGGGACCTTTCACTGCTGAAGTGGGGAGAAAGTTCTAAGTAGAGGTGGCTGAAAAATCTCTTTAAAACTGTAGAAAAATGCTTTATAAATTGTTAAAAACCTACCCCTCTAATCATAGGCCACTGTTTCTGGGTCTGCTGGGGAGAGGACACCTTTCTTTGAATAAAAGACTGCAGTCTGTACTCAGAAAAGTTTAAGAATTAGTTACGATAGATCTGGGAAATGTAAATGAAGGAACTTTATTAAATTGTTAGTATGCAATGAAAGCAATACCTTAAGGTTGCCAAGAGGCCTTGTTTCCATCTGTCTCACTCACAATAAGAGATCATTAAAATTTATACTTTAATTTACTGTAGAGCCCATATCTGAAAGAACTTCACAAGCATTAGTGCATTGTTTCTCCTACTGCTCTTAATTCTTTTTTCTTTTCAAGTGTGCAAGCTTAGTGTTGGAGAAGTTAAATGTTACAGGTTACATAGCAAAACATGGGTAGAGCTTCAGTCTCTACAGTCTCTGAGGACTGCTACTTACACTCTAAGCTAGTAAAACGCCTTTATTGTTGACCTACAAATAGTAAATACTTTCATTAGAACGTTTCCTCTTGCCTTGCTTCAGCACCTTTTGCCTTCCACCTCAGCCACATGGACATCACTGTGGTGCCAGCACTGCCTCTTACATCAATTTATTAAAAATGTCTGCAATCTGTTTTCTACAAGGATGAAGTTAGATTAGCATCCCTCATGCTCTTCCCAGAAGTCACTCTGGATCCATCCACATGCCATTTAGTAGACAAGTAGTATCCACGCAAGCTCAGAGCAGCTTGAGTTGGAGCTGGCAAAACCTGTCTGGCTTGAAGCAGAGCTGGAGAGGGTACAGCTCTTTGCAAGGGGCCCTGATGACTGTTTGTGTGAACTGGAAAGCATAGGCATTCAAACTTCATCTGGATAATTAGAAACTCTGTGTTTGGAAGCCAAATTTAGAGCTGTGGCTCTTGACCAAACACAAGCATTATTTGAGTAAAAATATTGCTGCTATTAAACTAACAAAGTCTGAATAATTGTGAAATTGACTTTTTTTTTTTTTTTGCTTTTAAGTGATGTATAATGGCTGAGTAAGTGCTGACATATGATGCTCACCAAGAGTTTTTCTTTACACCCTGGTGTCCTGCATCCACCCAGTCATGGCTACCCCAGCATCTGAGCCGTGCCTATCCTTCTAAGCTCTAAGCTGTAGCCACTTATGAAAATCAAGAGCAAACAGTAAGGAAAGCCTAATGTTGTCAGGCTACAGAAAACATTGGTTGAACTACCAGGCCCTGGATCTGTGGCAACAGAAGCAACATGGGAATTTTGTGCTACTGTCATCTCAACTTATTTTTCATTCACACAGAAGTTCTTCAGAATCAATGGAGATTTTTCTGTAACGATAACATCAGCATAATTCCCAAAGCTGCTGGCATGAGAATTTTACTTAGTTACAGCTTTATTCTTTGTGAGGTCTCCAAGGAAGGCAATTGTTTTCTTCTGTCTGATGTGGGAGGTGGAGATCTAGGGACAGGTCATGGATTTCCTCCACCTTTTGGTCTTGGTGGTTGAATGAGAGATCAAGGCTGTTATTTTCCTTTCACTCTAGTTTCAGTACAAAAGAATTCAGCTTTTCCTGATTAAACTAAACCTTTAATTTCCAGTGCTTGTGCAGATGGATGCTTTTTGGAACAATCCACACCAGTAGAAGCAAAAAGTATTTGGTGTGTGTACAGTTGTAGATGCCCATAAAAAGAAAGGAAAAAGAAGAAACCCTTTAATTCACAGGATATGGTTTTGCAAATTATCTGAAAGCTACTGCACTTTTCTTGTTACAAATACACAATAAATCTACAATGGGAAGAGAAACTTAAGGCCACTGAGGTATTTACCACGAAGCTAGGCTGCACAACACGTCAAAGCAGTTGCTCTGAGTAATTCACATTCCCCGTGTTGCGCTGTGGCTGATGCAAAGGCAGTGGATTTCAAAAGGGCGAACACTTTCCTGAAGCTCTTGAAGCACCAGGGAGGAATGAGAAACAAATTACATGTCTGTCTGAACCGAAATGGTAAACTGACACCGGAACTCAGACTTTTTGTAAAATAGAGCTTGCTAATACAGTAATGTGTTACAGAGATTGAAAAATCAGATTAAGATAACTGAGAGTAGTCAGGCAGTGTAGCAGTTTTGCAAATGGTTTAGTAAAAAAAATGTAAGGAAAATATGGTTGTTAGGATTTGCTTTGCCTTCCCATTAAAAAGGAAAAATGAAACTAAAAAGTGGTTTTCTCCTGTGCTATCCTGCAAGTATAAGCATATAGGAAATGACCCAGCTGATAGGACTGGACAGCAAGGATGAAAACCACAGTACAGGTACTGCAAAGCACTTTCCTGCTATGGTGACTGCCATAACACTCTGGTTTGGCACTGAATATGTGTCCTTCTCAGCTAGACTCCAGCCACCTCATGCCAGTCACCACGTTGCTGATTGGCTGCCAGCACCCTGTGCAAGCCAAAAGCCATGGTGCCAGCACAAGTGTGATGGTTTCTGGTGCAAGGATATTCACATCAACCATGGGAGGGAGATGGGAGAGCCTGCCAGCCAGTGCGGAGATCCAGGATGTTCACACAGTGAAACAACCGTGCTACCTCCGGTGGGCACTGCCTGAAAGTTGACTGGAATTTGGCAGCCAGGTGCTGGCATCCACTGGAAACTATGTTCCTAAACATGAACAGTCCCTGGTTTAGGGCTTGTGCTGCTCCAGAAACTCTGTTTCTGCTTCAAAAATGCCTAGCAGATGCTTCATAAATAGCCTGGATGACAGAATTATCATCATTTTCTTTCCCTGCAGTATCAGGCTCTTTCATGGGAGGAACCTTGCCAGCATAGAGACAGGCAGCATCCTTGCCTCACAATTTGGTGATGAAAAAGTAGTATCTAATCATCTGGGCCCAGCGTTGCCTGTCAGTCTTCACTCTGGCCGCGCTCCCAGTGGATGCCTGCCCTTTGTTCACTGCTCCCACGCTCCTGTAGGAGTGGGAGTGTAAATGACTCAGATAAAATTTGACTGACTCGTAGAAATCTGGTGTAGAGGTAATTCAAGACAGGGACTTTGGGGAGTCTCTTTTGTTGCTGAACATCAGCAGATGTGGCAGATGGTTTAATGAGAATACTCTTTCACCAACTTGCTAATACCCTGGCTAGAATTCAGTATTCACTGACCTCATAGTTTGTTACTTAAAATTAATCTTGAATTTAGAAAAGGTTTGTGAAAAAAAAAGGTAGCTCTTCTTTCTAATGCTGCAGAGGAAAAACAAATTTAATCATACAGTCTAGATATTCCACTGGCAGAAGTCAACATGAGTCCATTGTCCTAATTTATTATTATGATCTGAATACATCTAAGATGTGGAGAATTTTTTGTGTTAAATGGAAAATGTTGAAGCTAGTAGCAGAAGACTTGTTAAAAAAAAAAAAAAAGAGCACAACAAAAAACCCAAACCACATGTTCCAATTTACAGGCCAGTTGATATCCTCCCCTGAGGCTGCCTTAGTTTCTAGTTTGGGCATGTCAATAAATCAATGCCACAAGCCATCAGCTAGGCAGTATCCAGCAAAGCAGTTGCCATGTGAGCAACATACTCAAAATCAAAAAATGTGTAGCCCAAATTCTCTCAGTAGTTTTTCTTACTTCATTAGTTTCTACTTTACATAAAAATAACTGTCATTTTTGCAACCAGTAATCATGTCTGCTTTAAGAGATATATGTATACATCATATGTTTGTTAAATAAAGAAGAGGAAATTAGTTCCTGTAGGGAACCTGTAATGCAATTCTGAATTACAGTAATTTGTTTTCTTGTTAGCATGTTTCATTCTTTAAGCACAGATTATGTGCTTGTTATATGTAGCTGCAGAGGTAGAAAATAAACCAGCATCATTATGCCAAAAAAAAAGTGATGATTTTATGTGTATACATCACAGGAGGATACTATTGCTATGATTAATAGAGGGTTGTAACACAAATAAGACTCTCTGGAGAACAGACCTTCTGCCTCATGCTATGTGTATTTTTCACTGCTCTGCAGAGTGGCTATAAAATGCTCTCTTATTGGATCCTTAAGGTTTGAATTTTCCTCTAATTTGTGCTGAATGCGTTTGAGCAGGTGAATACAAATCACTACCAGGCTAGACCCCTGATGTCCACTTAATCCGCAGAAATGCAAATGACTGCATGATCTGCAAGGACGTGGGAGTTGAGCCTGGTTTGTGCTGGCAGCGGGGACCAGGGAAAGGGAGGTCCTTTAGTACACCCCAAAATCTTCTTGCCCCGAGAGGATAAAAACATTATGAAAACATGGAGATAGGTGACAGAGAGGCATCAGAATTTCTTCAGCCTTCAAAGACTAACACAGCACCCTCATAGATCTCTAAAAAGATCTGTAAATTTGAAAACTGAAATGTCCAGCTTCAAAAGGTATCTGCCACGGTATCTGTCACTCTAGATACTTCCTGTGGAGATTAAACTAAACAAGGAGTTGTCAGAGCAGAGGAGCTAATACAACCTGGTTTCCAGCTAACCTATCTCACAAGATCTCTTCCCTGCTGAATTCTGTCTCAGACAGAAAAAAACATATGATAAAGCTTTTGTCTTAGGGGAGACGTAAAGAACAACAAATGCTTTTCTTCTCTGGGTCACTGAGGAGCAAAAAAAATCTTAATGTACCAAAGACTGCAACCCCCACTGTCAAATCAGGTCAAGAAGGCTAATGAGAGTTAGGAGAGGGAAACAGAAACACACAGACAGACACAGCACGACTGCATAGAACTTGTTTCCTTAGGAAACTGCGCTCAAAACAAAGCACACAAGTCTGGTGTATTTATAGTGAAAGAGGAGGGGGTTTTTCCTTTCCAGAGGAAATGCACTGTTTTCCTGGGCCTGATCCTCCTTTACTGGAAGCTACAACAGTTCATGCCACCTGCAGATCCTATCCTGCTTTTCCCAACCTGGAAGCCTGTACAAGTTCTGGAAGAAGTTAGCAATGCCTGCAGAAGTATCAGAAGATACTTCAAACACTTCAAGGAAACATTTTTTTCTATAGTAATGCTATGTATAAGATAGTTCTAAGCATTTATGATATACATAGGTCAGTCAACTGAGATAAAAATCAGCAAAAGAGAAAAGACCATACTGAAGAGAAGCTGCAACATCTTCCTCCCATACGACAACTGAGCAGGCACTATACATTACCAAGTTCAAATTTGTGCCTTTTGAATGGTATGATGATAGCTGCCTGTAACAGCACAGTTCCTTCCTTTGTAGGTAGGTAATGAAGAAAGCAGAGGTCAAGGCTAAGGCAAAGTCAGCCCAAAATTCAGAGACCAGGCAAATCTGCTCTCAGATGTGAAGATCCCTCCCAGGAGAGAGAACTGTGTGAGCTAGAAGAGGCAATATTGTTCAGTAAACTTAAGCATTTGGAAATATAGAATTTTTCTGCTCTATAACAAACTTGAAAGTCTTTATGTGCTTCAGACGCAGCCCAACCTCCTAGGAAGCCAAGAGTCATGTAGATATTAGGATACTGAATACTAAAGTCACCTATTAAATCTAGACAATGCTATATTGTTCTCAATTTGAAATTTGTTGGAGTTCTTTTGTATTTCAGGCTCTTGGTTTTAGAACTGGCTGTGGAAAGGTTTTCTGCCTTGTACTCAAATATTCAAACCAGGCTTAGGTTACTAGTTAAACATTATGAAGTGTTTTTTAAAGATCTGTAAAATACAGAGTTACTTGTTTAATAGCTAAGCTTTTATTATTTGGTCTTTCATCCAAAAGTATTTCAAAAGCCAGGAATAAAATGTCTTTCCTCCTTGATACACTGATCTTTTGTTTTCTGATCACAAACGCAGATTAGAGTAAGACTCTCCAACCTAGCTGATACTGCGTGTTTCTTGAGAGCCCCCTATAGCCTATACTACACAATTGCCTATAGGGTTTTTTTTCCGGAGTGTGATTTCCATGAGTAAAACAAAACAAAGCAATATGATATTTCTAACCTGTCACCTTTACTACTCCCCTATGAATTCCTACAGCTGTACCTTTCTGGCCCTTCTGTGGAGCTGAATGTGAAATAACCTTAATCGATCATTTCAGTTAATTCCAATACGATTCTGAAACAGGCTTAACTATAAAACAAAGCAAAAGAGTTGTTTCAATTTCTTGCAGTTTGGTCCTGCAGCATTATGAGCAGGCCTGTTTCCATGTGTTAAGGTAGTCATTTGATGACTGATTTATGCCCATGATCAATGTACATCCTTAGCCATAAGTTATAAGAGATTTCACCAGGCATCTTTGCCAATGTTTCCTGACTTGTACTGTCAACAGTACAAATTTATCATGATATTTAATGAATGTCTGAGGAGTTAACCCATTTGCTATGAATAAAAGCAAACTATAGTAGAGGAGCTCTTTATGGCTATGAGCAAAAGTCAATAAAAGGTGTATCTTCCTCTTCCATTGGTACATATTGTTCTTCCTGACACTGTCTTTTTGTTGCCTTTCATTAAGAACTATTTAAGAATTAGCAATCTGATTGCCTTGCTTCGTATAATGTAATGTACTTTGTGGCTCAGTGGGGAGGCATGCTGACTTTCAGCAGTGGAAGTGCTAACGTGTTCTGGGAATGCTGTCATAGAGGTAATTGAACAACGTGCTTTCTGTTGCACTGTTGGGTTTTTTTTAAATCAGATCTGAACACATATCTGTATAACTCTGTAATGAAGACTAAAAGCAAAGGCCTGACTCTTCTCTAGCTTCTGCTGGCCTAAGGAGGGAGCTCCTTTGTGCATTTACATGAGTGCAAGCAAATCATAAGAGCTGGTGTTTTGAATTTTGCATTAAAAGTGGTTTTAATAGCCTAAAGTTTTCATAGCATAAACTGCATTTGTGACTCAAGGCATACATTGTGGGCTGAATTTGTGCTGTGTGAAGGTTTCATCCAGGTGGGATTTAATGCAAAACTTGTAAATGATTACATGTTTATACACTAACTTCTGCTGCATAACTGTCACTGGAGTCACAAATAGGATATTAGTATCTCTGAATCAAGTTATCTAAGACTATTAGTGCCGGCAAGGCCAAATACAGAAGTCTTGTATGACACGTGACTGGAAACATGCACTCCACACCATGTTCATCCTCTCATGTTAAATCCATGCCTAAGTGAGGGTATGATTTATAACATAGTGACTAGGTTAATGTGTATAACTGTTCTCTGGAGTGAGAATAACAAGATGTAGACAAGGACGATGTAGTTTCATTCACAGGCAATAGGTTTGGAGCCCTTCGATATAACAGAGCACTGTGGATAAAAGGGGTATTAAGGAGGTTTCTGTGTATATGATATTTGTGCTTTTGTTGCTGACTTACTTCCAATAAGACAAATAACAAGGAAATTACAGCATTTTTATAACCAGCACAGTGACATAGTATTTAAAACCCCTTTTATTTCAACATCAAAGCATAGATAAAAGAATAATATGTTCACCGTGGAAAAGCAAGACAAGACAGGACATCTTGCTGTCTTCTAAAGGAAGAGATTTTTTCTTGCCAAGAACTTGAAGAAATGGATCTGCTCAGAATCGCAAACTGATGCTTTTTGGCCTGTTAGCAAACTAAGGCCCTCAGTATGAGGAAGAGTGCTATCATTATTTGATTTGAGAGAGAATAAAGATTAATGAGGTAGATTACATGGAAAAGAACTAGAAATACTATCAAATACATATGGTAATTATATTTGCTCCTTTAAGAGCTTAAAGAAACACCAAGGTTCAATCAAAGAGGAAACCATAGCAACTTCAGAGCCGGGAATAATTTTCCTCATTAAATCAACACCAAATCCCACTGAAACCAGTACAGAGCCTTTTTTCCACTCCTCCCTTTTCCTCCTCCTCCACCACCTTCACTGCATTATAAGGATGACATTGGGAGGTCTGTACAAGCAGTATGCCCCATGTCTTTTTCATGTAATGCCTTGCCTATCGGTAGCAGCACATTTGTGTAGGGCCCCATTTCATCCAGGTTGTGCCTGACAAGGTTTTTGGAGGAGACTTGTCTGTCAGGGACTCAGACAAGCCTGATCCAAAGGGCTGCCCTTAATGGACAGCGTGTACCTGGGATGGAGGAGAAAGACTTCCCTGCTGCCTGCTGCATCCACCAGCATTCCTTGCAGCCAGACCACGTGCTCGAAAGACTTTCCTGCAGCAGACGGCACGTGCAGAGTGTCAGCTGCTGTGCTCCTGTGTGCACGTGTGGGCATCCATCACCTCCCTCAGCTCTTTGAACAGGCACTTTGTAGCTGAGTAGGGAAGAGGTAAACCAAGTGTGTGGTTGGGGGAAGGAGGGTGGGGAGGAAGGAAAGGAAATGTGAGAAAGCTTTAGATGTAGTCCAATTGTCCATCTGGTGGGCCCTTCTGATGTTCTCTCACTGAAGCCCTCCCACTGAGCATGTCTCAGAAGGATCCCTCCTTTCTGCCTCTCCTGCCAAAAAAATGAGTCAGAGGCCAGTTTTGTTAGAAAGGGTGCATGAAAGCTTTGTTCAGACTGTCCCTGTAGGGTGTTCATTTCTTTAGAAGGATATTTAGACTGTCTGAGACCTGGTAGTTCTTATTCATGCAAAGCTGACCAGCCTCAGTCTGAGAAACCAGCACCTCGGGAACTCAGACAGAAGGTGTCAAGTTAGAAAAAACCAGGTTTGCTTCAGGTCCTAGACTGACTGCTGAATCAAGGGGTAGTTTTAGTTGCTGACTAGTGTTCCTAATCATGTTTCAGGTGCTCATTTGTCCTGACTTATCAAGGGAGAAGAAGCAGGGGGAAACAGCTAGGCTTTTGACCCTCTGCTGTGCCAGGGGAAGAAAATACATTTCTGTGTGCTTGCTATTTTCAAAACAGAGCAGGCAAGGGAGGGGACTTCAGATTTCACCTATGTGCCTCTTCCTCCTGCTTTCCCAGGGCTCCCCAGATCCTGTTGTGCTGCTCCTGGTCTCGTAGGTGGCTTTTGCAAGGGCTTGAGAGGGTATCTTTTCTTCCTGTTTTTTTTTTTTTTTTTTTCCCAAACCAGTGGAGCTCCCAATTGCAGCTGGGACTGCAAGAACTAGCTGTAATTTTATTGAACTGCTTCGAAGTCACAGATTTGGAAAATGAGCTCTGCTGTTTACTAGGCTGGATTGTTTACTTTTAAAATTCAAAGCTTTTCTGATGGGGAGCATAGGGGAAAATTACATTTTACAGGTGTTCATTGGATGGGGGGATTAACGTTACATACCCTAGGAGAAAGAATATGCAGCATAACAGAGCTGTAAGGAGCCATAGACCAGAAGATAAAAGGAACTGAAATACTAGAATAAAATCAACTGATTTCAGAAAGACTTTTATGAAAGTCTCGTGGATTTAATAGTTACATAAAGGAATAAGAAATAGAAGAGAATTTTGCTATTCTATTTGCTTTAAAAAAAACACAACAAAACAGAAAATGCTTTCTTTCTTTTCCATTTTACTTTTGATTAGGAACCCATAGGTTCAAATTAAATTGAAACAAATGTGCACCAACTATTTAATTTCAACTATTTAATTTCAAACTCTTGAAGAAGTAACATGTCCGCATTTTTACTGATATGGCAGCAAGTTCCTGCCAGACGAAGGAAACCTGCTTCCCTCAACCAGACAGCAAAACCCAAGATTCCCCTGATGAACAAGTACCATGTGCTCTAGGTGGAATCCAGTCCTGAGGATGATGTCTCCCACAGCCTAGAATCTTTCCCCAGGCCACACCATCCTCCATTAAGAAGAAGAGGAGGGTGATTGTTGTAGGGGACTCCCTCCTAAAAGGAAAAAAGGGACCCATTTGCAGACCAGACCCGCTCCACAGAGAGGTCTGCTGCTTACCGGGGGCATCAGTGAAGGAGGTAGCTAGAAAACTTCCTTCCCTGGTCCACGAGACAGACTACTATCCTCTGATAGTAGTCCAAACTGGTAATGATTATTTAATAAGCAGAAAGACCAAAGCCATCAAGAAAGACTTCAGGGTCATTGGGAAAATGATGGAGGGCTCTGGGGTACAAATAGTATTCTGCTCCATCCCAAGGCTAAATAGAGAGGACCTGAAAGTCAGGAAGAAGAACTCGATTAATGCCTGGCTCTGAGCCTGGTGTGAGGAAAGGGGCTTTGGCTTCTTTGATCATGGGGTGGCTCACGCACTCCCAAACTTTGTTGCTAAGGATGGGACATGTGTGTCTTCTAGGGGGGCTAAAGCCCTTGCTAAAAACCTAGCTAAGCTCATAAATAGAGCTTTAAACTAGATGTGAAGGGGGAAGGGATTGACACCAGGCTAGGCAGGAGCGAGTCTGGATGTGGGGCACTAGTGATTTGGAGAGGGTGTGCTGGAGAGGACCACCAGAAAGTGAGGGAGAACACACCTGGGGGTGGTAAGGGAGATACAGGCACCCTGGCGCTAGCTACTCCAGTTACCAGGCAATTGGGAACGAACTCTGTTCCCTCTAAGAGGGCTTATGGCTCAGCAGCTCAGCTGAAGTGCATTTACACCAATGCATGCAGCATGGTTAATAAGAAGGAAGAGCTGGAAGCTGTTGTAGGGCAAGGAGTCTATGATGTTGTTGCCATCATGGAAACGTGGTGGGATGACTCATATAACTGGAGTGCAGCTATGGTGGGGTACAAACTCTTCAGGAGGGATAGGAAGGGAAGGAGAGGAGGCGGGGTAGCCCTCTTTGTAAGGGAGGACTTGGACACTGTTGAGATGGATTGTGGCGATGAGGAGATTGAGTGCCTGTGGGTTAAAATCAGAGGAGCCCGTAAGAAGGTAGATTTTGTGATGGGAGTCTGTTACAGGCCACCCAGCCAAGCAGAAGCAGCTGACGAGCTCTTCTATAAACAGCTGGGGTTAATCTCTAGATCCATGCCTCTCATTCTTGTGGGAAACTTCAGTCTTCCTGATATTTGCTGGAAGTACAATAGAGCAGAAAGGAAGCAGTCTAGGAGGCTCCTGGAGTGTGTGGAAGACACTTCCTTGCACAGCTGGTGAGTGAACCAACAAGGGAAGGTGCCCTCCTGGACCTGCTCTTTGTGAACAGAGAAGGCCTTGTGGGGGATGTGGTGGTAGGAGGACGCCTAGGACTAAGTGATCATGAGATGATAGGGTTTTCTGTTCTAGGCGAAGTGAAGAGGGTGGTTAGCAGGCCAGTAGCATTAAATTTCCAGAGGGCAGACTTTGAACTCTTCAGAAGGCTGGTTGGCAAAGTCTCATGGGAGACAGTGCTTAAGGGCAAGGGAGCCCATGAGGGCTGGGAGCTTTTCAAAAAGGAGATCCTAGCATCTCAGTAGAAAACCATCCCCATGTTCTGGAAAAAAAGCCGGCAGGGGAGAAAAACAGCTTGATTGAACAGTGAGATCTTGAGTGATATCAAGAAGAAGAGGAATGTTTATGGGCTCTGGAAGAGGGGGCAGGCGTCTTGGGTGGACTACAGGAGGGAAGTGAGATTGTGTAGAGAAAAAAACAGAAGGGCAAAGACTCAACTAGAAATCAGATTGGCAAAGTCTGTGAAAGGTAACAAAAAATCTTTCTATAAATATATAAATAATAAAAGGAGGACTAGGGAGACCATACAGTCCCTGTTGGACGCAAAAGGAACAACAGTGACAGGAGATGAGGAAAAGGCTGAGGTACTTAATGCCTTCTTTGCCTCAGTCTTTAACTGTAAAGAAAGTTGTTCCCTCTGTGTACAAACCCCGGAGCTAGAGGAGCAAAATGAGGCTCCCATGGTCCAAGAGGAGGTGGTCAGAGCCTTGCTAGCCCGACTAGACACCCACAAGTCTATGGGGCCAGATGGGATTCACCCAACGATATTGAAGAAGCTGGCAGATGTGCTGGCCAAGCCCCTTTCCATCATCTTCCAACAGTCCTGGCTGACTGGGGAAGTTCCACTGGACTGGAGGCTGATGTTGTGCCCATCTACAAGAAGGGTCGCAGGGAGGATCCAGGGAACTACAGGCCTGTCAGTCTGACCTCAGTGCCAGGGAAAGTCATGGAACAGGTGATCTTGAGTGCTATCATGAAGCACACGCAAGAGAACTGGGTGATCAGGCCCAGTCAACACGGGTTCACAAAAGGCAGGTCTTGACAAACTAATCTGATCGCCTTCTATGACAAAGTGACTCGGCTGCTGGATGAGGGAAAGGCTGTGGATGAGGTCCTCCCAGACATCAGTAAAGCCTTTGACACAGTTTCTCACAGCATTCTGCTATGGAAACTGTCGGCCTCTGGCCTGGACAGGCGCACACTCTTCTGGGTGAAAAACTGGTTGAATGACCGGGCCCAGAGAGTGGTGGGAAATGGAGTTAAATCCAGCTGGAGGCCAGTGACAAGTGGGGTTCCCCAGGGCTCAGTGCTGGGTCCAGCCCTGTTCAAATGTCTTTACCAATGACCTGCATGAAGGCATTGACTGCTCTCTTAGCAAGTTTGCGGGTGACACTAAGCTGGGTGGAAGTGTGGATCTGCTGGAGGGTCGGGAGGCTCTGCAAAGGGATCTGAACAGGCTGGACCGCTGGGCAGAGTCCAATGGCATGAGGTTTAACAAGGCCAAACGCTGAGTCCTGCACTTGGGGCACAACAACCCTATGCAGTGCTACAGACTAGGAGAAGTCTGTCTAGAAAGCTGCCTGGAGGAGAAGGACCTGGGGGTGTTGGTTGACAGCGACTGAACATGAGCCAGCAGTGTGCCCAGGTGGCCAAGAAGGCCAATGGCATCTTGGCTTGTATCAGAAACGGTGTGACCAGCAGGTCCAGGGAGGTTATTCTCCCTCTGTACTCATCACTGGTGAGACCGCACCTCGAATCCTGTGTTCAGTTCTGGGCCCCTCACCACAAGAAGGATGTTGTGGCTCTGGAGCGAGTCCAGAGAAGAGCAACGAAGCTGGTGAAGGGGCTGGAGAACAGGCCTTATGAGGAGCGACTGAGAGCGCTGGGGTTGTTTAGCTTGGAGAAGAGGAGACCTCATTGCTCTCTACAACTACCTGAAGGGAGGTTGTGGAGAGGAGGGAGCTGGCCTCTTCTCCCAAGTGACAAGGGACAGGAAGAGAGGGAATGGCCTCAAGCTCTGCCAGGGGAGATTTAGGCTGGACATTAGGAAAAAATTTTTCACAGAAAGGGTCATTGGGCACTGGAACAGGCTGCCCAGGGAGGTGGTTGATTCACCTTCCCTGGAGGTGTTTAAGGCACGGGTAGACAAGATGCTAAGGGGCATGGTTTAGTGTTTGATAGGAATGGTTGGACTCTATGATCCGGTGGGTCTTTTCCAACCTGGTTATTCTATGATTCTATAATTTTATGAATTGACACACAGACACTATAAAATGAAAGCCATTGTATGATGGTGCTATTTATCTTGGTCATTTAAGATAAAAGTTTTACATTAAAATGAGTCACTAAACGTGACTATAGAAGGATGCCAAAAAGGTTGCTTCTGAAAACATATGCTTGAAATCAGAAAATAGAAAATGAGAAATGTAACACCATGACTATTAAGAACTCATCCTGACTGAGAGGAAAATGTAAAGTAGGGGTGGAGGGAGATACAGATGGATTTCAAGAGAGTCTTGCATCCAGTAGTTATTTTAAAGTCTTTAAGAGAAAATATATGGAATTTTATATTTTTGAATTGTTGATAGGAGATTTCTTTGTAAACAGTTACAGGTTTCCTTCTCAGTGAGGATATGGGCTCAGAGTTTGTTCACAGAGAAGTACACCCAGTCTTTTCTGTGAACAATTTGAGCAGAGGGTTAGCTCCTCAGCCCTGCTTTAAGTCAAAGCATCTCTGCCATCACCTGTGGAGCAACACCAGTTTATATGAGCTGAAGACCTGGCCTTCAGCCAGGTTTCCTGCCAACTAGAGGCTGTGTTGGACTCCATTATGGTTTATTCTTTTTGTGGATTTTTTGGGGTTTTTTTTTCAGTGCTTAGCAATGTGCTTGGGTAACCCTGGTGGGCATTTAGGACACACAGCCTCTTCCGCAGCTCAGCTCTGAAGTGGAACTAGGTGCAGAAAAGGGAGTGGCAAGGGGACGAACATGTGTGTGCAACTTTGCAAACACTCAGTGCTCATATAGCTAAGAGCATGGGCTGCATCTAGTGGCTGAGAGGAGGCAAGAATCTTGCATGTCTTTTCCAGTAACTCTATTCCTGCTGTTCAAAAGTCTTTTTTTTTTTTTTTTTCCCCCACATCTCTGCATCTCTTTTCTTCCTTTAGCCCCTTTCCGGTCTTGATTTGGGCACTTCTAATCTTGAATTATTCCCTTGTCTCTCTTTCTACTCTGACATTTCTGTTTCCTATTTTTTCTTCCCTTTAAAGGGAGTAGGAACATTTCAAAATGGATAAGTGACATTATTCATTATTCATTATTTCTCTTTCCACTTCTTTCTGAACTGCTCTAAACTGTGTTTGCTTTCTCTCCCTGGTGCTCCAACTAGAATAGTCTCTTACTGCCCACTCTGACAACACTTGAAGCCCTTCTCTGGGCATTGCTTGCTCCAGTTATCACATCCCAAGTCTCTGGGATGTTTTTCTCCCAGTCTGTCAATCTGTTCCAAATCCCTCTGGCAAACTCACCACCTCGTACCATTCATATCCTGTCTCCTTGGCTCTATGTCTCTGCACTCTCTCCATCTCTTCTTTTTCCCTCCAGAGGTGTTTGAACTCCTCAAGTCCTACACATTTCATACCTTACCTAAAATAGTGCTTTTATTTCTGCTGCGTTCTTTCCTGCCCTTGGTGATCTGCCATGACTGTTCCTTTTGTCCTCTTTCCCAACTCCTGCCTCAGGGCCCCTTTCCATGCTGCCTTCTGATTAATGTATGTCAGTGCCCTCCATTTCCTTCTCCAAATCACTTCTTGAAAGCCCACCTATTCCATAAAATGTAACCATTTGAAAGTTGCTCTTTGAGGCTGGTAAGGAGTGATTCCACCTTATTTGATGGTGAGAAGCTAGTACAAAACTAGCACAACCATTTCTTTCACACTTGGCACCGTTACCCCTTTTGCTGCAATACCGAGCTCTGTGGTACTGATCTTCACCTGTGTCGTAGACATCCCTTAAGACAGTGAGAAGCAAGGGAGGGGAAATGGCTTGATGGCTTCTGTGTTTCTCTAATTTCCTGGGCTTGCATGGGGAAGATTGACTGCAGCTTGGTCACTGAGGCTTTGCACCACACGGGCCATCAGTCCACATCATTCCAGCTGCTGTAATCCCTTCCTATCCTCCCTGCTTCTCTTCCAGACGTACCAGTTACACACTGTGGCAGAAAAGTTTAAAAGGTATGAATTCTTCCCACTGCAGAGGCCCTGCTTCCCAAGCAGACATTTCTCTCACTTAGGGGAATCCCCAGATGGTCCAAGCTGGGGAGTGGGTCTTTGGGCCAAGGCATGACTTTTGATTTTCACCTAGTATTGTATTTCTTTAAGGACAGCAGGCAAAGTTTCAGTGCTTTATAAATACAGTTAACTCTAATAACTCAGTAATAATACTGCTTTTTTGAATAACAATTTTTATGAGTGTAATTAAGTTGCTTGTATTTCATAATTGTAACTTAAGGATATGACTTTGCAAAATTCCTCAAATTAAATTACAATTATCCCTTTTCCCATGCAATGGATCATGAATGTATATTAGATGTGCTCTTACATTTTTTCTTCCCTCTAATCCAGCTAAACCCTTATAAGCAGTATTAGACTTATATTAGAGCTGTGTCTCATTGATATTATAAGCACTTCAACCTGACTGTGTTTGGAGATATTTATTTTGCATCATCATGTATTTAGACAAGAGGAAATAGCTATGTGCCGTCTAAATTGCTAACACTAAGGGGAGCACTTAATCTTTAGAATATCTTAACTATAAATCCAACATCAACATGTATGTCAGAAAACACATGAATTCTTTGTTCCTAAATTTTCAAGTATCGTGATGAATGCATAATGCAAAACACACGAGGTGCATGGGAATGGAATGATATTTGCTCTAGGTTCCATTAAAGAACCTCAAAATTTACATTTAATGATATTCCTGAAAAATCCTTTGTATACCTCCTGAGCTATTTGTGTTTCTTTACTGCTTGTTTTCTCTAAGTCTCTCAATGTCAAGCACTGTGCCTTTTTTTGCCCACTCTCCAGCCTTTGAGTCTGAGTCACCCTAGGGAAAGTGAACATGGGAAAGGAGACAATGGAAGCAAAGAGAAGAGCCTGTGCCCTGCTGACAGCTCACTGTTAGCTGAGTCTGCCAAGGGTATTTACACAAGCAGCAGAACTGAAGGAGCAGTTTTAGTATCATTCAACAAATATGTTTTATTGGGTCTGTAAGAACACTTTGAAGAGAGCTGTCTCAGTAATTCTACTGCACTTTCCCTAGATCCCTTATTTATTCAGTAGAACAGAAGTGTATCTTCTTTATAATAGCAAGAGTTTGTGGGAGTTTTGGATCTTGTTACACACCTACTTTAAAATGGATCTTTTCTATTATGATTAATTTACATTTTTCAGCATTGCAAGACAAACTTCAGTATCACCAATGAAATGCTCAGAGAGTTCAATGTTTTGTGAGACTAAAAGTCTCTGAAATAAAAAGCAGCACTTAAATATATTCTGACTCTTCTGAGCAAAGAAGCATCTGTCAGTATCCTGTGGCCACTAACACTGGAAACAGCGGCTCCACAGTTCTGTTATGTCGACAGTGATATTTTATATTCCACTATTCCTAGGAAGCAGCATTCCTAATCCCCTTTAAGCTGTGAAGGTAGCACTCATGAGCATTTTTGTGGGCAAGCTACAGGCAGACCAGGAATAAAGAACAAGAAACTGGAAGAGACCTTTTCTTAAAGGCCATTCAATTCAGATCAGAAATTCTACGAACAACTTTCCTAAGCTCAGAAGGAAAAGTGCAGCGATTATGTGCAAGTGTTATCCTACTACAAGCTTACAACTCACCCTCCTGGCCTTTGTCTTGCAGTGCAGTATGCCTGTATTAGCCACCATTTACAAATGCTGCAAAATCTTTCCTGAACTTGCAGGGAGAATGCAGGAGTGTGTTATGGGATTGAGATGAGACTTCTGGATAGCGAACCAAGAAAATCAGGTTTAATTTAGGAAAGGAATGACCGCCACCATCTATAAGGAAGTCCAGCTATCTGTTTTGCTGACACAATTGGAGAAAGGTGGTTGGTATCTTGGTTTAAAGCATGTACCTTGCCAAAAGAGAGTTAATGCTTCAGCTTTCCTCCCAGAGGTAAATGACCACTGCCTACTTGCAGTAACTGATATACTGGAAAACAATCCGAAGCATTTTGCTTAATTGTGTATGTGTAGTAGCTATGATTTTTTTTTTTCAGTGGTGGTACTTGTGTGGATTATATAAGAAAGTGAGCTTATTTTGGAACATAGCCTCAGGTTATGACTGACCAGTGTTACAATTAAGGAAAACCAGTGATGGCAACTGTCCTTCTTTGACACCTCTCATATTTTTTATTGGCTTTTCTTTATTTCTATTCCAAGTGTTGTTTTTTGAGTCTCTTGTTTTGTTTTCATTTAAGACGTAGTCTTGCAATGGTTCAGCTCTGCTCCTGACTGTTGCCAAATGCAGTTTTAAACACAATGTGAGCTATTCTAGGTCCCATGGCCAGAAATAAATCACAGAGCATTTAAATTATTTGTTGAGCATAGGTACATGATGAAGAGTGACTTGAGTAAGAAGGTCCCATCTGGGCTGTTATTCTGCCCTGGCATTCAGAGCAGTGCGAACCATAGCTGCATGCAAAGAGCTAGGAAAGCAGCAAATTCTGGCACTCATCATGAGTTTGCTCTAGCCAATAAATACAAAGCAGGTTTTTTTGTTTCTTTTCATAAATATTGGACTAAATGAAGGCTGTGAAGTTTTAATTTTACTTGAAAAATACAGGACAAAGCAAAGTATGAAGTAATGACTTCTCATCCCTTTACTCTGCCATCACTCTGTCTACATAGCCCAGGTAGTGATATCTCATTTTAGAGGAAAGTCTGCCTTGCTGATAACAGGTATATGCCACGTGCATTGTGCCACTTGCACCTTTTGGCTGTGCTCCCTGAGTTCATGGTATGTATTATGGGGCTTGATCATTCTGGAGCCACTTCAGTTTACATGGGATTGGACAGGATTCAATTCAAGGTGTTTTGTACTGCTTAGATTTTCAGTATTTGGATACTATTTTAAATAAATAAGCGCACTTTACATCCCAGTTATAGAGTCTCTTATATTCCTGAGCCCATACAGCTACTGTATGAGAGCAGGAACTCATGTGCTGCCTTATTATGCTATTTCCCTCAGTGCTCCTTTTGCAACAGTGCTTGGATTAAACTTAATCAGAACATTCTGGGAAAAGTTTAGACCTTCCTTCAAAACCAACAGCTGAATATTATGGGATCAACACATCCATCCTAAATTATTAGAGGCAGGAGTGGCAACATACTTGGTGACAGACTCTCACTCGACCAAACAAGAGCTATGGTGGGTAGACAGGCTGGAGGGGCTACTGTTTATTTGACATTAGCATTAGGCTGCATTAAGACTGATAAAAAATTCTTAATACATCTGTCAAAATTATTAGTTTTCTCACACCAAAATCTGCTGCTATTGCAGATTTTGCCAGGTGGTATTGATAAATATAGAATTTGGAATTTATTTCTCTAGTGTGTGAGGAAATGTTTGGTCTCGGGAAGAGATGCTTTATGGTTAGCAGGTTTTGCTGTTTGGAACTACGTGAAGATCCACACGAAGTGGACAATGTAATCAAACAAGAGTTTGATGCTTGCCTGGTTCTCTGATTAGAGGAAACTTTTGAAGCAGGAATGGGTTTTCTTTGACATTCCTGAAAGAACAGTTTATTTGCATATTCTCTGGCCCACTCTATGCCAAGACTGGCATAGGTGGGTAAATAAAACAGATGTTTTGAGGCTAGCTAGGCTCACTGATTGGGTTTTTGTTCTCCTCTGCAGGAAATCAGAGTGCTGCTACTCAGCACCAGAACAGAGATATTATGTGATGGAAGAAGTGTATTATCAATTGTATCATTAATACAGGTATGCTTGATATATAGTGCATATGTCCCAAGACACATTCTGGCTAGGATGCTAGTCTGATTTCTCTATTCCCATCTGATCTTGAGGCCTCAGCATTTTCATACTTCTTTTTTCAGAGGAGGTAGGAATTGATATTCTAGCCTCAAAAAAACAAAGTTGCTCTCAGTGAACCACAACATGCCATATCACCATCTGGAGCACATTTCTGAGAGAGCAATCAGTGCTGTTGTCTCACATGTCTCTACCAGTAGCTGTTTCCTGTGAAGCTCATTGCCTCCAGGTATCCACTGTTGTCTGCTCATGTGGGGCTTTCTCGGCTGTGCAAGTTATGAGCAGACAATCTGGGACAGCCATGAAGCATACAGACCATTCACTATAAAGATTTTAACAATTATCTGTTTCTCACTTTGCCTGGTTCCCTATGACCTTGATTCCAAACATTAATGAGAATACACTGTTTATATTGCATGACTCAACTTTCCTTTCGGAGTTCTGTGGAAAAATCCACAGTGGTGAAAATCCATGATCTGCAGGCACATAGGTATTGTCTGTATCACAGAATCACTTAGGTTGGAAAAGACTTTTGAGAACATTGAGTCCAGCCATAAACCTAACACTGCCAAGTACACCACTAAACCATGTTCTGAAGTGCCACATATAGCTTCTGTTTCCTTATGAGGTGCAACACTGGTGTTAAAGATCATGGGGTGGGGTTTTTATCAGTCACCTGTAATTTATACTACTCCTTCCCTCAGAGAACGATTCAGCAGTAGCATCCTGTTCAAAATCCTAAAAGTTTTGAAAACAACATACCACCTGTTTCAAATAAAATACTAAACTGTGTTTTACCTGTTACACTGAGTTTCCATTAAAAGTTATGGTAAAATCAATACTGAAAATCTTTGCACTTATATATGCTATGACCATAAGATGGAGATATTGGGCTACAAAAGAAATTATGCACTTCTTTCCCTCGTCGCTTCAGTTGGCGTGGGCTTATCTGAAGAAAAATTATTATGGTAATTAGCTAAAATTAGTATGTGGTAGGGATTAGAGACCAGCCAAACCAGGAAGGCAGAATGCTTGAGATACGAAGCCTTGGTTTTGAAGTGCACTATTAAAAGTGAAAATGTGAGCTGCTATTGTAACAATTTCAACAGTGGATTAGGGTGTACCTTTGTGTCACAAAAATATGTTGGAACAACATACTTCCAAATAGTACAGGCACTCTCCTTTCTAAGTGAGAAATGATATATATATTTCAAGGCAGGTAAAACGGCTTGCAGATTCTGCAATCTATTGTTATTTTCTAATCTTTCAGTACATCATCAGGTCACAGGGTCTAACCGGCATCTCACTCTCTGCAAGGGGCTCTGGATCTGCAATACTGTTTGGAAGATATTTTTGGTGCCATTACAGGAGAGCCAGGAAGGGTTTGCAGGAGAAACTGAGAGGGAGGGGTTTCAGTCAACCACCACTGGGGTATATCTCAAACATGCAATCTTTGCCAACCTCTAGACAGTCATTTTATTAACAAGAGAATAATTTTACTTTGAAAAGCACATTAACAATAGAACCTTCTTATTCAGCTGATCTAGTTCTCTTTCATGTCTGGCAGTCTGTTGTACTATTCTTAACTTACTGCGGCTGAACAAGCAAACTGATTCTTGATCGTGTGTCCCACTCAGAAATGTCTGTAGAGTTTAAGTTAGTTATACTTGGTCTGAACTCAGTGAATGCAGTATCTTTGCACAAGCAGAAATGAGGGCTTGATTTAGTTCATGGAAATTTTCAATTATTAGCTACTGCTTATTAATGGTAAAAGATGGTTATTAGGTAAGGGGAAGGGTTGTTTCTTAACAGCAAAGGTAATTACTGGAGAGATAACTTCATCAAAGGTATAGCAGATTTACCATCAGCTGAAATTTTACACCCCAGTACATTAGCCTGTCTAAAAGCGATCCTTTGTTCGGTTAGTATTTCTGACTTTTATGTGTGTGAGGAAGCCGTGAACGTGGTATGTGGCCTGTGTAGTGCAAGAGATTAGAGAAGATTATCACAGGGGTCACAAGATCACAGAACAGCTGAAGTCAGAAGGCAGCTCTGGAGACTATCTAGTCTAACTTACTGTGTTCAGGTCAGGTGCAGATACAACAAACTTTTGAGGGCTGTGTCCTGTTGGGTTTTGAGTATCTCCAAGGATGGAGACTCCACTACCTCTCTGGGCAGCTTGTGCCAGTATCTGACCACTCTAGTGGTAAAATGTTTAAATGGAATTTTTAATAGTGTTTAATAGTTTAAAATGTAATAGTAACATGTTTAAATGGAATTTCCTATATTTCAGTTTGTGTCCATTTCCTCATGTTCTGCCATCAGACACCACTGAGAAGCCTCCAGATTTATCTTCCTTGCTCCCTCCTATCAGGTATTTGTATTGATTGATCAGATGCCCCTGAGACTGTTTCACTCTAGGATGTACAGTGCTTGGTCTCCCAGCTTCCTTTTATATGAAAGATGTTCCAGTCCCTTCACCATCTTTGCAGTCCCCTGATGAGACTTTCCTAGTATGTCCACGTGTCTGTGGTACTGGGGAGCCCAGATCTGGATCCAGTGCTCCCCACGTATGTCACCAGTGCTGAACAGAATGGAAAGATCATATCCCTTGACTTGCTGGTAATGCTTTTCCTAGTGCAATGCAGGATACTGTTGATCTTGGCCACGTGAGTTCATTGTTGGGTCATGGGAAACTGAGGTCCAACAGGACATCGTGGATCCTTTTCTACAAAGCTGATTTGCAGGTGGTTGGCCCCTAGCCTGTAATGATTCATGGGGTTATTCCTCCCCACATACAGGACTTTGCACTCCCCTTTATTTACTTCATAAGGGTCCTGTTGCTCCATTTATCCAGCCCGTTGAGATCTCTCTGAATGGCTCCACATCCACCTGGTGTATCGGTCATCACTACCAGCTTTATATCATCTCCAGATTTGCAGAGGATGCACTCTGTCTCCCATCATCAATGTTATTATTGAAGATGTTTAAGAGTATTGAACTCAGAATTTACCCCTGGGGCATACCACTAGCCACTGGACTCCAGATGGACTTTGTGCTGCTGATTACAACCCTTTGAGTCTGGCAGTTCAGCAAGTTTTCACTCCATCTCACTGTCCACTTATCTAGCCCATGCTTCATCAGTTTGTTGATGAGGATGTTACAGGAGACAGTGCCAAAAGCCTTGCCTAAGTCAAGATAAACAAAATCCACTGTTCTCCCCTCATCCATCGAGCTAGTCACTTTGTTGTAGGAGGCCATCAGGTCAGCCAGGTGTAATTTCCCCTTCATAAATCCGTACTGAATACTCTCAATCATTTTCTTGTCTTTAATGTGTTTGGAAGTTACTTCCAGGAAAATTTGCTTCATTATGTTCCCAGGGATTGAGGTGAAGCCAACTAGCTGGTAGTTCTCCAAATCACCCTTATTTTCCCTCTTGAAGCTAGCACTGACATTTACATTTTTCCAGATCTGAGGAACTTTTGCCGTTTGCCATAACTTTTCAAAGATCATCAGCAGTGGCCTCACAATGATATCTGCCAGATCCTTCAACACTCACGAGTACGTCCCATCAGGCCTGTGGACTTGTGTGGATCCAATTTGCCTAGATACTGCCTAACTATATCCTTCTCCACCAAGGGTAAATTTTCCTTACTCCAGACTTTCCTGTCAGTCTTGAGACGCTGGTATTTATAGAATCATAGAATCACTTGGTTGGAAAAGACCTTTGAGGTCATTGAGTCCAACCATACCTGTCCGCTACTAAACCATATCTCTGAGCATTTTAACAACCTATTTTTAAAATACCTCCAGGTGATTCAACTAACTTCCTGTGTATCTCTCTGTTCTAATAACTAGTGCCTAATAACCCTTTCAGTGAAGAAATTTTTCCTGGTGTCTAATCTGAACCTCCACTGGTGCAACCTGAAGCCATTTTCTCTCAACCTATTGCCTGTCATTTGGGAGAAGAGACCAACATTAACCTCGCTACAACCTCCTTTCGGGTAGTTGTAGGCAATGATAAAGCCTCCCCTCAGCCTCCTTTTCTCTAGGTTAATCAACCCTAGTACCTCAGCCATCTCTCATAAGGCATGTTCTCCAGCCTTCTTCATCAGCTTTGTTGCCCTTCTCTGGATGTGCTCCAGCACTTCAGTGTCTTTCTTGTAGTGAGGGGCCCAAAACTGAATCTGATATTCAAGGTGTGGCCTCACCAGTTCCAAGTACAGGGCCGCAATCACTTCCCTGTTCCTGCTGGACATGCAAACTTACTAAGGGTACATTCAATCCCTTCATCTAGGTCATTGATAAAGATGTTGAGTAGAACTGGACCCAGCACTGAGCCCTGGGGAACATCACTTGTGACCGGCCTCCAATTTAATTCCATTTACCACCACTCTTTGGGCCTGGCCATCCAGCTAGCTTTTTACCTAGCAGAATGTATGCCTGTCCAGGCCAGTCATACTGGTAAAGGCGGAGGCAAAAACTCAGTGCCTTGGCCGTTTCCGTGTATTTTGTCACCAGGTCTCCTGGCTTGCACAGCAACAGGCTTGCTCAGTAACAGGCTCTCAGCCTCCCTAGCTTTTCTTTTGTTGCTCATATACTTGCATAAGCCCTTGCTGTTGCCCTTCATGTCCCTCACCAGTGGCTTTCCTAAGCCCATCCACTAGAAGCGTGTCTCTGTGTTCTTCTGGGGTTATCTGCCCTTTCAACCACCACTTTAACACTTACTTTTTATGTTTGTGTTTAGTCAGGAGCTCCTTGTTCATTTATGCAGGCCTCCTGCTGCCTATGCTTGTTTTCTGACTAGTTGGGATGGACCATTCTTGAGTTTAGAGAAGATGGTCTTTGAAAAGCAAACAGCTCTTCCAGAATAGTCTTTCCAGGACTGCCTCCTGTGGGCTTCTACCAGATGGATCCCTAAATATGCCAATGACTGTTCTCCTGAAGTCTAAGGATGTGATGCTGCTTTTTTGCCTTGTTCCCTTCTTTCAGGATCCTGAACTCCATCATCTCATGGTCATTGCAATCAAAGCTGACCCCAACTTTCACATCCATGACCCATTCTTCCTTGCTTTTAAGTAACAAGTCCAACAGAGCATCTCTGTTCACTGGCCCCTCAACAACCTGCATCACCAGTCCTTTCTGACCTTAAAGATTTTTGACTTCCTGAAGAGGGAAACTTTGACTTTTGGTGCTAGGCTGAATTTGCTGTACTAGCAATAGGTGAAAAAATGTCTACTGGTAGATGGATAAGAGTTCATGGGAAGGACAATGACAGTGAAACCCAAAAATTTACTTTTACATTCATACTTCTGGCTGGAATACACATCATCATTTCTGTTTCACAAAACAGACCTAAAATTTTCTTCTATCTGCTATGTTAATAGGAGTAACTAACTTTGATCCAAAGAACTAAAAATCTGTGATCCTGAATTAGAAGAGAAATTATCTTGAGAAAAGAAACTGGTTTATGATGAAGTGGAAGAATGTCAAATTTAATAAAACCAGAACTTATGTTTGAAGTCTAGCAAATGCATAAAAATGCTCTTATAAGGAGGCCAAATGGTTTAATACTTTTACATGGTCACTTCTATAAGTGTAATCACACAAATCAAACGAAGAGTTATCTTAAAGGATTTTGGGGTCTTGGTATTACAGAAGAAGCCAGAGGGAATGCCGTTCAAAGAAATTTTTAGAACATACCACATACTTTGGGGCAAGGAAATTATTGATCTCTTTGGTGTGCCTTATAGAATACAGGTAAGGTACATGGAGAACAAGTCTTAAAAGGAGTGGCTGAGGGAACTGTAGTTGTTTAGTCTGGAGAAGAGGAGGCTGAGGGGAAACCTTATTGCTCTCTACAACTACCTAAAAGGAGGTCTCTTCTCCCAGGTGATGGGTGATAGGTCAAGAAGGAATGGCCTCAAGCTGTGTCAGGGGAGGGTAAGGTTAGACACCAGGAAAAGTTTCTTCAACAAAAAGGTTATCAAGCACTTGCACAGGCTGTCCAGGGAGGTGGTTAAGTCACCAGCCCTGGAGGTATTTAAAATGTGGGTAGGTAAATTGCTTAGGAATATGATTTAGTAGTGGACATGAACAGGTGGACTTGATAATCTCAGAGGTCTTTTCCAACCTAACAGTCCTATGGTTCTGTGATTCTGTGGAGACAATAAACATTTGTATGGCCTAAGTTGGGTAGATGATGAAGATGGAAGCCCACTATCCCTAAACTGTGTATGGAGGTGGTGGGGAGGGACAGGATTCCTTTTGAAGAAGCTAAGTTTGTGTCTGCTCTAGAGAACTCAGTAGTGCTGCCCAGTTTCCTGTATGTGTATGTGATCACCTAGATTCAGCACAAGGTGAGAGCCCCCCTTTCTTGCTTTTATCTGCTTTCTGTGAGAAAATAGCATAGGCAAGGAGGAGCGAGAGCCCCTTATAGCAGATGATCAGTCCTGACACCTGGGAAAATGGTGCCTTCTGAGAACCTAAGTGTGGTTCCTGCTGTGAAACTCCTTTGAGGACCCTCTGTCCTTACACTAACCCTCTAAAACCATGCAAGTTAGGCAGCACAAATATGCAGACAGGTACAATGCTATACACTGACCCTGTGGGAGCTTAGTTCTGCAAATCATGATGTTTAATTACTGCCTGTCAATCTGGACTTAGGTGTCTTGCTGCAGTTATATATTATTTTTTTTTGCTGTATGAAGATAAACAGTGCTATTGGCATTGGAAATTTCTCTTGCCGAAGAGATTTTTAACTTTAGGCAGCCAAGCTAGGGAGTATTGGTGTAAGCAACCCATCTGGAGTTGTATGATAGATGTGCCGCGCAGCCAGGAAAAGCACCGGGTGCTCTGACACTGGGCCCACGCTGCCTCTTCTCTTCAGCCACTGCACTCCTTAAGGTATTTTATTGTTTACGTCTTTCAGGACATGTGAAAAAGGCTTAAACTACATAAGACAAATTATCCAACATGATTCTCTGGAAAATGTTGTGTATCTTAAATGCAGCCAAAGTGCTGAGTGTATGCCAGTTGTAAGAGTAATCACTCATTTTCTGTTTTGACCTAGCAGAGAAATTACAGACTTGGAAAGGAGTAATTTGAATGTAAGAATCTTTGCAGTTTCAAAGGGTTTCTTTCTTTTTTTTTTTCCCTTCTAGGAGCAGCATGTGCTATGTGAGTTGTTTCACCACTTGTTCTGAGCACATCCTACTTCATCTGGCCCTGCTCCCCTAAGGTAGTCAGTGTATTTGAGATATGAAATTATATTGTATCACGCTTTCTGCCATTCAAGCTCTGACTCAGACATTCACCCAGAAGTGGAATGGGTAAGGGTTAAATGGGAGAATACTGCAGAACTGCAGAGGAATTTCTCACTGTTTCCAGGTCAAGTATTCATAGGTTGTTCTGTTTTGGGCTGTGGCTTCTAGACTTGGATCGTGTCAACATACAGAGCAGGGCTGACACTGAGACATCCATTTAATAAATATTTACTTTTATATGTGTGTGAGAGAGTGCATGTGTGTATATGTTTGCATGTGTGTGTGTGTTTACTGCGCACACATTTAATGTCCATCCTTAGTGGAGGGATATGTCCAGTCTTTGATTCTTTGATTTGCCCACAAGACAAGCCCAGGACACATGTTTACTAGAAACAATATTCTGGAATGCATTTGTGGTTGTAGAGTGCATTCCATGGTATCCTGATTTAAATTTGTATGAATACTACTATTTTTAACAGCAGAGTAACTGCATCACTCTGCATTGTTGACACAATGGACTGAAATAGAAGAAAAATGCTCTTTATACTACCATCTTCACTGATACAATAAGTTACACTAAAAACATTTCCTCACATTTATTGCCTCCTCAGAAATGAAATTAAAACATTTGAAAGGTTTTCATTCTTCCAGTAGTTTGTTTTGAAAAGCTTTTTGTTATGCAGGCTAAAAAAGGAACCTGAGAATTTTTTATGACAGATACAAAGCCCATTGATATGCCACTATGAAATGATTATATATAAAAGTATATATAATAAAGGTATAGGCAATAAAAGCCAGTTATTTTCAAGTGCACAGAAAAACCATCATAGTCAACGTTATCCTTAAAAGTGCATGTTGAGGTAGTGTATGCGGAGCAATGCCAGCATAAAATATTATTTGTAATTTATGCTTCTTTAAAACAATCTTGTTTCTGAAAATTCCAACAAATCACTTCAAAATTTCACAATCACTTCTCCTAGTTAGGGTATTTCCATGTTCATTAGATTTCTTGGATCAGACTGTAATCTCCTTTTATTCATTTATTGCAAATTTAATCAATCGCTCTTTGTATTGATTGGTATATTCTAAATTTGAACTGTAAGGTCCAAATGTGATTAGTGAAGCCAACGAGTGCTCTTGCACATTTTGCAATGGCACAGCTCTTTTCAGCATGAATACTGCCACTTCCTTGAATATTTGTGCATGCAGCTCTGAATTTTTAATATTCTCTGTAGAAGTCAGCAATCTTTAGATTAAGCCAGAAAAACCATGACAAGTATATGATTGATTTTTCATATCTTACAAAAAGCCCCACAATATTATTTATTCATCTGTGGTATAAGATATTGTTCTTCTACAGTCATTTGCCTACCATGAAACATCCTTTTCTAATACTTGCCTTGTAATCAGAGCTATATTCTACCTCCTCCCAGGCCCTCGTCCATAGTAGCCAGGCCATTAGGTATTTTCCAGTGGAAAGTTGAGAGCAGCCTGCAATGTGAAATTTTAATTTCATAGAGTGAAATGAGGAAGGTTTCTCCTTTTGTATTAGAATCTCTGGGGCAACTGCTTTGTACCACCCTTGTAATAAAGCTGATTGACTCTAATCCTCACATTCATCACATCCAACATTCACCGCTTTATATATGACACAGCAATACATTTTTCATCTTGATTACGATCCCTTAATCTAAAACAACCAACCATTATCCATAATGGTCACTAACATTTAAACTTACCCAAACCACAAAAAAAAAATCACTTCTTATACCGTCATTATTTAGAAAATCATGAATTTGCAGCAATCATGTGAAAGCAGCGGGCTATTTAGAAAGTCAAAACTTCACCTGAATTACTAGAGTTAAAATCTTTTTCTCTAGGGAAATGTGACCTAGAGAAATGTTTCACATTATCCCAGGAAGAGAGCCATGCTGAAAAGATTAGAAACCATCCTATGCACACATGCACACATATGCTTACATGCACGCATGCTCTCCCACCCCTAGCAGTACTGTGGGTAGCAGAAGGAGCAGTGCCCTTTTGCAGACTCTTGCTTTGTGCTCAAAGGAAATGCAGCAGACATTTAAATATTTCCAAACCAAACAAGACATCCTGAAGGATTCTCCTCCTGTGGCCTCATTATCTGCCTACATCTGTGTTTTTAAAAATCAAAAGAAAAGCTGAAGCAGGCAGAGCCACTGGAGACAGAAGCAGAAACGGGAAGTGGAAAGGAAAGGAGAAAAAAATTAATACCTTAACTCAGGCTGCCTTCTCTTTCTGAGGAGACAGGTTTTAAAATATCACGGTTGGAAATTTGAATAACCATTAAAACAAAGCATCTTTCTTTTCTAAGATATCGCATCTAAGTGTATAGACTTTAAATGCATAGAAAAGCTGATCCTGCAAAGAGTGGCAAGACCTGTTTGTAGGTACCTGATCATTCCTCTGGAGTTTAGGGTCCAGTTCTTCCCTAAAGCTGCACCTTTGCATTTGCTTTGCAATAGGAAGATCGTTGGAACATCTTTTCTACCTATGTGACCCTGGGGAACAGCAGGGCCCAAGGCTGGCATGATGAGCCAGCTGTTGACATGAGCAATGGGCTGATTCAGACAAGACCTCTTTCAGTGAATGCCAGATGTCATCTGAGCCCCATCTGAGCCTGAGGACAACCTTTCAAAGGGTGTTCCCTGTATCACTCACCTTCACGGTTTCTCCTTTTGTCACAAACACTTCCTGGATCTTCACTTTAGTTTTTGGCATCTTTACACCAAATATAAAATACAGCCTGCCTCATTCTCCATCATGGTCTTGTGCACCTACGAACATGAAAGGGCACTCACTACCAATCCTTTTCAGTGTGAGGGGAAAGAACTGCAATATTGACTGAGCATTGTGGATTTACTGCCCGTATTCAGCTTTGTGGAAAAAAAGAATAATCAATGAGGAATTCGGCTTCGAAGTCAGTAGCATGATACTGTGTGGTCAGGCTGCATTCTCCAATCCTGGCTGAGTAGCCCAGAAATGTTGTGCTTTGCTGATGCAAAGTATCTGGAAAGCATCTCCAAGACAATCATTTGAAAGATGCCACCTCACTTATAGGACAGGTTAGCCACAAGCTGCAATCTGGGCCAGCTAATGGGGCAGAGCCCCCACCAGTGTCACCCCTGGAACAGGGCTGTGGGCTGTGTGTGGGGGCCAGACCTACTGTTTGCCACTTCCCACTGTTGCTGGGAAACTGTAATGTTGAGACTGGGTATGGGGCTTGCAGCAAGAGGGAACAGAGGGCAGGTATGAGGGAAGGGCTTCAGATTTGGCTGAGAGTGAGGTGGAGAGAGAAATAGAAGAAACCTGGAGCAAAGAAGACAAGAAATGAGAAAAGGAGGACAAGAATAGCACCCTTGTTCCTTGCTCCTGCAATGTTCTCTGTGCTCTCATCCCACCAGATACATGATCTGTTTTTTCACCTTCAGAATGTGGTCATCCTGTAAATAAACTACTATTATTTTTAAACATAAAAAGCATCTCTACATATTACATGCTTGTAGGTATTTGCTTTAGCAAAAACATGAGCAACTCTTAATGTTATGATATCATAGCCTTCCTTCATAAACATTTGTATATGAGTCAGCCAACGTAAGCATTTTGGTAGTTTGTATTACAACCGAATGCAGTACAATATCTGAGGATCAGCTTCTATGTTGCTTTATGTTTTATAATCACCTCCTGCCTTGCATGTGAATTACACATTGCAGAAGCAAAGGCTGCTTCAGGCATGCCAGGGAACAGGTTTAGGTAAGGACAGAGCAGAGCTAAGGAAAAAGGCATGTAAGTGGCTGTGTTCACAAGGACTCTGCTCCCCTGAGCTGGAGGGAGCATGGGTGGAAAATGTTGGCCTGACCAAATAAAAAACACACAAGGAACCAGCCCAAGAGCAGAAACTGACTCCTTGCTTCAAAACCCTGCTTGCTTTTGTCCTCCTGTTCCTCCTGCACCTCCACTCCAAGCACCTGAGTTCAAACCCACCCTCTTCTCCAAAAAAGGTGCCTTGAGATATTCTGGATCCCAAAGACCCTGGGAGCGATGACTGACAAACAACCTTCACTTTTAGGCAGCAGATTTCTGACCCAAGAGATGGCTTATCTTGCTGAAGTGACACATAGTTCCTATAGCAAATGTGTCTTGGATTTTTCAGATGAAACCTGAGGTTCACCTGGAGAGATGATGCATAGTGTCCTGCTTCGACCGCCCCACTGTGCTGCTCCTTGTGCTGTTCATGGTTATTGCTGTGGCACTGAATCCTAATGGGGATCTTTCACATCTAAGTTCCTTGCTATGTCTGGGCGTCAGGGAAGCAGTTTCTGAGAACTGACCGTCCAAAGGCTATAGATGAGCATTTTTATAGCCTCAAACTAAACAGTGCATCTTTTCTGCTAGGAAAGTTGCCATGCCTGAAGTCAACGATCTACTGGCTGCTGACATTTACATCAGAATTTATGACTGTAATAAACTGTGCTTCAGATTTTCCTAATTTGGAATAATTTTAGAGTATCTTTTACCCACATTTTTTACAGCAATGTAATACATTGCATTTTAAAGAACCAGGAAGATGTTAATGTTACCTTTACTGCATAAAAAGCTTGGATACAAAACTTTCAAGAAAGGAGTTTTTGGACAATACAATGTTATTTATTTACTTAAGCCATTTTAGAATATTCCGGCAGTCTAGTCCAATGGCGAGGTCCTAGAGAACTTTGATTTTTATTTTATTTTTTTTTTAGTCTCTGTGGACAGGATGTACTTATTTCACTGATAAGACAAACTCAAGGCTTTTCTGAAGGACCAAATCTATATTCTTTCACAGTGCCTTTATCTCTGCGGACAGATTACAGGTATAAGGGAAACAGAAATGCTGAGATGGTTAGGACAGCTAGAGGTCATCTTTGAAGGGATCCACAAATTCTACCCATGTGTAAGCCAAATGCATTTTCATCTCACAGCTAAAAATGCTTTTGATGGGAGATGCTATATATTGTGATTGCCACATCCCCAGCTGTGCAGAGAAACTATGTGAACTTCAGTAAGGATCTGGTATGCTTGTAGCAACCATTTTAGCTACCAGGAAATATCTTACAGAGAGTAAAATAAGATGCTTGAGGGGATAAACAGCAAATCACCTGTCCAGGATAAATAAAGGATCATTTTCATTCCCACACAGGTTTCTGCTTTTCCCCATCCACTACTGCCTTTCCATTTCCTGCATTTCTGTGTTTCCTTTTCTGGATAAAGACATGGGTTTGGGTCTTCAGGCTGTAGAACCACCCGCAAGAAAGGGTCATGCTTGTCAACTCTGATGGGCTTGGTCACATAGGCATGCACAGTACCTAGCATTGAGAAGAGTCTGTATACATCTGCCTCCATGGCTAATGTGCCTTCTTCTCTCTGCATGCCTCTCCACAGGTGCCCCTGCCCTGCACTCTCCATCGTTTCAGACTAGATCCTCACCCCTTTCAGACTAGATGCATGACTGCAGACCCCCATGTCTCTCCATGACTCATTTTGCTGGGCTAATTTGACCAGGATCTCAGCTGGAATTCTCTCCTCTTGGGAGTTCTGTTACCAGACAGTGCATTCAGTGATGTAGTTTGGCCTTTTCAAAACAAAGTAGAGTTTAAGAATCAACAGGAACACATTGCTCTGATAACTGGGTTACAATAACAAAAGAAAGCCAGCACACGTGAATATGACTTAAGCGTCATTCTTCCCTCACAATTTTTGGGCAAGTTCCACATAGTCTTGGCACTTTGACTATGGGAGAGGCAGGACACCACACTCTGTCCTGTAGGAAGCAGCGTTAGATGAGACTGTCTGTCAGCAGGGCTGGTGACACACTAGCTTGCTTGCCAAACAGCCCAGTGCTGGGATAATCAGCTGCTTCCAAGTCCCCTGGGTGTTGCTCACCATCTCTAGAGGCATCTTGCAACCACCTCTTATTTAATTTCCTGCACGTTTCCTCCTATTGGCCTCCTTTTGTTTTGCTCTGTACAGAGAATAACAGCAAGGAAAAGTGCAGTGGCAGATCTCATACCAACTATTTTTTATATTTTCTATAGAGTCTTCATATTTGCCAGTTTCTTTTCTCATTCTCATAATTTCTTACTGGGTTCTCCAAATCACTGTTAGCGGCAATTACTGACAAGTGCATTTAGTAACAAAATACTGACATTTGCAAGCATATAGTGTTTCTTGTGCATTGGACAAGATGATTTTATTAAAAATGTTGTTGAAAACAACAGCTTATCTTTATTATACAGGATCTGGTAACACTGTAAATTTCTCAAAAGTTTTATAGTAGATTTTTCTTTCAGTTGTGCTAACTCTCCCCAGGTAATCAAAGTTGTTAAAGCTTTTGCTTGTTTGCACAAGTGTAACTAAGATGAAAAGATTATTAATAGCCTTGAAATGCATTGCATACAGTCCAGGCATCAGTCTTCCAACTGCATCTAAACATTTCCAACCTGATTTCTGTAAAAAAGGAAATAACTATCTGTACTCCAATATCCACCATTCTTCTGTTAAAGGCCTTTGAAAAGATCTCGGTTAAGCGTTTTTAAAGAAAACAAGGTTGCACATGATAAGGAACTGTTGATCAAAGTTGACTACAAGAATAAATAGTAATATTTTGTTACTGAAAACAGGTTGGCAGAGAAACGCCAAAGTCTGGTATCATTTAAGATAGATATTGGCAGTCTGGAGGGGGGAATGGAAGTAAAGTAGTGAAATGTCTAAATACCAACAAAGTTATTTATGTTAGTCAAACCTTGGTACTTCAGTGGGAGAGGCATGTCAGTGGAACTTAGGCAAAGCAGGTGAAGGACTAATATGATGGTAGATATAAAAAAAATTGGTGGCATATGCAAGATCAGTTTTATTGGAGGTGAAAGCAAAATACTGTTGTGACTGGAAGCATTGGAAACTAGTTCTCAAAAAGATTTGGACCATACTGAAGGCAGCTTAACAGAAACTTTCCTATGCAGCTGTGAGTTGTACATGGAGAACAATGAAGCCTATATAGTGTCATGCTAGAACCCAACGATGCAGTCTTACCTATTACTTGTCTTTCAGGACCTGGCGTCTCAGCCACAATTCAACTCATCTACCTACTGAGCAGTCACCTTCTTCTAAGCCCATCACCTGAGTTCACTTACAGCCAATGGAGAGCAATGCATATGCTGAGGTTAACATTCATGTTCTCCTAAAGCAGAGATCTCCAAGACATCAGTTCACTCTTCCTCTGATGCCTATTTTCACTACTTTTTCTGTAGAAAGAGTTTTAACAACTAGGTTTGATGTCTGTGCTAGTGAAAACTACAGCCTACTGCCTAAGTAGATTTTGCTCTTTGTGAGGTAGGAGATTGCAAGAATCACAATAAGATGCTAGGGACCAGAATGTCTGAAGATGGTGGTTAGCTGACTCAGAAAGGAGACAAGAGCAGTTCTGGTAAAGCCACTGAGAAACTCATTAAGATGAATCAGGAGCTTCTGTCTTGGCATTAAAGTTAAAAGAAATTCAGACAAAATGGACAGAAAGAAACCAATCTTTTAAGTTCCACCTAAACCGTCTTTGGCACAGGACGCCAGAAACACCAAGAATTAAGCTTAAATCTGAGTGCAGTCTTCACTCTCAGAATAGCTGGAAAGTATGCAGGTTTTCTTGTACTTGCTAAAAAATTTCTTGCACTTTCTGAAGCACCTGCTGCTGGCAAAATGGGCTGAAGAGGTTGAAAGGATATCTGAAATGGGTGCATTCATCTTTGGGCTTGGAAAAGAAATTTGTGCTGAATTTAGCATACATTTCTTAGACTGCCAAGTGGGTATCATGGGAAATAGATACTCTGGCAAAATTAGGTGCAATAACTGAACTTCCTAAAACAATGAATGACATTCAGGACCTAGATCACACTTTTCAGAGGCAATTCACCATGAACAAGCACGTGCTTTTTTTGAAGCCACCAATTTTCTGTCCCCCTTTCAAACACAGAATCCTGGACCATATGGGCTTTGAGTCTGGACTGATGAGGAGCTTGCTACAGTTCCTTATAATAAGAATCCACCCGAAAGAACAAAAAAGCATGTGGACTTCATGGGGCAGATTTTTTTTTCTCATGTGGACTTCATGGGGCAGATTTTTTTTTTTAACTATCAAGTTCTTCTGACTATGACTTGTGTCTGTAAGGGTGTGAAAGAGCTGTGTCAGATCCCCTTTCTGATGAAAGGAACTGACCTTGTGAATGACAGCTGTGCAGGCAAGAGAGGAATTTATTGTCTTCTCCACAGGGCAGGCCATGCAGAATATATGCTATAAGTGAGGGCTTCTTCAGCTCTAAGGGGTCCTCTGTTCTCCCTGTGCTCAAGTCCCTCCTGAAGTGCTGAGCTTGGAACTTTCGTTAGCTGCATGTTTCTTCTGGTTTTGTTTTACTCTGCATTCAAAGAACTAAAGAGTGAGAAATGGCTCTGGCTGCTTCAAAAGGCATACAGGAAATGAACAAGCTGAATTGTATCTTTTCCAGCACATGGATATTTTTGGCATATCTAAAAGCTGTCTGGACTATGGATTTGCTTCATTTTTAGCCATTAATACCCAACCATCAAAGACTTTTCCATATAGAAGGAGGACACTATTTGCTGTGGTACATGCTCCTGACTAATAAATATGTCCTGAAACGCCCCTGGATTGGATGGTCTGTTTCATACAAGCATCTGTTTTCTGTTTTTCACTCTTAGAATGTGGTTTCTGCCTGGGGACCCTGAGGCTACTTAGATCCAGAACCAACTATGAGCAGGTGGAAACTGCTCAGATGCCTTATGGCCTTCTGTACTGCTCTTAGAGCAATCCCTGGCAAGGCAGGTAAATGTGCAGTGGTGGCTAAAAAGGAAGACAGAGCACTCCTGAGATGGACAAATGTCAGCTGCTTATTGCAGATGCTTTTCTACTCAATGGCAGCATAGCCTTTTGATCACATTTCCCTCTGAGGCTGAAGGATGGAGCCAAGAAGGAGCTAATAAAATACAGTACTGGCTGATAGAACTTGCCCACCTCTGCTGGTGAATATCAGGTTTGTCTTTTTTCCCTCTTTCCTATACCTCCTATGAGCATCCATCATCTACTCTGGTTGTCTTCTTTTCCTTCAGCAACTGAGTTGGAAAGTTCCTGGTATTTCCTTTAGGATGTGGGAACTTAGGAGAAGAGAACCAACATGCTACAGTAAAAGTGAAAGTTTAAGGAGTCTTAGTTTTTCTCTTTGGATCTGGGGAATGAGCACATGTGGATGTTTTTCCTTTTACTGAAGGATGTCTTTAAGTAGGGCTGTAGTGAAAACAATTAATCTGTAACAATAAGGAGGAAATCAGTGGGAAAATGTAGAGAAAATGTAAAAGGCTTGCAGAAATCTGCATATCTGGTGTTATAATATTAGAACAGAAACAGTGATGTATGAATCATGTCCATTCCTTGCCCTCATGGTTTTGGTAACAAATGCCATTGTCTGAAGTAGAACAGGAGCAGTTTGTGTCCTGGTATTGAAAGAAAACTCACTTGGCAGAGGGGAAATCTTCTAGGGTAATCAACAGGCATGGAAAGGTGGGAAGGGGCAGCAAAAGAAGGTTGAAAATATCAGAGGTCTAAGCATAAATGTGAGAGGGGACAAAAAAAGAAAGTTGAACATATCAGAGATCTCAGGTTAAAGCATGCTGAGGGAATAACACTCTGCACTCTGTTTGCCAGATTAAGCTTTTTCTGCTGTCATCACCTTCCTGGATATTCACTGTTGCTACCGTCACAAACACACGGACATTAGGCATCATTGCTCCAGCTGAGCTCCTCCTTGGTCCATTGGCACTCCTGGTGAAGACAAGCACAAAGCTGTGGGCCTTTCCTCGCTTGGGTGAAAGATCAGGTGTTGCTGGCTAGAGGCTGCAGCAGCATGCAGCATGCCAGCTGCACTTCCCCTGGCACCTGCAGGGTTGGGCATTTGCCACCTTTGGGGAGTAACCAGAGACAAAGTAGTCTCCTGAAATCCAGGCTGCTGGTTGATTTTCATAGAAGAAATAATACTTTTAGAAGGAAAAGGTATTTGAAAAACTACCAGCTTTGCACATCTCTCCTTACTACCTACTGCAGGGAACTTGAGCAAGGCTGAGCTGCTTCAGATATGCCTATATCTCAGATAGGTTTCCCTAGACAGCTCCTGTTGCTTTCTTAAGAGAACCTATAAGCCTTCCGAGTAACCTGACTGAGTCCTGGATCCAGGTCTGCTTGTTCAGAGTGCCTTGGACACTTTCAAGCCAGATTCCTCCTACCCCCTGCTCCTCTGCTGTCTTGGGACAAGCTGCTTCTTTTTTACTGGAGATCACTTATCTTGAGCTAATTCTTTTTTCCTGTCCACTTCTCTTTGCTGCCTTGCACTAAATGAAACCAATATATTGATATATTCAGGTGTCCCAGTTCCCAGATCAGCATGGAAGTATTTGTGAATCATTGCAGCTCAGCTCTGTTTCTGTCTCAGAAAGGAAAAGGAGGTGCACTGCAGTGAGGGGACATTCTCGTGGGTGAAAGCAGGATTGAGTGCATGATATGATGAGCAGAACGTGATGTCTGTTTTTCAGGGACCTAATTCTGCCTGTCATAGTTACAAAGTGGAGTTTCCCGTGATTGCTGCAGAAGTCAGCCTTGTTCTTGAACCTCTTCTGTCAATGATTACTCCGACCTGATAACATTCACATCACTCCCCAGTATCTGCACCTCCTGTATTACAATTCTGCCTGTTAAGTTACCTGGGATTAAAGTAAACTTCCTCCAGTGCTCTTCTGCTGCTCCTTGTCCTCTCTAGCAAACAACTGCTCTCCATTAATGGCCAAGCAATCATCTAGCCTTACTAGCACTAAGAGACTGTGTGTCAAACGTGGCAGAGGCTGGAAATACTTCTGTGTTTTGGCAATATTAATGTTGAAGGCATTTTATTCCTTTTTCTAAAAGAGTGAATCATGCTGCTGACTCTAATCTTCACTGCATTTTTCCCTTCCCATTTGTTCACATTCTCTCCACCACAGAGGATGAGAAGCACTGTCCTGTAATCAAATAGCTGTTTCAAATCCACCAGCAAATGTTCTGCAGGCCACCAGTGGTCAACAAATCTCTGGCAGGGAACTCTCCAGATGAAAAAAAAAATTAATAAAATGATGCACGCATGAAGTCTGAAAGCCTGATTTTAAAGCTTTGATTCCATTAGTAAAATTGTCCAGTAGCTTCCAGTATAATCATGCTTTAGATCCAGTTTCTAGCATTCAGCTGTCTCACAGGGGAAAGCTGTAGTCCTTTAACATAAGGATAGCCTTGTCACAGACACTGCCCTGTTTAGTTTCAATCAGCTTTGGGGAGTTGATACCACTTCAAAATTGGAAATATTGGTGTAGCTTGCAGCTCTGTGTGTATAGATGAGGGATTACAGTGATGTAGTGGCCATAAACACCAGTTACGTGGTTTGAACTAAATCATACCTTTCATTATATCAAAAAACTGTTGTGCATGAGAGTAATTACTAGAGAGAATTACTAGAGAGTAATTACTCAGAGAGCAATTTTAAACCAGCTTGAACTTATATAAAAATAAAACTGAGAGATTTTTCATCAAGTAAAATGTGTTTGGTATTTGTTAATCAGGACAGGTATAAACAAATCCAAAGAGGGTCTCTGAAAACAAGATAAGATTGCATACATAAAGGATTTCAGTAGCTCAGCTAAATCAGTTATAAAACTTCTAATTTAAACTAATGCTACCTATATTTGGACAGTGAGAATTAATGGGCTGCAACTCTACTGCAAGGAAAATGTTACCATTGGGGATCTAGTCCAAGAAATCTGTCCTTTTTCAGTTCCTCAAAAGCAGTTCAGTCTCTCCTAATTACCCTGAAAACATCAAATTACCCGTTAGCCCAGTGGTTCTTTGCACAATACTGCAAATTCATTTTGCAATGGTTGAAATAACTGATGTAATGCATTAACATTTCTCCATAATCTCCTAAATAAATTTAAATCCACTGTTACAATAGCTCTAACTCCAGCTACAGTTTGATAGAGGTATCCCAACAAATTTTAAAACCTCCTTCTCCCAACATATTTCTTTTTAGGAATGACCAATGTAGAAGCCAATAGATTTCTATAAATCACTGTTGGATGAAAACAAGCATAAAAGGGAGACTTGAAGTTGTTTAATATTACAGATGTTTTGGAGCTCTATTCAGTAGTTGGCAAGTCACACAAAGCTGCTCTGAATTCTTTATAATCTAGACACAAAGATCATTGAACTCTGAGAGAACCTCTGGGCATTTGTTCAAAAATACGTTGGCTTCTATTTACCTCTTTCTTCATTTGTATCTATCAAATGGCTCAATATATAAATAAAGCCCGGGTGTTCTTATTAGCTAAGGCAGTATTTCATGAAGATTAATACCAGCAGGTTTTGTAAGATACATCTTTATTCAAAGCTGGAGTATGTTTTGAATTAATTTCCATCCTGTATATGAATCAGGTATATTCTACTTCAGTTTTTATACAGCTGCGGCATATAGGAGGAACCTGTAGTGGTTAATTCTAGTCCCACCATCCTTCTTCAGCAAAGCACTTTTAACCCTAAGCATCTGCATGATCCCATTGACTTTAATGGGAGTACTCATGTGCTCAGGTATATTGAAGTTATAATTGAAAACAGCACCTTGCTTTCTCAGGTCCTAAGTGACATACATAGCATTTTATTAAACAAGTTTATTTAAATATTACCTCATGCATATGTTATGAGCAAATCTTTCTACTTCCATAAAATCAGGCTTATTGTTATTGAGTAAAAAAAAAAAAATTACTTTTTACTTTTCTTTGCCTCCAAAGCAAGCTAAAACTCTCACACTAAACTGAAAATACGATGTTGGTTAAAAGTATTTTGCCAGTGAGACAAAACACAGCAAAAGATTAATCTGATATTTATCTTAATAGAATAATGGCAAAGGGATTTAATGGGATTAATAAACTGACTGAAGAATGCTTTGGTCAACTACCAGCTAGAAATTCAACATCCCATGTAAGAAATCTCTACATCTGGCTAATTTTGCCAATGCTAAATTGATTGTTCAAGTGATCCCAGCTTTGGAGTGGTTGAGTGTTTTTTTTCCTGTGTAACATAAACACCCTCACAAGCAGAATCCCTCCACTGAAGCAGTAAGACTGTGATGAAGCCAGAGAATGGAGAAAATATATATATATATATATATAATATTACACCCGATCACATGCAAGCTGTTTGAGGCACTCCAATGTGATTTCATTCCCATCCTGCGGAAACTCTGCCTAGCATGCTCTAATAATGGAAATGTTTGGATTAGCCTACATTCAATCCATTTGCCTCAGCACGTCACCAAATGTGAGCTACACCATCAGCCTAGATGACTAACTATTTGTAATATAGTTGTAGCTTTCTTGTAGCTGTGGCAGTCGGAGGTCATTAGTGAGGCAAGGTTTGCGGAAGACACATTACTAATGCATTAGACCAAATGATCTGGTTGGAATAACTAAAGCAGCTTTTCAGATACACAAGGTCTTCCCTGGAATAGACCAGAAGTGTACTAGAAGCCATTTGCTCCCATTCTCCTTCGTGCTCACAGAGTAGTTGTATCAGCTGAAGCTCTAGGCTGAAAGTCAGCAATGACCATATTTTGAGATTCAGTGGAAGTGTGTGACTGTTGTGGGATTCAGCTCGGAACTACTGCACTGCTAAAGAACAAAATGGGATCACTCAGGCATCTTGAAATCCACACACAGAGGATGAAGCAGTCATGTTAGCAGGCAAGGATTGAAAATGAAAAAAAAAGGAAGAGAATACACTATTGTCAGAGAAATAGGCAGCTGCAGAGGTGCAGACCCTTCTGTGTTTTATACCAATTGATGCGCATTTTAACATAGCATCTACAGGTTTTCTGACAGGGTAACAAGCAAATACATGCTCAACTTTGAGTATAGCTTCCTGAGCCCTTTCATAGTGCTTAGACTGAATATATACGTCTAGATTTCTGGTTTTGTTTTACCAACAGAAACAACAGGTTTCTGAGAGTCTGAGGGATAGGTACTGCATCACTACTAATTTGATTAGAAGTCTGAATGCACTAGACTTTTAACAAAGAAACTTTTTTTTTCCAATATATGAAGCATTTGGGCATGTTCAATTGCTGTCAACAAATATCAAAAGATGCAAATAATTTTTAACTCTATGGCTAAAACATAAATGCCTTGTTGTCTCAGCAGCATAGCTCTTGGTCTTGACCTCCACCATCTCTGAGGACACTGGAGTTCTTTAGACTAAACAAGAGCTGAATTCCTAGGGTAGAAGGTACTGTAATAAAATCAAATCAGAACACAATCAGCTCACATTAGCTTAAGAATCTAGCCATTTTTTTCCTTACCTATTGTTTGCTGGTCACCCTTAAATTTAAAAGAAAGAAGCTGGGTTCATTTTACTGACAGCCCCAAGAAATGCATTGATGTCTGAAGAGTGCTACTTTGGGAAACTTTAACGAGGAAAGGGGGAACCTTAGCCTGTTAAATCATTTTGGGAGACCACAGAAGCCAAAACCTGAAGGATGCCCTAATATCCCTTCCCCTTTCTTAGGAGAACAGGCAGCGTGAGCATCACTCACGTTTTCTACGACATGAGGGCGTTCAAAAAAGTGGTGATGGGGGTGTGGGGGTGTAATCGTAAAGCCAAAATTCCTCGAGGCTTGGGAGCCGCGGGGCGGGCGGCTCGGGGGGCGCTGCCGTGCGGGGCCACCGGGGGGCGCTGCCGCCCCGCGCCCATCCCCGCTGCATCCCGGCCGGTCGGCAGGAGAAGGGCAGTTTTTTTCCCTTTGAGGTCCCGTCATTCCTGTATAAACAAGTTACGTTCAAGTGTTTAGGATATAAATTACGACCATGCAGGCTTGCCTCGGAAAGAATGTAAACACAGCACTGTGGTCGGAGCAAACTCTGAAACTGACTTTATAATTTATCACAGGCCCTGAGAAGCTCGGGGAAGAAAAGGGCACGTTTGAGCATAGATATATGTTTTAAAAGATGAAGAATTTTATCTATGGATATAATTACGTAAATATTTTATATGCGTATGTGTATATGTACAATCATTAAGGTTGGAAAAGACCTCTAAGATGACCGAGTCCAACATTCAGTCCAACAATATGCATGTATACACTTGTAAATATGCCATTTTTAAAGAAACTTGCGCTTTTCAGTTGTCGGGTGAGGGACTGGGGAGAACCGTGCGGCGTGGCAGGGCTGCCCCTGCTTGCGTGTCCCCTCAGTGGGAGGGGACGGGCTGCGCGGGGGGCTGGCTAGGTCACAGCCGTGGTCGTGGCCACCCCTCGGGCCGAGGTGAGCCTTGTCTTAAGTGTGCGGGGCATCCCCTGAGTGTGCGGAGCATCCCCTGCGTGTGCGGAGCATCCCCTGCCTGTGCGGAGCATCCCCTGCCTGTGCGGAGCATCCCCTGAGTGTGCGGAGCATCCCCTGCCTGTGCGGAGAATCCCCTGCCTGTGCGGAGCATCCCCTGCCTGTGCGGAGCATCCCCTGCCTGTGCGGAGCATCCCCTGAGTGTGCGGAGCATCCCCTGCCTGTGCGGAGCATCCCCTGCCTGTGCGGAGCATCCCCTGCCTGTGCGGAGCATCCCCTGCCCGTGCCGAACATCCCTCTGCGTGTGCTGGGCATCCTTTGCATGAGGGGAGCAGCCCCTGCGTGTGCGGAGCATCCCCACGCGTGTGCGGGGTATCCCTCTGCGTGTGCGGAGCATCCCCTGCCTGTGCCGAGCATCCCCTGCACGTGCGGAGCATCCTCTGCGTGTGTGGAGCATCCCTCTGCGTGTGCGGAGCATCCCAGGCGTGTGCGGGGCCCGGGGACCAGGCGGCCTGGATCTGCGGGATGCGCAGAGAAGTAGGTCCCGGAGCCCGGCCCCGCACCTCGGTCTCTCAGCCCTCGCCGGGCACGGTGGCATCTTGGGGACAGGGTTTGTTTTGCCTGGGGTACTTGTGTGTGTGTGTTTGTATTTTCTTTCGTTCCTTATTTTTTTTTAATTTCCTTTCTTTTTTTTTTTCTTTTTCCCCAGCTCCATTCACTGACCACGCCATTCTTGGTCCCTCCCCTTATCAAGGCACAGTCTTATCGCAGATCTTTCTCGTCGCCCCTATCTCGTGACTTTCCCCCCCAGATGCACAGGGGCTGCTGTACCCGCGCCTGGAAAGGACACGGGGACACCCGGACAGCGGGAAGGGCGTTTCGGGACAGGGGAAGCCTGGACCCTGCTGCTTTTGTGCCCCCTGCCCCGGTTCTTTCCCCCGTGGGAAGTGGGTGAGGGTGGGCAGTGCAGCCCAGAGACCACGGCACTGGCCACCTCGGGTTAACCCCTCGCTCACCTCCTCCTCCAGCAGCCGGCGGATTTGGAATTGCAGCTTCAACGATCTCGGATGCTGGGGTGGAAGAGTTTTTCCCAGAAGGAGATAAGGAAAAATAAGCGACTGTTCAGTGCATAGTCGTTTATATACATTTTATTGGAAAAAAAAATTTTGTACATCAAAATATTTTGGCAAACTGTAAAAAGTATACATAAGTGCAAATATATTCTCCTTTTAAAGCAATAGTGTGTGAGTATACACAAGATTTATTTAAAATATCTTTTTAAAAAATATTGTGGTAGAAAACAACTTTTGTAAAAATAAAACACAAAACACTGTATTGCTGCAATACTGGAAAACATGGAACTTTTCTTAAAGTCTATACAGGAAAGGGCTAAACAATACTGTTTTAATAATATTGATCGGTCGGTGCTGAAGTCCATAGAAAGTGTCCTTGGGAGAGGAAAAAAAAAAAAAAAAAAAGAACTAAATTTACCACCAGTGCAATGGAAGGGGAATCCTCGCAGGTGCTGAGCTGGGAGATTTATTTTTCCCAATCAAAGGCACTTTCTCGTACAAAAATATATCGAATTATTCCCCTTCTCACGGATCGCTTCTTTAGATCACAGAAAGGCCATTTAGGATTGAGGTGGTCAGGCTTGGCATAAGGACTCTGAGGTCCCACCTAATCCAACACGTCACACACGGTATTTTTCTTTCAGGGAGAGCTTTGGAGCATTATATCTGTTGTACGTGTCCTTCAAGGGCTGGAGGGGGACCGAAACCGCTGCTTCCTTAGGTAATTTTGCTACGTGACTCGTGTACTATCAATGCTATCAGAGTGCACATTACATTTAACCTGCGTGGGTCCGTCTATAGCTCGACTCCGCTCGGCGCCCCCCGATTGTCTCTGTTGGGGCGCCGCCTTCACATCACGCAGGGCTTGATGTCCTGGCAGACGCTTTGGTGGTGGTGGTGGTGGTAGTAAGATCCACTGGCGGAGGGGTGAAACGAAGAAATGCCGTTAAAATTGAGGACAAAATCTTTCCTGTCGCACACCGGGGAAGGGTGATGCTGGTAGCGAGGCAACCCCACTGCAAGAGAAGGAAAGAACAAGAGCTGCTCAGCTGTCGGGTGGCTCTGGCCGGGCGGAGCAGCCCTTTCTCCCGCACCCGCTGAGGGAACAGGCTGCGTGCAGCGAAGCTGACACGTTGCTTCTCTTCCCGAGGTCTCGGCTCCCTCCTGCAAGGTCTGGGACCTCCTCTCTACCTTTCCCGGACTAGGCGCTCCCCCTGAAGTCTGACCCTCTTGCAAGGCTGAAAGAGCGACTGATCCTACCACCCCGACCGAGGAGGAGGGCGGGGATCCCCCCATCGCCCCCGAACGGGCTCTGGACCGCGCTCCTACGAGCCCCAGTGCTGGCTCTGCGGGGATGTTATAAACCGCACAGGCTGGGGAGAAAGCGGCTTGCGGAGGCGGGTACCCACTCGCGCGCCTCTCCCGCATCCCGGGTGCGTGTTATCCCCGAGCATCCCTCCCGTGCTGGCGCGCGGCCCCTCCGCCTGCATTTATCGGTGCGGAGGGCCGGCGCAGCCTCTGCGCAAGGTGTAGGGGAGGGAGTGCGCGTGTGCGGGCGAGGAGTGATGCCGTTTGCTTGCCCGCAGCCCTTTGAACCAGAGATACCCATCTTTTCTCCCTCTTCCTCCTCCCTACCCCACTCCTAGGAGGTTTTTGCTCTTGGTGAATGACTGCAGGTTGAATTCCAACCACGATCCGTTTGCGCGTTGATATTGTGTTTATTTACGCATGTACGAGCCGCACCCCTTTTCTAGTGTTCTTGCTTTCTTAAACATAGCACACAGACCGAGAACATCCTATGGTTCGTCACCAACAACAGAAACGCATCCGCCACACCGACAAAAATGACCGTAGAAGTTCCCATTTTTGTTTCCCACAGCTTAAGGCAGCCTTGCAGGGGACAAAGTCCCAGGCCTCCGTGGGAGATACCCGCCCCTCCGGCCCGGCCCCAGCCAGCGCCGTGCTGGGGATTTTCAGTCTGGCAGAGTTCCTACTGGACCCTGCGGGGGTTGGGGAGAGCTGCCTGAGCGAGGTCTGCAAGGTAGAGCCAGAGAGGGATTGGATTTGGCGTGTGGATGTCAAACTGGGCTAGCGGGATCCTGTCAAATGTGACCGAGGGTCGGGGGGGGGGGGGAAAAGAGAAAGAAAATAAAAAATAAAAGACAAAGAAAATAAAAAGATAAAAGGCAAAGAAAACTTAAAAAAAATAAAAGAAAAACAAAAGAAAAAAAAAAGAAGGAGGGAGGGAAACGTCCCTGGTTTTCCCCAGGGTGTCGGAGCCGACCCCTTCGGCGCGGCGCGCACAGCCCGTCTCCTCCGGCACTGTCCCCTCCTTCACCCCGCAGAGCTCACTTTATAAAAGTGATTATTTCGCTGGATTTCCTCGGCTTTCTAATAACCCTGCTGGTATGCTCGCCATAAACCGGGGCACTTTATTACAATCCTGATTCAATCATTTAGCAGGATTTAATAGTGTGCGAAAAAAATCCACTCCACCCTTCACCCCCCAGCTTCAAAATCCTTTTAGCAGAACCGAGCCTCCTGTTTCCAATTTCTGGTTCTCTTATTCTTGGGTGTGATGCGAATTCAAGGTTTTAAGTCAACCCTGTCGCTGTCACGACTAGGCGATTATTGACCGATTTCAGCTGAATTTGCTTTGCTTTTAACTAAAAGAAAGGCGAAATACGCTTGCTACTGCTTCTGTGGGGAGAAGAGAAGAAAGATTATTGCTGGTAATATTTATGAATGAAGGAGTATGGATCGGTTTTCTCCATCTCCTTTCATTCTACTAAAATGTTTGAGCCACAGACTTTTTACGTAGCGCACACAAATGAGGATTGTATCCACGCCAAAAAAAAAACAAAACAAAAACAACAAAAAACCCAAAAACCAAACAAAACCCCAAACTTAAACCGCTAGGTGTTTGGGGTGGTTTTTTTCAGTCAGTCAAGCAAGACACGGGGATGATTTCCACTAAAGACCTGGGCCAAGATCCTGGAGAAAATAAGCGGAGAAGCGCCGTTTTGCAAAGCGGTGGCATTAAATCTGAGCTGCTGGAAGCGGACGCTTGTCGTTGGCATTAAGAAAGCGTCCATCGGTCTGTCAGTTTGTCCAGCCGTCCTTGAACAGAAACCATTCGTATTTAAACCCCAGCCTTGGAAACCGCGGTGGACGCTTCTTAGGGGACCGGATCCCTTCCTCTCTCTCCTTCTGCTATTTGTTTTCAAGAGCTGTTATTCGGCCGATTCGAAAGGAAAAATTCTCTTCCAGGAATGGCCTTTCCCACCTCGGGTGTCTGGCAGGAGGAAGGGGCAGGTGCCTCCCAGCCCCGCTCCCCGGGCCAACCCCGGGGGCCACCAGGAGTAAAACAAGGAGTAAAACTCCACAAGGAGTAAATCGAACAGACGGGGGAAAAAATAAAAAAAAAACAAATAAATAAAAGAAAAGAGAGGAAAGGAAAACAAATAAACAAAAATATTCAAAGCAAAAATATTCCATGTAATAACAAACAACAAAGCAAAGAAGCAATTCCTAATGGTAAAGGTACGTATTTCAGCAGAGGATACGCTTGTGAATCCTCCGGATTCCCAAACCGCAAGGAAGGCCGACACGAATCCCTGAAAAGCGGGTTTAAGCCTCGGCAGCAGCGCCCCGTGGGGCACGGAGGAGCCCATCTGGGGTGGCACCGCGGCCAGACGGAGACCCGCTCCGCAGCCGCCTCTCCCCGGGAGCCTCATCGGGGCTATTTAGGGTTTGAGGTTGTTTTGGCTTTGGTTTAATTTTTATTAAGGGAGGGAAAAATTGCAACCGCATGGTCTCCCCTGAGACTCCAAGTGCCTTCGGCGGCGATGGCAAAGCGGCTTCCCTGGCGACGAGGCTCTCAGGTCGCCCTCCCCTCGGCGGCAGCAGGCGGTGGGGGGGCCGGGACAGGCTGCGGAGCTCGCAGGAGGACAGCAAAGTGATTGACAGGCGCCCAAGGAGGGGGCGGGAAGGGACCCAGAGCCGAGGGTCGCCTGTATTTGTTACTTGTTGAAATTCCCATAAAATTGAACAAGACCCCGCTCTCATAGGGGTTAAGTCAGGCTAAAATCCTCTTCGGTGTGGTCCAGCCCAGACTGTCTTTGTTTGCTTAACCTCTGGGACCCACGTTTAAAAGGGCTATTTGGAAAATTTCCCCGTAAGAGCCCAACATCTTTTACCCATTTCTGTGCTCGGATTTTTCTGAGCAGACATTGTCTGCGATCACTGGCCGTGGGGGTGGGAGACAGAGACCAGAAAACTCTTTTCCCTCCTCTTGCAGAAATACTCGGGATCCGCTTCAATCTTTCTCGCTTTTTTTTTTTTTTTTTTTTTCCCCACCAAGACAAGCGTGGGGATTTTCACCCCCTCGGGGGCTCGGGGGTTGGTATTTAACGCCTTTTTTGATTACCCCGCGGTTCACCGACCGCGGCCGCGCTCCCCGCTAAGCGGAGCCGCAGCCCTCGGCTCGTCCCCAACACCCGAGGGGGGCCGGAGGGCCTCGCGAGCCGGGATGGAACGAGGACGGAGCCGGGAAAAAGCCGTGACGGAGCCGAGCCTGCCTCGAAGCGCTCCCTCTCGGAGCCCGGCGAGGAGGGACGCTCGCAGCCCTAAGCAGCCCGCCCCCTCCAGCCTTTTCCCCCGTCCCGAAACAGAACAGCTCCAACCGCCTTCTCGCAGACCATGTCCCTCTTTTTTGTTTTTTTTTCCTACGCTGTGGAGGCCGGGACTCCCCCCCGCACCCCCCCCCCCCCCCCCCCCACCGCGTCCCTACCTGAGAGGTCGTCGCGGGGGCTCTGGTGCAGGTAGCCCTGCTCCAGGGAGTAGGAGGGCACGCCGGAGTGGAGGCCGGAGGAGGCCCCGTTGGCGGCGGGGATGCCCTGCTGCTTAATGTAGGGCGAGGCCCCCGAGGCTGTCCAGTGAGCCGAAGGGCTCGTGTAGGGCGAGTGGCACTCGATGGCGCTCGCCACGGCCGGCGAGGAGGGCACGGGGCTGCTGCTGCTGTCGGGGCCGTATTCCCCGTTGGCAGTCACCGGGCAGCTGGCCATGTAGGTCGAGCCGGGGTTGGGCGACATGTGCGGGACGTGGTGGCCGCCGCCGAGTCCCTCGTAGCCGCCGGCCATGGCGTTGGGCATCATGTCGAGGTTGTAGCCGTTGGAGTGGCAGGCGAGGGAGGCGGGGGGCGCCTGGAAGTCGAAGCCCTGCGGGAGGATGGAGGCGCCGAAGCCCAGCCCGTTCATCATGCGGTACATGGGCTTCAGCGCCTGGCATTTTCTCCTGAAGCCGCGGGGCCGCCGTCGGAAGGAGCCCTCCTCGAACATGAACTCGCTGGCCGGGTCGATGGTCCAGTAGTGGCCCTTGCCCGGGCGGCCCAGCCCCTTGGGCAGCTTGATGAAGCACTCGTTGAGGGAGAGGTTGTGGCGCACGGAGTTCTTCCAGCCCTGGTAGGAGCCGCGGAAGAAGGGGAAGCGGGCCTGCAGGAACTGGTAGATCTCGCTGAGGGTCAGGCGCTTGGAGGGAGAGCTCTGGATGGCCATGACGATGAGGGCGATGTAGGAGTAAGGGGGCTTCTCGGGTCGCCGCAGCCCGGAGCTGGCCTTCTTGCTCTTGGAGGACGCCGCCGCCGCCGAGGAGGAGGAGGAGGAGGTGGAGGTGGAGGAAGAGGAGGTGGAGGTCTCCAGGGCGGAGGAGGGCGGCCGGCTCATCTGGAGAGCTCCGGGAGCCGGGCTGCGGGAGCGGAGAGGGACGGGGGGCTCCAGCCGCTGCTGGCCGCTCTCGGTGGTCATCTGGCGGAGGGAGGGGAATGGGGCAGGGTGGGGTGAGGCAGGGAGGGAAGGGGGGGAGCAGCGCGGGGTGGGTACCGGGGAGGGGGGTGCCCGGCGCGGGGAGAGCGGGGCGGGGGGGGCGGTGGGAGCCGCTGTCCTGCGGGCGCCTCCTCAGCGCGGCGGGGCGGCGGCAGCGCCCTGCGCATCCCTCCTCGCCGTTCCTTGCGCAATGGCTCCTCTGCTTTCCGCCGGAGCCAGGCGCTGGAGGGATGGACCGGACCGGCCCCGGCCCCCGCCCCCCCGCCTCCCGCGGAGGCTCCGCTCAGCGCCGCTTCCTCCGCTGCCCCCCACCTGGGCACCGTTCCTTTGCCTAATCCGGCAAGGGGAGGAAGCGCAAGAGCCCCCCCTCCAATCTCTTTCGCGCTGTTATTCTTTCATATATACTTTTTTTTTTTCTAGTGCGACCGCCTATCGGTTCCTTCAATCTTGGTCTTTTTTTTTTTTTTTTTATTCCGCAGACTCTCCTTATTCCGGCCAAGAAATCAGCAGAGACAGAGAGAGGGAGTGAGGAGCAGAAGAGGGGAGGGGGGAGAGACCATCCCCTTTCCAGCTGGCCTCTGTCCACCCGTCATCTGGGGCAGGAGGCGCTGCTGCCGCTACTGCTGCCGCACCATCCCCTGCTCGTCCTCTCTTACCGACACCATTTACCTCATCCTCGGGGGCTTTCGTGGCCCCGCAGGCCCCGGTCTGCCAGGGGACGAAGGGAGAAGGTGCCAGCCCTGAGCTGCCCCGAGGCACACGGGCACCGGGCGCAGGGGCGTGTGAGGGGTTTGACCGCCCTGCGGAGCCGCGGGCAGCCGTGTCCGCTGCTCCTCAAGCCTGCCAGACCCCCCTTTATTAAAGACTTCTCGCTACCTCTTGCCACCCTCCCCGTATAAAACGTAATTCATTTTACAGGGCGGAAGGTCCGAGGATGCCCCCTCCCTCCCGGCCCCGGGGCAGCGGGGGGGTCGAGAGCGCCGTTCGCCGTAGGAAACAGGGCACCGGGGGGGTGGAATGGGGACAGGGAGGAGAGCGGCCCCGGGAGGCGCAGACCCGCTCCAGATGATGGAGGAGGCTCCGGCATCAAACTGGAGACGTAAGGGGAACGGCGGCAGAGCGGACAGGGATGTTGGACCAAAGGCACGAGGGTGGGAAGGACCCGGGCGCAGCGGGACGCCGTGTGTGTGTGTGTCTGTGTGTCTGTGTGTCCGTCTGTCTCCAGCGCAGCTTAGTGCTGAGAGCTCGCTGGTGGGTACGGGCAGGGAGGGGGTGGGGCTGGTCCCAGACAGTGACCTGCAGTTGAGTGGAAGCAGGCTTTTTCCATCAAACTCTGCCTGGATACCACACACAGAGCCCAAGTGTCAGTTTACTGCCCTGAGCCCGGCTCCTTTTCCCTAAGCTCCACAGTAATTAGACAAAGAAAACCTAAATTAACTGAACAGGCGTCGACAGCTTCCTCCAGATCACCAGTGCTACATACATGGGAATGTGTCCGAAAATGGCTTGATTGTACCTGAGGATCAGCTAAGAAAAACACTACCAAGCCCAGCAATGTTTACTAGGCATTTTTAATAGAAAAAAAAATGACCGTCCTGTCGATAGACCGTGTTTACCTTTTCCGTGGCATATATTTAGATAGTTTCTATCGTAAAAAGAAAACATTTTAAAAATCTATCAATCTATCTATCTATCTATCTATCTATCTATCTATCTATCTATCTATCTTACTATTTTTTTCCTAGAGCAGCAGGGAGGCCGACGTGTGATTCCTGATCTCTTTGTAACGACCTGTTCGGAATATTAAATACATATATACATAGATATATGTGGTTTTACCCATAAACATCTTTCCCTCCTCTAGACAGGCGAGGGAGAGTCCTGTACCTCCTGCTGCACGAGACACCTATCTATGTATCATTCTCGTCGGGAAGATCAATCTACTAAATGTACAGGATGGGGGCTGGAAGGTGTTGCCTGAAAATCACTCTAACCCAGCCCCGTTTCAGATAACTCGTTTGATTCATTAATCTTAGGTGAGCGGGAAGATTCATTTACTCCCGACACAGATGCCACGATAGACGAAGGTGTCGTTGCTTTCTCCGCGGTGCGAAACAGGACGGACAATGAAACAGAACTGGGCAGGGCAGCCCTGTGACAGAGCCATATGCTGCTTCAGTCGCGATTTGACACAGCCCTAAGAGGAAAATCGGGGGTAAAACATTCAGTCAACAGACGTCTACCTGTTAGCAATATCCTTTTTTTTTTTTTTTTTTTTTTTGTTAGAACCATAGCATTAAGAACTCTCCAAGACATGGTCCCGAGACTTTAAAAGATGGTTTGATGTGCCTATGATTAAATAGAAGTGCATTTGCTATTTGATGGAGATGTTTATTTTGGTTGGTGTATCCATTTCTGAGCTGATCCCAGCTTTGGAGCACAACTGGTTTGTTTTACCAGAGTATACGGAAATTAAACTTTTTGGCAGATTTGGTTACTCAGATGTTGTTCTATAATCATCGTTTTTATTCTAGGAAATCTCTTCATTATTGCGGTTTCAGTTTCATGTTCATAACACAGTCCCCTCTGCTTCGTGGGCTAAATGAAATAACTTAGACTAAACCAGTTAAGAAAATGGGAGACAAATACGAAAGATAAATGTTTACAGTTATCTTGGAGTCTTTTTTTTTCTTCTTCTTCTTCTCTCCTCCCTTCCTGCCCTGTTCTTTCTTTCTTTTCTTTCTTTCTTGTTTTTTTTTTTTTTAATTTTTTTCCCCTGTTCTTTTCTTCTCTTTTTTAACTGCGTGCTTCAGGCTCTTTCCTCTCCTCTGAGGTCCTGCAGATGAGAAGCGTTTTTTCAATTAAACTCGAGACTGAAACTTAAACAAATCCCTCCAGTACTGTAAAAGTGCGTTTCCTTAAGCCCTGGAGGATTTTCCTCCAACTGTCAGTTTGGGGGTGCCTGGATTTAGATCTCGATCTCCGGCGGCTGACAGCGATCCCTTTCCGCATGAGGGGCATGCGGGCATTTTAACGAGCTGGAGGAGCCGAGCGGGGGGGCTGCAGCCAGGCCGGGAGGGGAAGGGACCCGGGCTGGTCCTGCCCCGTCCTGTGTGCTGCTCCCGGACCTCTTGACTTCTCGGGACCTCTGGCAGTAGCCGTGCGATCCCGATGTTTGTTTGGAGAGTTTTTTCCTCTTTATATTCGCCCCCTTCCCCTTTTTTTTTTCTCTTGTGTACTCAATGGGTAGCAGGCGTGATTCTTTATAGACATCTCCCTGCCATCAGGACCCTTCTTCCCAGCTCCAGCTGAAGGATTGTTCTCTCTTTCCTTTCCCGAGGCAGAGGAAAAGGGGAGACGGCATTCGAGGGGCTGAAACGCCTCCCATCTCAAGGGCAGACAAGGACATCCAGTGCAAACGCAAGGGCCTACCTCTCCTTAAGGGAAAAACAATCCGGCTGACCCCCAAAACACCAGCAGAGAAGGGGCATCCCTCTCTTAGCATTTTGTAGAGGGTTACCTCAGGTATTGCCAGGTGGGTTTGGCTGTCTTCCCTTGGGGATTTTCCCGGCAGTGCCTAGATGTGAGGGAAGCTAATCCCAGGTCAGGACACCCCCGTGAATGAAATCGCCGTGAACTAGCAGGGCTGCGCTTTCCCCTTTCCCCTGTTACACGGCTCTGCCCGGGGAGGCTTTGTTCGGTGCCCGAGGACGGGGAGACAGACCGGGCGAGAAACAAAAGTTTGGGCAAGAAACCAGCCGAGAAGCAGAATCTATTCGCCCTTGGGCAAGTGTTTTCCAGGGGGGCAAATGGCCCCAGCAGGTGGGAGAAGAGGAGCCACCCAACCCTGGACCCCGGCTCCCGGGCGCGTCCCGCAGCGAGCTCTGAACGCAGGAGATGCGATGATATTCTCCTCCCTCTTCGGACAGGTTCTGCTTTCCCTGGCGTTTGGTCTCTTCTGCAGGCTGAGGAGAATTTCTCGGCTATTAGACTTTCCAGAAGGGCACCCCCAGCCTAAGATTTCGTTGCCACGTTGACCCCCTATCTCCACCCCCCTTTGCCCTTCTCCTTCCACGACTGCCTCCAGCCTCTGCATCGCTTTCCATCCTTATCGCTGCACGGAGCCGGGGCAGAAAGACACCTCGGGACCCTGAGGTGCCCACGTTCTGTCCGAGCTCGCCAAGTCCAGGCTTTAGCAAAGCCGACTTGCACCCAGGGGGTGTTGGGGGTGCCGAGGGTGGATCTGCCGGGGCCCCGAGGGCTGCTCCTCACGCTACTTTCCACCGTGATCCCCAGAAACGGAGTAACTTGATGGAGGAGACCTGCTGCCCTGCAGATACCTGCACAAAGACACGCTCCGCGTGTAATTATAGCACCGATTTTGCAAGTGTTATGCCCCCCCCCCCCGCCCCGAAGTACTTCCACCAAGTGTTTGTGTGGGTAGACTTCGCTTTTCCTATGCCAGATGACAAAGTTAAAGATTATATCCCCTCCCAGCTCCGCACAGCTCCGACTGAACTTCCCGGGGCATCAAAATAAACCCCCTACAGCGGTCAGGATATAGGTCACCACTCTAAAAGGAAACACAACCCTTCCAAAAATATAAAACATCTTTTGACGTAAAAAAAAAAAAAAATACCCTTTTGTCTCCGAGCATCCTCTGTCAGTGTAAATAAAACGTGACAAGCACAGGGTAAAATAAGAAGCGGGATGTTTCGAGCCGAGAGCGGAGGCAGCGCGGGCAGCAGGCAGCTCCGGGCAGGTGGAGGGGCTGCCGAGCTCCTGGGGAGCAGTCTGCTCGCTGGCTATGGGAAGACGCTGAGAAAGAGATGGGATCCCGTCCCCCTCCCCGCCGCACGTCCCCCTGGTGAAGGTCGCCCAAGAGGCAGCGGCGTCAGTGCAAAAGTCTTAGCGGCAGTTCTTGTCGTGGGATTCGTCGTGTCTCTGCAAGGCTGTAGGAAAAGTCACCCCTTAATCCTGCTCCGCATACCCCGCTGACAGCCGAGAAAAAGGCAAGCAGGGTTTGGCCCGAGATCTGAACACACGGCACCTTTTTGACTGGCTTCTCCCCCGCCCAAGTTTACATTCCGATCAAATGAGATTTCTGACTTTACACATTGTCAATAATTTTCATACACGCTCGACCTTAATTACTTTCCACACCATTTGCAGCAGACAAATGGTTTCAGCGGGGCTGGGAAGCCCGCGGTGCCCCCGGCTTTGGCAGGGGCGCTGCTCCTTTCTCCCTGCTCCCCGCCGCCCCCCGGACGCCCCCCTTTCTCCAGCATCCTCTGCCCTAAAGCCCCGCCGGGGGGGGGTCCTCTTCCCGCAGAAACCCGAGTGGAAATCAGAGAGGGAAGCTGGGGGAGCTGGGTGGGATGCTCTGCATCTCGGAGGGGGGGTGGGTTTGTTTTAACGGGGGTGCGGGGCGATGCGCGCAGCCGCAGCCTTGAGCGCCCCTCACCCGCGTCGCGGCGGCACCCGCGGAGCGCGGCTCGTCCGCAGCCGCGGCCGCGCGGCCCGGGGAGGCGCTAATCAGGAGCAGGTTTCCTTGTCTCCTCCCGCCCCCTCTCCTTTCGTGAGAGGTTTTCATTAATTTTTAAGTAAAGCCCATAAAACGTAACGACCCACTCAAAGGTAGGGCCGAGTTACCGAGTGCCGGATTATTACATGATTTACGAACATAGTTTGGAAAAAAGTAATAATCCAAGCTAGCACCTCAGGACTGAGCCTGCCAAAGCCGGGCACGGCCCTGCCACCTCCCTCCTCGGCGACCCTCGAGGTGGTGGGGATAGGAAACGCTAAAGCCGATATTACATTATTTTTTTGCGTGTGTACGTGTGTTTTTACGGGCTGGATCTCCCCGTTCCACCCCCCCCGCCCCCCCCGCCCCCTTTTTTTACATCGGTACCTTCAAAACCCCGGGCTACTGCTATTCCCTACTAGATCAAAGGAGAAGGGATGGGCGGGGGGAGGGGACAGTGTCTCCTGGGTTCGTGTCCCCCCTCTCTTTCCATCACCCTTTCTCTCTTTCCCTCCTCCATCCGGGAGGCTTTTTATTGATGAACTGCCTCCGAGACCCCGCAAGAAATGTCCCTGAAGGGTTTAGACAATTCATCAGCCATCACTTTCGGTATCTGCTTCCTCCCTTTCAAATACAATCCTGGCACACCCGCCAGGAGGGGAGGGGAACACGCTTGAGACCAACAGCTACATAATCAACGTCAAAAAGATACCACTGACCTTTCGGAAATACGAAGTGTGGGCCAAAAAACCCTCCACGGGATTTAATTTTTTTTTCTTCCCCCCAGTTTGTTGTTTTTTTTAATAAAAAAAACTTTCACTGACTCAGTATTTAAGCCATTATTGCTCGTTTTCCCAAATTCATTAGGGCAGATCCATCTCTCCCACCGCAACAGCGGAGGGGACACCAAAGAAAAAAAAAAAAAAAAAAAAGAAGAAAAAAGAATTGAAACCCCCAAAGGTGAATATTCAAAACGATGCCCCTTTGAGGCTCTTGGAGCTGCAGTGTCTCCGGGGCACAGGGATGCCCCGGGGGAGCCCCCCGTCCCCCGCCGGCTCCGCTGGGTGGCGCTGAGCTCCCGGCCATGGGGGCTCCGGTCCCGCATCACCTGCCGGGGAGGGGGACTGCCCAGGGAGCACCCCCTGCCCCAGAGCCCTCACCCCCCAGCTTCAGCTCCAGCTCTCCGATAGTCTCTGAGCCGGTCAGTTAAAAAGAAAAACAACCAAACCTCTATATCGTTGTTGTTGTGGTTTATTGTTATTGTTATTATTATTATATTTTTCACCCCCTACTCAGATGAATTCTGCCACTGCATAGAGGTGAAGAGGGGTCCCCCAGACCTTGATGGTTTCAAAGATCCTCTTGTTTGGCTCTCATGTCATCCCTGCCTGTAACGCCAGTCATGCCTGTTTCTTGCCACAAAAATAAATTCCTAGGCTGACAGGTGAAGAGGGGCAGTGAGCTGGGGCGAGGGGTTCCTGAGAAAGGGGTCCCATCCCCCCTACCCCTATCCAGACCCTCCCCACTGCCCAGTGGGGTTTACACATGCTCCATCGCTCCAGAAGGGAAAACTCTCTCCTTGGGTTTGTCCCAGGGAAATGAAATATAGAATCATAGAACAGTTTGTGTCGGAAAAGATCTTAAAATTCACCTAGTTCCAAACCCTCTGCCATGAGCAGGGTCATCTCTCACCAGACCAGGCTGCCCAAGGCCCCATCCAACCTGGCCTTAAACACCCCCAGGGATGGGGCAGCCACAGCTTCCCCAGGCAACCCGCGCCAGTGCCTCACCATTCTCACAGTAAAGAAATTCCTTCCTATGCCTAGTCTAAATCTGCCCCGCTCCAGCTTATACCCATTCCCCTCTGTCCTATCACTACAAGCCTTTGTGAACAGTCCCTCCTCAGCTTTGTTGTAGCCCTTTCAGATACTGGAAGGTTGCCATAAGATCTCCTCGGAGCCTTCTCTTCTCCAGGCTGAACAACCCCAACTTTCTCAGCCTGTCCCTGTATGGGAGGTGCTCCAGCCCTGCTTATAAAGCCCTGCAATGCTTTTTAAACACAAGACTGACATCACACTTACATTATGTGTTCATCTTTAATAAAACTTTGAGGAGAGGTTTTATTGTTTGGACCGAGGGGAGAGGAAGAGTGAGATTAGTTTTGGGGTTCAGGTCACATGGTTCCTAAATAAATCCCGTGTTCTGGGGCTGGGCTGTGAATAGGGTCTATGTGAGCCAGGATCACCTTCTGCCACAACTGAAGGGGGAACCTGGGTATCAGCACCCTGGGGTGGATGGGCTCACCCCCTGGAGGAAGAGTGTATGCACCCAGGTGCAGGTTGCTTTTCTCCTGAGAGGACATTGAGGTTCTCCCCGTGCAGCCTGGCACCATGAAGGGAAAATACTGCTGCTTGGATGAGAAAAGCCGTTTGAACCACATGAGGGAAAAGGCAGAGAAATGTCCAAATCGACACACAGTCACAAAGGCTTTTTAATCCTCATTTGCCAAAACAAATTACCTTTAAAGGTGCGTGCTACATGCAAAGCAATGGATAACTTCAAGCACTAAATATATAGTAGTTAAATCCCTTTTCTATGCTTTTTTTTTTTTTAGTCTCCAGGAAAACAAAAATGCAAATAGAAATCAAACAAAAGAGAATGTATTTGAGGAAGAAGTTTTCCATTTCCTTTTACTTTTCTTTTGCTTTGTCCTCCATGCCGAAAGATTGCTGTCTTCTTCCCACACAGAGAACACTGTCCTTTCTTTGCTATTGCATATGTGGATGCCTGTCTTTCCTTGAGCCACTACGTGCAATAGCAGTATACTTAACCACTACATTAGCTCATTATTATCACTCTCCTTCTGGACCTGTCCCTGCCCTTCACTTGTGGCAAAGCTGTTAAAAAAAGGAGTGGACTAGGTAAGTGGGTATTGTGGGGGCAGTGTCCGTGGACTTGATTTTTAGGTCTGCTAGGAAAGAAAGCCATCACCCATTCTCTTATATGGAAAATACAGCAGCTCTGCTGCTCCCAATGGTGCAGAGGATAAAATGTCCTGTGTGTAGTTATTCAGATCCTTCTGTTATTTAAATGAGGCTTTTTCCTCTTTTACTCCTCCTGTTCTCATGAAATAAAAAACAAAACAAAACCAAAACCGCCTGTGGGCCTTAGTGGAGAAGGAACATATCTGTTTAACAGAAAACATCACATCTTTCCCTCTCCAAGCTGAATCTCATTACAAACTGTCTCTGAGAAACACTGGACCCAAAAGGACATGCCCTTTTCTCCAGACGAGAAGAATGCTAGTAGAGAAACTGATTGGAAGATTAAGCTGCTGCCAAAGTTGTCCTGCCAATAACTAATTTATTCTCTAAAGGATAACTGATTCCAACTTCTGAAATCTGCAGTGTGGATCCAAGGGGAAATTTGGCTCAAAAGAGGTAGCACGTTCAGTCTCTGAGCTTCAGAGAGAAATATGAATCTCTTGGTGGGGGTGGAGTCACGTCATTGCCTTTAAAAGTCTGAGCCCTTGTAGCACTCTGCGCCATTCATCTCAGCGGGACATCTGGGTGTAAAAATAACTAGCAGTGACATTTGTGCATATTCAGATTATGTCTCAGTGTTTGTCTTTCTTTTCAACCTGTCTCCAGTTTTAATCTAAAGTTATTTCTTCTCAGAGACTGGACTTAGCCCTGTGAAGTGACAAATCTCCAGCTGAAAGCTGGGAACAATAGGTTTATTATCAATTATGTAAACCCTAAATGGAACAACATAAAAGAGTTTATGTGTTGGGATACATACACAGACATCTGTGTATGTATATGTTTATGCACACATCCAACCCTTATGTACGTATCTCTATATGTTCATACTACATACACATATATGTACATTCATGTATATGTATATGTATATGTATATGTATGTGTATGTGTATGTGTATGTGTATGTGTATGTGTATGTGTATGTGTATGTGTATGTGTATATGTATATGTACATAGATACATGTGCAGTCAAGTTGCATTTGAAGCATCCTATGGGCCACTAAGTGATGTCAGGGAGAAAAACAGAGGTGAAATCTCAGCCAAAGCATTTTGAAAATAATACTCCATACTTAATTATGAAGGAGGTCTGATGTAACTGCATTTATATTGGTGACCTCTGCTACAAGTGAAAGTGATGTGGTGGGGTAAGTATTTTCCAGATAGGTGAATGGATGATGCCTTTAGTTTACAGGGTTGGAGCAATGTGAGAGAAAAATGCCTTACTTATGTGATTGCTCATCTTCCCCATGAATACTGCTATCATTTAGGACTTCTGACACTTGTCATGATGGCACATAGAAATTCTTATATTTGAAGGACTTTTGCGATCTTGACATTTCTTATCAGTGCTATCTGAGTGGCTCACCCCACATCCTGAATTGCTGACAAGCTGTCAGCTACCCCTGGCTAGATCTGGCAAGAAAGCAAGTCCAGCAGCAGCATGGGGGAAGACAGAAGAAAGACTGAGAAGAGTGAACTCAACAAAATAGCTCTTCAGAGTAAGGAAAGGTGTAAAAGCTTATGTGACCAAAGAAGCCAGTGCTAAACCCAAACCTTAGCTTGAAACCCAGAGCAGTCTTGCTGGGCAAGATAGGAGGATTACTTCTTATCCCACTGGCCTTGATTTTCCACTCACTTCCACTGCTATAAACAAGGAGTAATTCAGCTAAGTTAATGAAATTGCATTAGTGCAGGTCTGGTATACCAAACCTAGTGAAGCCAATGGAAATTTTAGTATGAACATGAGTAAATGCAAAAAAAAAAAAAAAGCCCTTAAAGCCTTCCTTACTTTTGCATGTTATTTATATATCAGCATTCATCAGTAGTGGTATCTCACTGCTATTGGAACAATGCAGACGCATTGAAAAAAGTGGAAGTGGTGCAGTTATTTTTGGGCTCATGCCATTGGGTGCAGTCCATTTCTGTGGCTGTGATTTGGTTCCCCATGAAACCACAATGAGAGGGTGTTCGATTGGCCTTGCTGTCAGGAGTTGGGGTGGAGTTTAAAGTAGCTGACAAGTGCATTAGAGAAAATAAATATAACTGGAATGCCTGGGAAGTTAGCTCAGCCAGAGTTAGAAAATAATTTGGACTGCTGTGAGAAGGAATATTTGAAAAAGTGATTCAGTAGGAAAATGCTTGGATTGGCCAGTAATCCCTAGTGCTGAGCACATTTTTTTTTATATTTCTATAATTATATTATTGCCAGCTACTGTGGGACAAATGACAAACAACATCTGGCCACAAAGCCATTTCAGAGTGATGGAAAAATCACTATAGCAGCAATTAAAATGCTTACTGCCAAAGAATAAAACAGCGTGCAGCAATTCAGTGAAACAGAGCACACTCTATAGTCAAGTTTTCCCCTCTCAGTTTCTAGTACAAGAGTGTAAATCTCAGTTGTATGATTTAGAGTAACTGCTTTCCCAAGGGGTTCCTGTAGTCTCTCCTGATCCATCAAAAAAAGCAACATTTTTGCCTCAAATTTTGATTGAATCTAGACGAAGCTTAATACATTCACAGCCATTGCTCTGGTAAAAAAAATGCACATTTCAATTACTGTTTGAGTATTTTTGATAAAACATCATTAGACTTAGAAAGCTAAAAATACATTTATTTGGTTTTATTTTTTGTTCTTTTCCCTTCTTTTTTTTTTCTTGATTTTCTTCCTCTTTTTTTTTTTTTTTTCCCTGAAGCTGATAAATGGTGAATGAAAAGACGATATTGAAAATTGCTTCCAGTTTGTCTTACTTCTGAGCATCTTCTGCATATGCTTGATTTATAGGTTTGCCCAGACAATTCTGGAATAAAAATAAAGATCCCACAGGTCCCCCGTACATATATATAATTCTATACCCAACACTTATGAAGAAACATGGGTGGATGTTTACAACTCAAGCCATATGATTTTTTCAGTTTACATAGAACTGTTTAAAAGATTTGTTCAAGAGCTGAGGTGTATACATCACTAGAATGATTACCTTTAAACTTTTGAAACTATATTTCAGCAACAATTTCCTTGTCTACAACTTTACAAGGCTGTAAATAGCCCCTGTGTGCATAATGAATTCTGACATCATAGGCCAGGGTTCTTACACACAGCAGGTTTTCCAGAACTTTTATTAGCAAGTTACACCTTGAGGCGAAACTAAACCCCCCAACTTTCTATTATAAATGTTACAATAAAATGTTCCTTTGAGTTTTCCTAAAGCTCAATGTTCCTTCTTTCTTCCCGTTCCAAGTAGTTCGTTCTGCAGTGTATATGGATTTGATACAGTTAGATTACACGGAAAATGTGTTTTGCTGCAGACATATAGGATATTTGATATTGTTACAAGGCATTTTTTAATGCTAGGCTTGCAAGACCAACATAACAAGGTGATAAAGAATAAGATTTCTTGCTCTTTCAATACTACAGTCATGACTGTTGCTATTCCTACATGGTGCATGTGTGTTGATCTTATATATTATCCAAGTGCTGGGTGTAACAAAAGTTCCAGTATGTTACAAAAATGGAATGGAAGGAGAAAGAGCCAAATATTATTTTTTTTTAAAACATTGAAGAGATACAGGCAGAGATGGACTTGCATGAAACTATTCCTTGTAGCCTATCTCTGTTTCTTTCCACCCACCATTGTAGCTAGCCCAGTTAAGAGTGCTGTTCTAGGTTCTTATGTACAACACCACAAAGCTGATGCAGCTGTAGTGGTCTTTCTCCTCTGCATTCCCACAGCGTGGTATACAGCAAGACCAGATTTTGAGAACAGAAACATATTGGGCTAGATAAAGTACTGTTTTATGTGTGATTTCCTTTTGATTGGTCGTACCCTTCCCCGCAGCTAGAAGTGATCTTGATTAGAGTAAATGAAGAGACATCCCTTCTGTCCTCTGCGTTGCTTCTAAGCAAGTCACGTCGGTTTAGATTCCTGGTCAGTAGGCTAGAGAATTTGATAGAGATTCTTGAGTTAGTCAAGAAACATACATTAGTTTCTAATCACAGGCTTTAAGTATTTCCTGAATCATTCTGCATGCCTAGGTGAAAAATGCAAATGGTAGCACATCCTGACTGTGTAACCTCTCCTCACAGTTCTTTCTGAAAAGAAAGGGTTTAGTGACCAACACCTCAGTGTGCTCTGGAACAAGAAACCTAGTCAAGGTGAATGGGTTTGTTCATGGTCTCTGCCTTTGAAGGTATTTATACAAACAGCTGTTTACTGAATGTACGATGCTGCCAGGCAGCCATGCAAACAGCCTCTATTTCTGTTAACAACACTCTTTTCCACTGTATTTTCAATTCTGTATGTGCTTCTATGTTTCTGCATCTCCTCTCGTCTGAATTACCATATTCCACACAGAGTACACACACAAAGCAAAAGGCTTTGGTTTGCATGGCCCCTTTGTGCCATTAGGATGGCAAGCTGTGGACAATACAGAGCCACTTACAGTTCGGATTCCTTTTCACCACAGTCTGTGGAAAAGCAGAATTCTCAGGTGAGATGGTCAAGGCAAGCATAGCCAGCACCATGCCCCAGTGCTAGAGCTTGGATTGCTAGAGGCAGTAGAATTCACTGTGGATCTCTATCAGGAAATAGCTTCTCCAGCAAGCTGATAACTCTTCTCCTTTTACAGACTCATCAAGTGAACATCAAAAATGGTGAGAGAGTTTTCCTTGGCCCATTTCCTATGGCAGCAAAGCATCTTCACAGCATTGCCCCTCCACCTTCTCAGTATACTGTAAGTTTCATTGTTGTTGAAGTAGGTTATCTTGAGGTCAGTAGGCTAACAGGGTGTTTGGATTTCCTAAAATTGTGCCTGTCCTTAAACGTGGCAAGTCGGATTGTTTACACACTGCTCTGTGAACCTGGACTGCACACTAAAAGCTGCACACAATGCTGCTATTTCTGCTTCTCTGCTCCCTTCCCCCTCTATGTAGGTATTTCAGCTTTCTGGGGGGGCTCATTAAGGTTCATAAAACACAGTAAAGAAGCTGGCTGGAGACACTCGTAATTCTACAGGTCCACCATGTGGGATATGCAATAAAAAAAATGCATAGCTAGAAAGAGATGTCCTCAATAAAAGACTTAATTGAAAGCAGCCCTGATGGTCAAAATGGTGTGGAGAGGAAGGAATTACTGTGACACTTGGGCTTGCATTTGTTTCCTCTGACACTGATTTCCTGCATGGCTTTGAGCAAGGCACTCAATTTCTTCATTGCTCCATTTCCTACCCATAAAATTGGGATAATAAGATTGCTTTTCTTTTATTGTCTTTTATCTTACCTATTTGGATTGCAAGTCCTTCTCCACAGATCCTGCCTCTAACTAGCTGTCACTATACATTTGGATAGTTGTCTAAGGTATCACCGGTACATTGTCAGAAGCCACATGATATCTGTCCTCTTCTGCTACTCCTGGGTTCAAGAGGGTTTTATTGTCAAGTACAGAGGTGGGTGTTACGTTGTACTCTTCCTCCTAGACCTGCAACAGAGCCCCTTTGCAAGAGCTCATTTGAGTCACTGAGGGCACTTTCAAGGCTCAGTTAAGGATTCCTTTATTTCTATTTACCCCAGTATACTTCCAAGGAAATAATTTCACTGGTTTCACTGTGTTTGTTCCTTCTATGTTTTCTCAGTAAAAACATACTCATGAAATATTGGCCAAACTCATACTCGAAACTGGAAACTTTTCACTAAAGTCAATGGCTTTGGAGTGAGTACTAAAGGAGAGAAGGAACCTACTCCAAAAATAATTTTTAACTTCTAATGTAGTAATAATCCTAAAAATCCCAGGTTGCAGGGAGTGACATTTCTATGGCTCTGTGCTCTTCTCAAACTCAATATTCAAATTCAGTTTTAACTTTGGCTCCTGCATTGTCTTGAAAATACAGCATAGCATGAACACATACTTCTCCTAGCATGTTTTCTTGCCCTTTTGTGCCATAAAGATAACACTTGAAATTGCACATTACAAATTAACTTAAAGGCTGTGACTCAGACATTGTACGTAAGAAAGGCTGTAAGTGCTTGGGGAATTTTTGGGGCAGAAATTCAGGAGTTAGTTTTGGAGATGCTGAGAAATCACAGAAATTTTCAAAACTTCTGTCTCTACCTCAAAGGTGCAGCATGTTAATTAAATCTTACTTGAGTATTGAAAAATATACAATAAACTGAACTTAAGAGGTTCACACTTTTTGTCATGGCTTCATGTTCTTTCCCTCCTGCTGTGCAAGTCTGACACATATCTGGGAACCATCCAGGGTCACTGTGGGGAGCACCAAGTATTGTAATGAATCCATCTACATGCAGAAGAAGTAGACAATATGGCAAAGCAGAAACCATTCCCATAGCTAATGCCCATCACATGCCTTTTGAGTGCGCCTGTCAGAAGGGTGCAAGAGAGATGCTATGACATCAGGATCTATACTAGTGGAAAAGGACCTAGCATCCAGCCCCAAATCAAACTTATATAAACATGAGAGATCATCTGAAGAACTACCACCTGCAGGCTGTGCTAAAGAGACTGGTCTGAAGGAAGAGAAGGCCAGTTTGGTTTTTGTAGTGCGTGGATCGGTTCTCTGTGTCTTTGAAGTTAAAGTTGAGTGATACACTGTCAATATGCAGCTAATTAAAAGTAATTGAGCCAGAAAATGCAAGTAAGGAAAGCTGTGATTTTATATGTGAGCCTGTGAAGGACTTCTCCCAGAAGAAAAGGAGGAGAAGGTACCATGAGTGCGCCATCTAAAATGCCAAGAGAAGAGGGGTTTCTGGTGGTCTGAGAGGTTGTTGGTGATCAGTGGGCCCATAAACTGTTCACAGACTGCCTCTGTCTGTGCTTCTTATGTAATTTCAGAGGTACCACAGCCAGGTGTGACCCTACCCAGACTGGAAATAACTGCGAGGCTTGGAGGAGTCACAACTTCCATCATTGCCCAAAATGGAGAGGCAGGCAGGGAAGGGTAGGTGCCAGAGAGGAGTGTGTAGCTGAGCAAAGGGGCCTGATAGAGTTGATCTGTGTTTGCTGGTCATGAACTAGTGCTTTGAGAAAGAAGAAATAAAAGATTAATATCCCATTAGCTAAGCAGAAGAAAAGTAATTCTAGACAAAAGAAGACTGAACTAGACTTGAAGGGGCAAGTAACAGTACTCCGCAGGTAAACGAGTATCCTGGCATCTGTGGAAGGGAGAATAGGGAGTTGTACAAAAGCCATCAGAGAAACAAGGCTGAGAATAGTAAACTAATCAGTTGAGCAGTAGGGATATTTCCACACTAATGCCAAGGGAATGGCAGTAAATAAGAAGAATGCAGAGTCTTAGATCACAGCCAAAGCTACAAGATAAGAGGTATCACAGAGACTTAGATAGATTGTATGACTGCTATATCAGAATAACTCGCCTTGGAAGAGAGATGGGGAAACAGAGGGGAAGGATAGCATTTCATGGCAAGAATACACATACTTTCTGCAGAGAAGAAGGGATGAGCAGCAAATTTAGTGAATGCTTCTGGGTAGTAAAAGAAAAGATCCAGAAATCTCCTGGAGGTCACAAAACGGAGTAGAGGAGGTAGAACAGAATTTGGGTTTGAGTAGATACTAGAAGGTTTTAAAGACAGGCCATGGAAGAGTTTTATTAAAAAATGTAACAGGACAAGACTAATCAAGTTATTGGAGTGTTCTGAGAATAGTTAACTATATAGGAATGTGGAAAAAGCAACAAACAAAGATGCTATTATATTTCTGGCTGTTACTGTTTGAAGGAACTGACAAAGGAGCTGAAGTTCTGAGGTAATTTAAGTGAAGAGGATCACCTGACGAAAAACCTCCTGAAGCAGCTTGACAGTGAATGTAGGTAGAGCACCTGACTTTGAAGGAGAGAAATTTCTTAAAGCCATGGATGGGGACAACAGACTTGAAAAAAGTAGTCTTCAACAGACTGGTTAGTGGGACTGTTTTGAGAAGATTATCTGGCATTTAAATCAGAGAAGGTGATGAGAGTGTTAGCTGATTTGCTCCCCACTCTGTGTTCATTTTCAATTGTAAGTCTTTCTCTACTTCGTTCTTATGCTCCCAGTTCTGTGTACAACTGCATTTATTGTTTGCTGCTTTGAGGTTTTTTTAGCATATCCCATACAAACAAATCACATAAACATCCAAGCTTAAAGAAAGACTTCCACAAATAACCTTCATAAAGTCATTCAATTATTAGGGTGGGTGTGTATGTAAGTCACAATTTCCTTCTCCTTACAAATCCAGCCTGAATAATTTATTTTTGTTCTACTTCACACTGTTAGTCCTCTAAAGTGACTTCAAAAGATTCTCCAGTCTGTCACTGCCAGTGTGCTCTCCATGGGGAGTAGAGAACAGAGGAGAGCTCAGGTGTGTCCTGGTGTTATCTTGAAAGGCACCTGCAGGCTGCAGTGTTGCCTTGATTATCTGCACACCTCTACAAACACTGTTTTGGTTTTGTTCTTCATGGGTGTGCCAACTGCCAGTCAAGGGAGGCCAACAGTTAGGCAAATTATTCAAACTAAGAGACTAGTTAGACGTTTCAATTAGTGCTGTTCAAGCTAATGAGGGAGGAAGAATAATGTGGGTGTTTTGTCAGCTCTAATAGTAGTCTGTGTGTTCCTACAATGTAGCTCTAAGAGACACAAGGTGTATAAGGGCTGATGAAGTTTCTATTGGAAGGCAAACCCACCTTGGCTAAGAAATTGCCTTTTCCTACACGTATCTAAAGATTCCCTTTGATCCAAAAGATGTTTAGCTTTTTGTCCAAGACAGTTGAAGAAGTAATACCAAATACTTTTTTATCCTTTCATTTGGAAGCAGGTATGTAGTGTCTAAAAAATAGAATAAGGGCCAGATGCAGAAATAGTCTCCTTCTGGAGGAACAGCTCCTCCTTTTGTGAGAGTGGATGATGGAAAAGAGACAGTGATGGATCTGAGCTTCCCAATCTGTGTAGAAAAGGGTTGGCGTGTCCAGGGACTGCGGCTGAAGAACACAGAAGACTAAGTATACCAGGAAAGACAAACTGTCACAGTAGTCATTTGGATAGAGGAAAGAGAAGAATGCCCTCTTAACTGGTGTGTGAGTGTGGACTTTTTTGTTTTTCTGATACTCAATGGTTCTGTAACTTTGCCTGGCTCAGGGGAAGAGGATCATACTTGCTGGGTCAGATTCAGAAGTCACAGCATTAGGAGATGTTACTGTCCATGTGGAGGTGAGCTCCTGTGCAAGCCCCTGATAGTTTCAGTTCCCAAATTTGGTGCAGGCACAAATCAAGGCATGCAGACCAGCACCTCACTGTACCACTGTTTTCTGCTCTGCTGTTCCCTGACAGTGGGAATTAAAATGAGCTACAAAAGGAGTTTGGACACTTCAGCAGGACCACAGGCTATTCAGCACTATCATGCATCATTCTATCGAGAAAGCAGTTAAAACAGAAGAAATGATGCTTTACTGTGAGGTGTCCCTTGCTACTGTTGACCTAATGAATTTGCTAGGTAGTATTACTGTGTTTGGAAAGATAGAATGTCTGTTGGAGAAGCACTGTGCATGATGCTGTGCAGCCCTTGGATGAAGCCAGGCTTAGGGCTTACAAAGTATACTGAATGGACTGTGGGCTAAAGAAAAGTTGTAGATCTGGAGAGACCAGGGGTGTTATATTAGTCCAGAGTGGCATGACTGTCAGACCCAGAGGTGGAGATGCGGATGCCATAACAAAGACATCCAGAAACTAAGCAAAATCCCATGGGACTCTGGCCACAGGGCTGACCTGCTCAGTTGCAAAGAGACCACTCTGATGGTAGCTATGACTTTTTTTTTCTGGAACATAGCAAAACATGTGGATCCTACCAGCTTTATCTAATGGCCCTTAGGTTATTAGGAAAGGGCAATTAATAGCTGGACCCTGTCCATATTCACCACACTATTCAAGATTCTGTAGTTTTCTATTGTGCTCTGAAGAGATGTTCCTCCCCTCCTGCCCATGTTGACTCTGGATATATTATAATTAACTGCTGCAAAGCAGCGCTTCTGCAGCGAGATGTTTTTTTAATCAGATCCTGCAGACTGCTCCCTGTAAAGTCAGTTTGAAGTCTTTGTTTTGCTTCTTTTCCAAAAAGCCTGTGTTTTCCAGGTCAATGTCTAAGCCTCTACATAGGATAATACTTTGCTTTCTGGCCATAGTATTTCGCTGCTAAGCTATGTTTTCTCAACAGCCCTTAACATGCCCAAAGGAAGGAAGGAAAAAAAAGTAAGAGTCCTCACCTGCAAGCTTACAGATAAACTGTCTCACTACAGTGTCCACTCTTATTCAAAGGGGCTTATCTTAATAGCTCTGTTCAAAAGGCCTTCTCATGGGTAGGGCTAGGCTCACAGCAGAGAACTCTATTTCGGTGCTGCAGATGTCATCTTCCTGTTATAACAGTACATCTGGTCACGTGTTTTGCTTTTTTCTTGGCATTAAAATGCATAGGGATAGATACATCCACCTTAATCTGAACTGCTTGAGATACTGCCTGCAACTCCTGTAAGGGCATGGAATCAATGTCAGCATTTCTAAAACTCAAATACCTAGAAAACATTTGGGTTCATATTTGGGAGTCTGAATTGGTGGCCAGCTTTTTTATTGAGGGTCTGTGAAGCAGGTGCTATTATGACCAAAATCAGTGTCAGTTTTCAGTTCTCAGCTCTGATAGGAACAAACCCCTGCTTTTAGTGCTTTCACAGCTCCTGTCTTCTGGTTCCACAAAAATCCAAAAGGAAACTCTACAACATTGAAAGTACTGAGTGCCTGATCCAAAACACATTAGAATGTATGCAAATTACATGGGATCAAGTCCTAAGTAAACTAATACTTGGATTGTCACTTCTGGTCATAATGGCCCTTTGTTCTGCCCTTTTAGCGACTAATGATTATGTTGTAAAAAGCCTTATGTAATTTCTAGCATGGTTAGACATCATATACAAGAGGTGTATAATCTTAGAAATACTCTAGCTAGTTTCTTGGATTGTGTAACATATAATTATGGAATCTCGCTGAGCCTTGCTTTATTGTTATACAGCTCCAGGCTCTTACCCCCAGTGGCTTTACATGCTTGTTAATATTTAAGCTATCTTGTAGCTTGGGTAAATTGTAATGACTTCTCTTTTTTTTACTGAAGCTAATATTAAGCAAAAGAAATTGTTGGGAGAAAGGGGAAAAGGTACGATGGATGTTTTGTTTTTCTGGAAGTGCTTTTCCTTGCTTTAATAGCTTTTGGCTGAATCACAAAGACAAATATGAAATAGAAATTTCTTCTAAAGCCTCCTTCGCACGCTTCTCTGGCTAATCAGGAACACATAGGACCATGAAGAATATTCTTGTATAAAATGTAGATGACTACTAAAAAGGTGGTTCTGCCAACTAAGACTAAAGCTCTAGTCAAAACCTATTAAAACAGAGGAGGTGTTCTGACTGCAGAAAGTATCCAGGCCCATAGAAAGGGCCTGAAGAATTCAGCCTCTCTTTGTTATAAACTAGGTGAACAAGATAGCTCTTGTTTCTTCATCTTATGTCCCACCCTTGTGAACCTAGAAATCTTTCTCTGCTTGCTCTGCCTAAAAATAAAATATTTTCCAGTTACCCTTTCAAGATACCTGTGGTGTCTCTTCAGGGTCAGAAGAACAGATCAAAACCTGGTTATTCTATGATTCTATGATTCTATAAAACTAGAATATTTTTGTGTGAAATTTGAGTTGGTCTTTAAATAGGAAATGGGTCGGTGCTTCTGCTTGCACAGGCGGTTGTCAAGGCTTTAAGAATGGCATGTATGATGGGTGGAGGCTCACCTTTTAGGGGTTTCAAGCATGACTCATTATTAAACGTACCCTGCTTCCGCTGGCTTTCATGTTCTTCACGGGGACCTGAGGTCAGTGTGTGTTGCATGATTTAAAAAAATGTATACTGCATACTTAAAAACAAAGGGACAGCACTACACACACCAATGACATACATAGGTTAAAGCTGACCTATCAAAGCTGTAGTATGTCTGACTTTTTGATACGTAGCAACTCAAATGCTAATGCCCACTCCCACACCCCAAACATGCTGCAGGTGGGCTTTGAAACAATGCTTACCACACAGAAGAGAGGTTTCGATCATTCCAATGAAGGTCCCTGGCTACGGTCAGTTTAAAAAAGCACTAACATCAAGTAAAGTTCATTTGTTCATGACTACCAGTTCAGTATTTGTATTTGAGTAGTATGGACACATGGTATACTCAGCTGTCAAATTTTCCATGTGATTCCACACCTGAGTACTTGCTACGGCCTCTGTCTCTGAAAAAGAGGTACCGTATATGTAGAAGAGGGTCACAAGTAAGATCAAGATGAGGAATGAATTTACTACAATTCATCAAGAGATGACTCAGAAGAGGATATGACAGAGGTCTCAACTAGTGAGGGTAAAGCGCTTAGGAGAATGGTTGCATCTGTTGATGCTGTGCTCTGTTAATCAAGTGGCATAGTTAGAGGAAAATACCAGGAGATGCTTCTTTACATGACATAAATCTAACAAATTGAACTGAAAAAAATGTTAATATGGGTTCAAAAAGCGACTGGACAATTTTGTGAAGGAAAAGTTCTTCAGGCTTATTAAGCACAAGTGTTCTGTTTCAATACAAGGATATCATAAGCTTCACGTGGGCTTAGGAAACACTACAGGGATATGTTTAGCTGCTGTTGTACATTCCCTAGGATATAGAGAATAGGCATGCCAGAGACAGGAACCTGAGCTAACCAGAGCCTTGCTTCATGTAGGACAGGTGAATTTTTAAATTGGTTGTGTGTCAGGGGATTTGAGAATCACATGGCTTCCTATAAAAAGATGTATGACACTTCTCACATTATAGCTTGGCGTTTCTTGTACATTTTCCACCAATTATAGGTCCATTGGAAAGATCTGTATAGGTCAGATGTAAACTTGGGCTTTAAGGAAGATAATTTTGAGCTGCAAGGTGTGCGCTGGAGTCCTCTTGAAAAAAATAGTCAGGGAAAAAGCACTCCTGGCAGGATGTGCTGATGGTAGCCTGGCAAACCTGTCTGCCCTGCTTGCATCTTATAGCAACATGTACAGGTACAAGATACAAGACAGTGTTGCCAGTGCTCCCAGGTTCGAGTGAAATGTGTGAGCCCTTGGGGTGATGAGCAGTGTAGTCACCTCTGCCACCCTCAGTGCAGGTGCCACCCTCAGTGCATGCTACTCAAGGAGATTTGTATTCTCATGTTAAAAGGCTGGATTCTTTCCTCTTCACAGCATGTCGCCCTTTCTCCTCTTGCAGAGCAAGATGTCAGTTCTACAAATCCCTTTCACACCAGTGAAACAATACTTGCAGGTTTCAGATTTTATTTTTCTGTAGCAATGAGCCCTGTGTTCATAGTTCAAATGTGAATGAATTTAACCTACATTTCTGATCTGTCATATCACCTAGTTGATAATCAAGACAAACTTGTTATTTGAGCGAATAAAAATATGTATTTATTTGTGCACCCACGAAAATACTGTACTTAGATGCTTTTTAAGTCACATAAATATAAACAATGAGTTGTCAAAAAATAGACTTCTCTTTGTAAATAAAATAATATTGAAGTATTGTTCAGATTGTGTGTATTGATAAAATGTCAGAATATGAACTCCTCTATTGATATTACTGTTTTCAGATGATTTATACAAAATTAAGTTTTTCTTGATTTTCCTATTATTTTGTGGGAAGGTAGGAAAGCAAACAGGCGCTGGAGGAAATTAAGCAAATGAAAAGCAGCAGCATGTTTGTCAGTGTCAATCAAGTCTCAAACAAATAAATGAAATGAAACTCGATTGAGACATGAATAATTAAAAAAAATTCTCCTAATGGAAAACCAGCTTTAGTTATGTCCTCACTATAATTCTATTTTAATGAAAATATGTAAATTCTATATAAATACCAAGTTTTTATGTATGTTCAATCTGTAGAACTAATACAGTAAGGAGAGAGATCCTTACGTACACAAAGCTAAGCTATCAGTCATACTTCTCTGCTAGTCTGTACATGTAAACACCTTGGAGCTCAGGTATGTTTACAGGCTGATATGGATGATGAACACTATACAGTTATCAGATATCAGAGTAACTTGAACAGTAGTTGAGTTTACATGATAGAAAATTATGACAATGTATCTGTGCATCGATGAGCTGAAGGGAACCCTCAGGGCAGTGTGATCAGAGCTGTACGCAATGACAAGAGTGTTTAAGTTGGAAACTTATAAACCTCTTCACTTGCAACTGATGTGCTGTCAGACAGAGCTGCAGCAAAACCTTTAGGAGACTCTCTAAGTTGTTTCCTCCACCTTCTTCAGGCTCCTTCCAGTTGCTTCTGTGGATGAAGGCAGTGGTTGGCAGAGCTGGGTGAAGCTGATATCCTTGCAGGCAGCCTGTGGAGCACCTTTGGTTAGAGGAACATGAATACATCAGTCTTGTGACCTCAGGATTGTCTCCAAAGTCCCAGTCTTCATTTGCAAGATGGTGACATTCATCTACTTTGCTCGAGAACGATGAGTCATTGATCATGGGCATCTGACTAACTCCTGCCTGTCGTGACTCACCTGTGAGTATTTTCAAGGCCTAGATTTTTTTGTGTTAAGTTCATTAACAGAATATGCTATTGGGAGTCCTGATCTGGTCTCCAAGTATTGTTCATTGACTTCACCTCGCACTGGAATCAAAGGACTCCTCCTGCTTATGGTAAAGATGGCATTGCATGGACTTCTGGGTAACATTGTATGAGCACTCATTGTATGAGACAGCGTGTTTCCTGCCTGTCCGAGGCAGAATTTTACTGAGTCTGTGGGATGGTATGTAGGTATAAAATCAGGCATGTTTGGTTGTTTAAGCTCTTCTATGCTACATGCTGAAATCCTTAGGGAAAAATGAGTCCAACCTTGCCCATGGTCAGCTCAGCACCCTGAAATCCTATGAGTCCCTCACTGCTTGCTGTTCTTGTGGCCTTAAGATTTTTCGTAATAAGTTTAAGAACCAGAAAACCAGTTGCTATGTAACTAAGTGTCTTGGTTTGGGCCAGGATAGAGTTAGTTTTCTTCCTAGCAGCTGGTGTAGTGGTGTTTTTTTGATTTAGGATTAGAATAATGTTGATGAAACACTGATGCTTTAGTTGTTGCTAAACAATGCTTACACTAAGTTGAGGACTCTTCAGCTTCTAATACTGTGTTGTCAATGAGGAGGCTGATGGTGCACGAGAAGCTGGGAGGGAACACAGCCAGGACAGCTGACCCAGACCGGCCAAAGTGATATTCCATACTATATGATGTCAGGCTGAACAATAAAACTCGACGGAGCTGATTGTGGGGGGTAGGAGAGGAAGGCAGCAGCCACTGTTTGGTGACTGAGCATCAGTCAGTGGGTGGTGAGCAATTGTTTAGTGCATCACTTACTTATTTTGTGTATTCTTTATTATTGTTGTTGGTTTTATTATTATTTCCTTTTCTGTCCTAATTAACTGTCTTTATCTCAACTGATGAATCTTACCTTTTTTACCCCAATTCTCTCCCCCACCCCATCAAAGAGGGGGAATGCACAAGCAGCTGTGTGGCACCCAGTTGCCAGTTGGGGTTAAACCATAACAGTCCTTTTTGGTGCTTAGCCTGGTGCACAGAGGGTTGGGAGAATGACAGATCTGACCAGAGTTTTTAAAACAAATTTGTTATAAGCACTCCTTATATTAGATTAATCGTTGCAATTTTGATTTATTTGCTCTCAGATTTCTTGTGCTTGTTCTCAGAGTTGTGTTATGTAACAACTTGCTGTATATGTTCTCTTTTGTGTTGTTCATCCTCTCTGGTGGCTGGCTCAAGTTTATAATTTTGCTGTACTGTGTAATGCTGGCTTACAGTATAATAAAATTATTGGTTGCGAGACTAATCTAGTATTTGTAATCATCATTGGCATTATCTCTGTACTCCAGGAATCATCTCTCAAAAGCTATTAATAATTGCATACTTTAAGTTTTCTCCTCAAAGAGCCAATCCATGGGGGAGACAAGGGAGACACATACCCCCGCCCCTTCCTGTTCCATTTCTCCTCTGGGCTAGTTACAATAGCTCTTGAGAATTTTGAATATCTTTAGAAAGTTCAAGTCAGCATGCTTGTGTGGCTACTCCAATGCCAATAACAGGCACTACAGCTGGAACAGAGAACCAAACCATACCCATATCTGTCACCTCCATCACAAAAAGAAACATTGGTTGTGGAAGTTAGCTTGTTTAGTATGGAAAGAAACTCTTACTAAGAAGGGAAAGGAGGAAGAAGTGGATGAGGCAGGGCGCTCTAAAGCAGGGCCATCACGAGAACAGGAAAAGGAAGAGGTAGAATTCATAAATGAGGCAGTAACCACCCTATCCCTGAGTGAGCTGCAAGGTATGTGAAAACATTTCAGCTGTTGCCCAGGTGAGCATGTTGGCTGCTCCAGTGCTGGGATAATGGGGCCAGTAGTCTGGAATTGGAAAGTAGGGAGGCCAAGTAGCTGGGATAATTTTCTAGGGAAGGGGGCGTTCATTAGGCAACTGGAAAAAAGTCACAAGCCCTCAGTCTCTGGAGATGACTCCTATCAGGCATGAAGGAACCATACCCCTTCAAGGAAGATGTTATTTGTCACCCAGACAAGTGGACCACCAAGGAGAGTTGTATCCAGTACCTGAGGGAATTATCTGTGCTGGAGGTGATTTATAATGATCTGGACAACAAGCAGTTGTCCCAAGATCCTGATGAAGTCAAGTGAACATGACCCATGTGTTAGAAGTTTATACAGAGTGCAGCATTGGTTTATGCCAACTCACTGGCGGTAATGACCTGGAAAGAGGGCAAGGGACAAATGGTGGATGAATTTACTAATTCCACCAACATAAAGTCTCTCTTCCTCCCTACAAGCCTGCATTTTGGTTCTGGAGAAACTTTCATAGGAATTACAGGAATTCAAAGAGGATACGTCCTGGTCTCCACTTGTACGAAGCAGTATTTCTGCTATCAGGAGTACGTGTTCCTCTGCTCAAGAGAGAGGATGCAGACACATGACACACCATGGATCACCCTGTGTTTCTACCTGATGGATTGGGCTGCTAAGATTGAAGTAGTACAGGTGGATGTGGACTGGCAACATAAGAATGAATTATTTATGGATCAGTGGGCCCGTGACACCTCAGGCCATCAACGCAGAGATGCAACATACAGATGGGCTTGTGATCAAAGGGTGGACTTGACCATGGATACTCTCACACAGGTTATCTGTGAATGTGAAATATGTCCTGCAGTCAAGCAAGCCAAGTGGGTAAAGCCTCTGTGGTACTGAGGATGGTGGTTGAAATAGAAATATGGCAAGGCCTGGCAGATTGATCATATCACATTCCCACAAACCCACCAAGGTGAGCCCCATGTGCTCTCAATGGTGGAAGCAACAACCAGATAGCTGGAAATATATCCTGTGCCCCATGCCACCATATGGAGCACTATTCCAGGCCTTGAAAATCAAGCCTAGTGGTGACATGGCACCTCAGAAAGAACTGAGTCAGGCAACGGTATTAATTTCTGAAACAGCCTCATAGACACCTGAGCCAAAGAGCATGACATTGAGTGGGTATATCACATCCCCTATCAAGCACCAGCCTCCAGGAAAATCAAAGGATTTAACGGACAGTTAAAGACTACACTCAGAGCAGTGGATGCTGGGATGTTCAAATATTGGGATAAACATTTAGCAGAAGCCACATGGTTAGCAGTAGAATATCTCTTAATTGAGCTAGGCCTGCCCAATCAAAACATTTACGTACTGTAGAAGGAGATAAAGTGCCTGTAGCACACCTAAGAAATGTGCTGTGGAAGGCAGTCTAGGTTACTGGTCAAAGGCAAACACATTCATCAAATTGCTTTTACTCAAGGACCTGGGTCCACTTGGTGGGTGATGCAGAAGGATGGGGAAGTTTGATGTGTATCTTATTGGGATTTTATTTGGGGTGAGAATAGCCACTGATTTGAATTCCATGATGTTAACTGCTATATAATAATGTTTGTCATCACTATTACACTTGCTATATCCCTTCTCAATGGTGCTACAGGAAGAGTCACCTGGAGTGATGAAGTTTTGATAAAACCGAGCAAACTGCAGCAATGATGGAACCAGAATAAGAGCAGTGGTGACAGAGCCAGAACTGGTTACTGCATAAAACCATCCAACACCATTTATCATCTTTCCTGCCTTGAAGGACTGTTATGATGGGCAGAGCCTGAAGTCATGGACTAAATATATTGAACAGACATTGTAGAACCATGGCCCATTGCCAACGGTATTATATCTGAGTGAATATATCACAAAATAGGAAAGGTGATAGTGATTAATTGGGTTGTTTTGCAAAGTGTGGGACCTGGGCATGATATAGATGGTGTAGCATAAAGGATGGATATTGTCCTTGTTTCAACTTGGATAGAGTTAACATTCTTCTTAGTATCTGGTATAGTGCTATGTTTTTGATTTAGGATGAGAATAATGTTGATAACACATGGATGCAATGCTTACAGTAAGTCAAGGGCTTTTCAGCTTTTCATACTATGCTGCCAGTTTGGGGGCTGGGGGCACACAAGAAGTTGGGAGGAGACACAGCCAGGACAGCTGACCCAAAGGGATCATAGAATAGTTAGAGCTGGAAGGGACCCTAAAGATCATCTAGTTCAAACATCCCACTAGATCAGGTTACTCAAGGCCCCCCCATCCAACCTGGCCTTAAAAACCTCCAGGGATGGGGAACCCATACCTTCCCTTGGTAACCTGTTCCAGTGTCTCACCACTCTCATGGTGAAGAAGTTCTTCCTTATGTCTAGTCCAAATCTTTCCTTCTTCAGTTTATACCCATTCCCCCTTGTCCTATCACCACAAGCCTTTATGATAGTCCCTCTCCAGCTTTCTTGTAGGCTCCTTTCAGGTACTGGAAGGTCACTATAAGATCTCCTCAGAGTCTTCTCTTCTCCAGGCTGAATAAGCCCAGCTGTCTCAGGGAAAGTGCTCCAACCATCGGATCATCTTTGTAGCCCTCCTCTGGACCCTTTCCAACAGCTCTATATCCTTCTTATGTTGAGGATTCCAGAACTGGACACAATACTCCAGATGAGGTCTCACAAGAGAGGAATAGAGGGGCAGAATCACCTCGCTCGACCTGCTGGCCACGCTTCTTTTGATGCAGCCCAGGATACGGTTGTCCTTCTGGGCCGTGAGTGCACACTGCTGGCTCATGTCGAGCTTCTCATTAACCAGCACTCCCAAGTTCTTCTCTGCAGGGCAGCTCTCAATCATGTTATCCCTCATCGTGTACTGAAATCAGGGATTGCCCCAACCCAGGTGTAGGATGTTCCATATCATGTAATGTCACGATGAACAATAAAATGGAGGGAGTTGATGCAGGGGTGTGGCAGCCACTACTCGGGGACTGGCTGAGCATCAGTCACTGATGAGCAATTGCACTGTGCATCGCTTATTTTGCGTATTCTTCTTCTTCCTACTATTATTGTTATTGCTGTCATTATTACTTCCCTTCCTTTTCTGTCCTAATTAACTGTATTTATCATAACTGATTAATTTTACCTTTTTTCCCCCAATCCTCTCCCCCAGCCCATCAAAGACGTAGAATGAGCAAGCAGCTGTGTGGAGCTTAGTTTGCTGGGCTTAAACCACAACAGTAACCAGCATGTGCAGCATCTTAAGATTTCAAATTTGGCTTTTATATAGGATATTTTAAAGAAATGGGGCAGAGAAAGGTGAAAACATATAGTGAACTACCAGATGAAAATGAGTTTTATGATTTCTAGAGGAAGGGGTGAGGGATGCTTTATGCCAAAATGAGCCTCTTGCTCAAAACAATGTTTCATATTAGTGTTTGAGCCTTCTAATTTGAACACTTATCTGACCTTTTAATAAGGCAGGGGACACAAAAGCACCTCTCCATGACTCTCGTTGCTCAACTTGGCTGGGGTTTCTCATTGCCTTCTTTCCCAGACTATTTATAGCATAGCAATTAAGATTAATGTATAGCTACTCACACTTGGTTCCTGGCTCTGCTAGGTGTTCAGCCGCTCCCAACAAGCACTGAATGACTGAGATATTTAATGTCCCTGAGAACTGTGCTGAAATCAACTGGAGCTATCTGTCATGTAGATAGGTGTATACCTTGAAAACAAATGGGTCTTATTTTTTTGGTATCATCAACTTTTTTTCCTGTTGGGAAATGAAATTGTGTGGTTGAGGCTAAACAGAGAACATATTTCCTACTCAGTATATGGGAATATATATTCAATATTTCTCAGTCTGCCCTTGACACTAAATGGAAAATCTATCAAATAAATACAAGGGAACTCATCATTACATGCATCCATTCTTTCCAGTTCTTTTGCCGAGGGAGATGGTTGTTATATGTCAGCCATACAATTCAAGTGTCTTATGGCTGTTAATATAAGGTGAAGTGCTATAATAGTGTAATAATTGATTTATATTATTCTTAACTGTTTGCTAAATTTATAGCTTGTGTATACCATCTCAGACGTCACTCGTATCAGACGTCACAAGTTCTGAGGGCAGTTTATGACATTTTCAGGAACAGGCTAAATTGATGAGTTTCTGGATACTATGCCCTACTTTTAGTGTCATAAATCCCTGTGAAGCTCCTGTGCTGCACTTTATACAGTAATGGCTAATAGATATGGGCTGTAGGCACAATCTTTGATTGTAGGATGCAGCTTGCTGGCCTTTCATCAGAGGAGATGGATGGTTGGTGCTTACGAAAACAATCAACCAAAATCAATTGAACTTGAGCAGTGTTCAATCCTGTTTTGCAAGCAACTAAATACGAATGAATGCAAAGATGATGGTACAGTTTTGTCAGACCTCATCACATTTGGGAGACCTGTAGGCGCCAGCATGCTAAGCTGGGCTTCTTGTCCTGATGAGGAAGAGCAGAACTGTGCCAAAGGGAAGGGTCCCACGGCTTAGATGGTTATCTGAGTTAGACTCAACTCTAGGTGCATGTGACTGTTCAGAAATTGCAAAACCTCATTTCTAAAAGGATATTATGACAGGGAGTGCGTGATAGCACAGAGTCTCCCTTTTTGATTGCAGTGTCTCTTGTACTAGAATACAAGATTGTATTTAACCTTTGCTGGGAATAAGTTCCCCCACCTCATACTGTTTCCAGTGACTGCAAAAAGGAGAATTTCCTTTGTGTATTATTGTTTCTGTCACCACAGATTGGTAAAGTAATGATTGCCCGTGTTCCCAACAAAGTTAACTACCAAAAGTACTCCAAATACAAAAAAATGTGGCTTAGCTTACAACAGGTTACTTTACATCCTGATGGCACGTTGGCTGAAAAGATTTTGACTTCTATATACAAGCACATCCAGAATCCTACAGCTTAACTATTTAAAACATCCATTGTTTTCCAGAGGTCCTTTCTCTCACTTGGAATAAACTTCCAGACTTCCACTGAGCGAAAGCCCTGAGAACAATATTCCTTTTACTTGCACAAGACTTTTTCCTTCCCATTATAACTAGTCATGGGATGATTCAGGAATCCTATAGGAAGAAAAATAGAGTGTGATCCTGTAATTTAGACAGTGCACTACAATGGTACGTGCACTGAATTAAGAGCATCTAAAATAATGGTGTATGAGCACGACGGTCCCAGTGTTTGAATGATGAGCTTTAAGGTGTATCATTCTAGGGTTTGTTCTTTATGTAACACTAATATATAAAACTAAAATAGTTACTAATTGTTGTTACCACCCAATGACCTGAAAATAAGAAAGCCTGCATCGTACCTCAGAGTAAGACAGTAAACTGCAAATTCTGTTAATTTGTACAAGCACAAGCTCTATGTCTATGTACCCCAGCTCTTTTCTGCTAGGCCAACTTACTCATCCAGCTAACAGGGTTTTGGTACCATTCCTGTGTCCAAAAACCTGCATGTGAACCGATTGATTTCCAGCTGCTTGAGACATTTTTTCCCAGTTTAAGGAGCCATCTCCACCCTGTAGGAAAGCCCAGCATAATTCTGCAACATTTAAATCATACTATGAAAAATGTAAGCTAGTTAGGGGATCTTTTAGTCTTGATATTTCAGCCGTACAAGGAACAAAAAAGTGTCTAATTCAAATTTTACTGATGTAAATATTAATTAAAGGCAATTTGTGTAGCCTTACAGTCTTTGATCTGATTGTTTGAGCTGGAGAGGAAGAAATTTTAATAACAAGATGACAGCATGTGCTGAGCTTGTCAAGTCAACTGATCAGATCTGAACTCATCATCTGTGGTGACAGAAACAATAATGCACAAAGGAAGTTCTCCCTTGCAATCAGTGGAACAGTATGGGGTGGGGGGAACTTATTCCCAGCAAAGGGTAAAAGCAATCTTCTTTATACAGAGTAAAAGAAATGGGGAGCAGTGCCTAGTCCCCAGGGAACAGGAAAACTTGAACCTGGATGTTAAACAAATGCTTCATTTTGCTAGCTATAGAGGACCCAGAAACTGCCCACGCTTTCTTTGGAACTGACACTAATGGTGTTGTACATTTGTTTTGCTTTGGCTGAAGTCTCAGCAGGGACTTTACCCCAGCACAGGTGTGTTTGAGCTGAGCTAATGGCTCTGACTAGTAAGAATGCAGTTTTTATGCCTTTCTTATTTTGCCAGTGCAGGGTCTGAAAGGAGAGGCGGTATCTGCAAGAGGCTTCGGGCAAAGTTGTGTTAGCAAAGGATGCTGGCATCAGGATAGTCTATGGCAAGTTCTGTCTTTCTATGCTCAGTGTTTTGTAGACTCAAGGGAGAAATTGCTTCTGCTTTCTCAAGGGTAGCCTCAGATAAAGGCAAGTAAGATAAGGGAGCACAGGGAGGTGAAAGGGGAAGGTTGTTTCTCTGCTTGAATAAGACTTTGTTGAAATGTTACACTGAAGGGTTTATTTGATAGTTATTGCTAAAAGGTTGGGTAACTGCGGTCTATGTACTCTGATGTCATGTGTTAGCTCTTGGAAGATAACTTATAACATTTGTCCTTCTTCAGCCTGTTCTTTCTGGAGCTGGGAGGTGTAGGAAGGACCTGACACGACTCCAGATATTGTGTCACAGAAAGCTTTGCCTTCACCATATCTTATGGTTAGTCAGAACAAGATTCTCCAGAGAAGCTCAGAGAAAAATATAAATGACCTGGGGGGGTTCTTGGTCTGACTTACCAGGAAAAAGTGAGAAAGTTGCTGCTGTGCATCTGTATAGTTCTGCTAAGTGATTAATGGGAAATGTGATGATAACATACAATTAATTGAGGCTTGTATATGTCAAAGAGAGAGGAATTACTTAGTTGTTGTGTGATAAGGATGAGTAATGAGCACATAGTGCTGTATTGAAGATGGCTGGATGAAGTACCTAGAACAACAGCAGTTGTTGTGCACAGAGAGAGAATTGTGATAGACATTTGGTTTTGGAATATCAAATATTAAATATCTGTTATTACCTGGTGAGACAACTTAACTTTTCTCACAAAGGGAACTGTGTTTTCTGTGTGGTTTCTTCTTCATAGCTTAGGATGAAGGCTACTAGATGCCATGCTTCATATGTTATTAAAAATAAACCAGAAGAAACTGGACTGGAAGGAAAGTGAATTGGACAGTTCTAGAAGCCTCTCATGTCTGCATTTTCATAGACTCTTATGAGAGATCTCAGGAAAGTAATTTCTGCAGTGAGATGCACAATTTTCAACAGAGTCTATGGCAAGTTCCATCTTTCCGTGCTCAGTGTAATTGAATTAATGAAGTAAAATTAATTTAACAGGAGCTGTCTTGCTTAAGATTCTTCTGTCCAGTGACACAGCCTGGGATATACCACGGAGTTGCAGAACACCAGAAGTTCAGCTTAGTTTGGCTCTGACATTATATTCATTAACATTGCTTCTCTACAGAGGACTAAAAATCCTTCAGTAATAGTACGGATAACATGAAATACACTATTTATGTGGATGGTTGGCTGTTGGAGGTTATTGGACTATTACCACAGTGCCGAATTATTTCTTGAAATAACAACAGCACAAACACAGATAAAATAAACCTATTGGACCCCAAAGCAGCTAAATTATACTTATTAAAACATTTATGAACCCTTATGTACTGCTTATAAACACATTCACAATGAATAGCTATGATTAGGAAGGACCTACAGTGGAATTTGGAAAATTAGGTGTCAACCTATTTTTCATTTTTTTTTTTGTCATGGTCCTCTGTCTGATGGTCCTTGATCTTACTTCCCACATACGCTGCTCAAGACATTGGACTGAAGAGTAGAGTTGTATTGCTCCATCTTGTATAGTCTCTGCTTTGCTATTGAGGAAAGAAGCCACAGGAGTATTGTTTTTCCCCATAACAAAGAAGACTATTAGTGTGCAATCCTGCTTGAAAGAGCTCTGAAATTTTGAAACATGTCATAACAAAGAAAACAATACTGTGGTGCAAGAGCACAAATATTATGACAGTGTGTTCTCTCAGTCCTTCCTCATACACACCCCCTCTGGCTCTGGAAAACAGGACAAAGGCCCAGTCCGTCCAGATGTATGGAGGTAAAATTTCCTGAAGGCAATAGCAATGTTTAGCTTCTATGCAGGGCTGGAGACTATGCAAATTAGTAGTTTTTCTGAAGCTAGCAATCTATATAACCTAAATAATGATGTGTTAACATAGTTTTGACTATCTAGAAAGGGCCAGGCTCTCTCTAGCCACCTGTCTAATATTATGATGGGGTATTTAGGCTTCACGGATGGCTATTCTGAAGCTGGTTTCAAGATTTCTGAAAATGTCAATGAAGACAGGAGAATTTATTCCGGAGAAAAAAATGTTTCCTCTCCAGAACATAAATGGAAAATGGAGCCATATCCACCCCATTATTAAAGACCTACTGCAGTGCTAGGCAAAGTTGCAACAGGATACAACCATCCTTGCCAAAATCACAGCTGTAGTGCCTTGAATTTGGCTGGAGGTGGATTTTAATTTTGTTTTTACGTCCACTTCAGACTTAAAAGTCAAAAAGCCTGGCACAATAAAGGGACTCTTTTGCCTGTTATTAAACAAAATGCCTCCTGTAGCTCAATGAAGAGTTGTGCAAAATCTACACTTTGGTTCAGAAGCTCTACCCTTGTAGGTGAGACTGTGGTCTTCTGTAGGAAGTTTCACCTTAAGCTACTTAAGGCATGGTGCAAAAGACAAAGGGCCTGTGAACCCGAGTCCTGTGTATGTGTCTTTTTCTGGGATGTAATTTCTTTATGTTAAGGATCTTTTGCGTCTGATATATCCTGCCAAGGTGCCTAAGAATCATTGTTTTGAAAAATTGTTTGAGGCAGAAAAAACAGACAAGGTCCAGAGGCAAAACTACACCCATCCTCTTTCAGTCCTCTGATCATCTAATGTGAAACTAAGCTGATAACAAGGGCTGCACTTTTGCTTAGGAGCTTTCCCTACTGATCTGTGTTGAATTGAGTATTTTAGTTAGCATTGTCGTGCTGAGATGGCTCTTAAATAAAGTGATTGATTTCAGTGGACTTCTTCCAGAGTAAGGGTTAGGGATTCTGAAGGGCTGGTTATCCCATCTTATGGGTCACTGGGAGTGTAAGACCTGAAATCAAGTTTCAGGCTTCATCAGATCTGGCTAGTGAAAAATGGGGTTAGTGAATCTGATAGGAAGATAACACAATCAAATACTGCCCTACTGACATCTCTCCATTAATTATGAGGAATAAAATGATTTGCCTCCACTATAATATAAAACAGTTACTGTATTCTCCTGCTGCATGGGATCTATGTAATATATGTAAGCTGTTATCCATGGATCGCTTTTGCAAGCTTGATTCTTCAGTGGTGAACTGAAGTTTGGCATCTGTTAATTCCTGAAGTCCTTAACCTTCTTCTTTATATGAATTCGATCTTAATCCACACAGGAGTTTATACAGTTGTGAAGCTCAGTAGGTGAAAATTTTAAGAGATTTAGGACAGTAGTCAGGACTAAAATTATTCATGTAAGAAACTGGTGTTTCCTTATCTGGAGTGAGGAGCAGACAGTGCAAGAAAGGGATAAGCCTTCCTAAAATGTTTGATGAAAGCAGTTTGATTGTCAGGTATGATTTCTTTTTCTCTCTTTAAAACACACAGAGACATTCAGAACCGGCAAGAGAAGAAGCAGCTTTTGGAACAAAAAGTCTTGGAAACAAAATCTGTTTATTCGGAAAGCCAAGTCTCTTTTCAAAAATACAGTTAAAACCAGGAAATCAGACCAGAATTCAGTTCTGCTCAGGCTGGGGCTGTCACCAAGCGCTGCACTTCATAGGAAGTTCAGAGAGCGCGGTGCATGGAGTGTTTGCGGATCCTCTTATGTACTGATGAATAGATTGTTACACACCCTGTTCCAGCCAGGCTTTCTGTGCCATTACATCAGTTTTGTCAGTACAGTACGTAAAATTCCCTCGAGTATCCCGAGCTGCACCCATCCAACAAGCACTTGGATACTCCGGGTGATGTAGACTCTCCTAAGACTGAAAGAACAGGGCACAAAAGTATCGGCTTACGGCCGATGTGTCAAATATCAAAAGGAGTAAAGCCTTGTCTCTCTTCTGTCATTCTGATTTATTAGACGTTAAGAAAGACCAAGTATCCAGACACCCAAACGTCTCTGTTTTGGGAAGGTCTGCGAAATGGTTAATGTGCTTGTTCCACACAAAAATGTAAAGTGTCGGTTCTCTGATTACCTGCTGCTGGAAAGTGTTTGGACAGGTGCTGCGTTTCACCAGCCGTCTGTCACAGCTGCCAGCCGGGATTTATGACCCTAAACCGGGGCTGGGGTCTCCTCCTCGCCGGCTCCCGGTCCCCGGCACGGGGGCTGCTTCTCCGCCCGCTCCGCTGAGCTCCCCGTTCGCCGAGGAGGATGACAGCCGGGATCCACCCGGTGTGGTTTTTTTTTTAGCGATTACGTACCCTCCCGTAAATTTGCTCGCGTGCGAACGATGGATTCCAGCTCCCTCGCTCAGCAGCACCGCGAGCGGGGCAGTTGCCACCCGAAGGTCAACAAGAGGGACAACTCGTCCCTTGCCTCCTCTTCAGGGGATGGGAAGAAGAACCGATGCTGGAACGAGATTAGGTTGAGGAGAACCAACCCTTCACTCAGGGAAAGCCCCAAAGCCCTGGCACTTGCTACCCTGCCCGCATTCCCAAAGCCAGGATGTCAGGGGGTCCCTCGAATCCTGGTGGGAGAATCCAAGGAAACACCGGGAAGAACCGCGAGGACACAGATACTCCTTATACTGTACTGTTGATGCATGTATATATATAAAAAAAAAATTAAAAAATCGACATTCACTGAAGATGAACACTTGTTAAAAAGGCACGTCTCCAACTTCGTAGGCTTCTTTTTTTTGATGCTAACTTATTTTTAATAAAAAGGGACTCTTCTAAAACGTGACTCTTCTGCATGCCATCCTACTAAGCACACGTTTGCACACCCATTCACCCCTGCTCACACTTACCTACATCCGATTAAATACATGCTCGTGGCTGTAATAACAAATTCCACGTTCCATCAAGGTGTTTTTTAACATCCCCTGAAGTATGACCATTACAGATCGACAAACCCCAAAGATATTAGCAATTGCTTACTCTTGGCACACGTGGGCACTTTCTATAAAGAAAGAAATGTTAAAATACAAGCTAGAGGAAAGGGTAGATTATAGAAGGGCCGATTAATATTTGCACAGAGCCTGGAAGGCAGAACGATGTTGAAATAGTGCGTGTGTATGTGTGTGTGCATGCGTGTGTGTACATAAAAACCAATTCCTTCAAGGATTGGATTACTTCATACATTAGTCACTAATCTCTCGCAATGTTCTGATGAATGTTATGGTCTGAGCTAAACACACCATGAAATCTGCTTGGGCTTTATCGAAACAAGTCGGTGTTTTCGCCCGCAGATTGTTCTGTTTGAAGCTTTCCTTTCCCAACACACCTTCGCTGCTCGGTACAATATTTTTGCGAGGAGGATAGAAGCTATTCAGAGGCTGAACCCGGCCCTGAAAGAAAAGGAGGTAAAGGAGAAAGTTCGGGGTCCGAAATAACAGTAATTAGAAAAAAGAACAACCAGCGCCCCAAATCATGTTTATCGTCGTTTATCGCAGATGATCTGTGCTTACAGAAGGCTTGGAAGAGGAAAAAAAAGCCTGCCTACTTTCATCCTTTTTTTTTTAAAAAAAAAAGTTAAATAAAACAAACGAACGACCAAGTCCCAATTATCATTTCGGCGCTTGTTTAAAGCTCTTCGGGTTTGGAGATGCTCCTAAGCTGTAATTCAGTATCACGGGCAGTTAAAGCCCCGCTCCTTTCCTTTTTGTGATCTTTCAGAGGCTTTCCTGAACCCTTCTGACAACACGAAGCAGCCTTTACATTACACAGGTGAGGAGAAGGCAACGTGCGTAAACTTTTTATTCGCAGCAGATATTCGACAGCGTTCACCCTGCTGAGGTCTCGCTCGCCGCAGACAGCGAGATTGTCCCCAAGAGAAGCAGCTGCAGCCCGGTGGTGTCAAAACGACCTTCCTGGAGCAAGTTTTCTTTGGACCGAGAGATGACAACAGGATTACGTTTCGTCTGCTGCGCTTCGGGGAATAAAAGAAAAAGAAGGAGGAAAAAATAAAAGGCAGGAAGATGCGCAAAACTCCCACAAGCTGCCCCTGAGTCGAGCAGCCAGCCTGCCAAGTCCTCCTGCCTCTCTGCAGGGCTGAGCACCGGCGGGGAAACCTGATGGGACTCGAGGAATTGAAGAGGATTTCCAAGCCCAAGAGCAGAACCTCTGTGCCCCCGCAGCCCCAGCGCCCCTCAGCCAAGGCCACCGCGGCAGAGTCCCCTCCCTCTGCCCAGCACAGACATCACGCTCTTATTACTGTCTTTATTGAAGGAGCAGCTTTTATTCGGGGGAAAGGAGAAAAAAAAATTTAAAAAAAAAAAAACGAAAAAACGAAAACACACACACACGAAAAGGGAAAAACGTTGTGGCCAAGCGTCAATAAAATGCACACGCACATATGTAATATATACAGACACAAAAATAAAACAAGGGGGAAAAGATTAGTCTTCTCTTTCCAGTAGCAGTGGTCTTGGCCTTAAATGCACAATCCAGTCAGCACAGGTGACAACGCCTGACATTCCCTTGAGCCCTTTCCCCGATCCCGCCCCCCTCCCAAGAACAATAATTAATTAAAAAAAAAAGCTGCAACTCTCTTTGTGTTTAAAACCACTACTTTTATAAATAATTTAAAGTCCTCCCTTCCCACGAAGCACTAGCTGCCGGACAGGAGGAAAGGTTTCTTTTGGCACAGGGATGCCCCACTCTGCAGCACAGACCCGGGGCTCGGCAGCAGCCCCCCCGCATCACCCCCTGCTCCTCCCGCAGCCCCCCCGGCCCCTCTCCCCCCCCGGGCTGTGGTGGCAGGAGATGCGGGGACAGGAGGGGGACAGAGAGGAGGCGGTGCGGGAGCGCCTGAAGTCAAGTAGTCTCCACGAACAGTAAGAAGCACTTGAGGCTCATGGCTATGTCCAAACCGACAGTTTGGGGTTTTTTTGGTTTAAGTTAAACCCACCGTCATTTCATTAAGGCACAGTCACCAGGGATATATATTTTTTTTTTCTTGGAGGCTTTGGTGGCCTCTGGAGTTGAAGTGCGGGCTCCAGAGCCGCCTCCTTCCCCCCTCCCCGCCTCCCCCGGGCAGGCCCTTCGCAAGGCAGGAGGGGGGCTGCATTAAGCCAGGGGGGTCTCCACGGCGTACGGCCGGAACGGGGCCGGCCCCCCCGCCGCGGGCTGCGGCCGGAGGGGCCCGTACAGCGGCGGCGGCGCCCCCCGCCCGTCCTTGGCCAGGCCGGCGGAGAAGAGCGGCGGCCGCGGGCGCTCGGGCGGCTCGGGCGGCCCGTAGGCGCAGAGCGGCAGGAGGGCCCCGCCGAAGAGCGGCCGCGCGGCGGGCGGGAAGGGCAGCAGCGGGTAGGGCGCGGGCGGCAGGTGCGGCGGCGCCGGCCAGAGGGGGCGGCCGCGCGGGGGCGGCGGGGGCGGCCGCCGGAGAAGGCTCTCGATGGCGAAGGAGCTGGAGAACTTGGAGCCGCCGCTCGCCGCCGCCCCGCCGCCCGCCGCGGGCGCCTCCTCGGCGGCGGCGGCGGAGGATCCCGGAGCGCAGCCGCAAGGCGAGGAGGCGCGGCAGCACCGCGGGGAAGCGCCGGGGGACGCCGGCCCCGGTCCGGCCGCGTCGTGCGGAGCGGCGGCGGGGCGGGCGGCGGGCGGCGGGGCGGCGGCGCGGCTGAGGCGCTTGCGGCGGCGGCGGAAGACGCCGTCGGCGAAGGTGTATTCGCTGCTGGGGTTGAGCATCCAGTAGTTGTCCTTGCCCCACGGCCGCGCCGGGTCGCGCAGCACCTTGACGAAGCAGTCGTTGAGGGAGAGGTTGTGGCGCACGGAGTTGCGCCAGCCCGTGTAGGCGCCGCGGAAGAAGGGGAAGCGGCTCATCAGGTAGTCGTTGATCTCGGCCAGGGTGAGGCGGCCCCCGGCCGAGTCGCGGATGGCCATGGCGATCAGGGCGATGTACGAGTAGGGCGGCTTGGGCCGCCGCGTGTAGGGCTTGCCCTTGGCGCTCTCGGGCGGCGGCGGCTGCGGGGCGGCGGGGGGCGGCGGGGGGGCACCCTGCCCGCCGGCCCCGCCGCCGGGGCTGTTGGCGGCGCAGTCGCCGTCCGAGCCCAGCTCGCTCTCGGCCGGCGCCGGCGAGAGGGAGCCGCCGCCTTCCTGGTCGCTGCCGGCGCTCGGCTTGTCCTCGTAGTGCTGCGAGAACATCTCCAGCTTCATGGCGGCGGGCGGGGCGGCCCCCCCCGCAGCCTCCCCGGGCGCCGCGCTGGCCCTTTCCCCTTCCCCGCCGCCGGGCGCCGGGACAGGTGGCGACGTCGGGGACGGGGCGCTGCCTCCGGCTTCCACCTCCTTTTCGCGCTTTTTTTTTTTTCCCGACCCCCCTTTTCTTTTCTTTTTTTTTGGTGTGTCCTTCTCGCTCTTTACTCCCGCTGCTCCATGGGGGCGAGGAGGTCCCCGCGGAGCCGGCTTCTCTCTGCGTTCCCACCGGAGCCCGGCGCTGCTCCCACGGGCGCTCGCAGAAGCTCTCGAGGGACGTCGAGGTTATTCCTCTCTCTCTCCGGCTTCGGCCCCGGTCAGTGCCGGGACACCGGGCCGGCTTCTCGCTGCGGCGCGGGCAGCACCCGGGTTATTAGGGTTATTAGTGTTATTGTCATTATCTCTCTCTTCCTCTGTGGTTCTGTGTCTCTCCACCACTTTCGGACCAGCCCATTATAACGCCGGCGAGAGGCGGAGCCGGGACCGAGATCTGAAAGGGTGGTGGGTGGAGAAGCAAGGTAGCAAAGGTGGGGATGCGCTAATGAGCGCGTATCAGAGCCGTAATTAGCTGAGATGACAGCGAGGTCTTGTTGGAAAGTTATTTTACGAAACTTGTTTGTATTTTCTCCTGTCAGGTCCCTTCCCTTCCCGGGTATTTCGAATGAAGCGACTTCGCAGAGCCGGGCCGCCTCCCAGGTGTGAGATGCAGGATGGCTTGTAGGTGGCAGAGCAGAACCTGTTACGTGCCGCGATTTATTTTAATAGCGCCGTATATAGCAACAAGTTGTAATGTGACAGCTCAACAACCTGTTGTGAATTCCTGATGATTTATGTAGCCTGACAGAGCCGTCTCAGTCCTGGCCCCTCTTCCCTTCTGTTACAACCACACCTGGTGCAGGGGTAAAATGGGAACAGGTAGGCAATGCTGTGGGCTTTTGATGCAGGAGAATTAGTCAAACCCTTAACCTTAGTTTTAGGTGTGTTAATGTGCGTACAGTAGTGTCGCTTGATCTCTTCTGGATGGTGCGTTTCTAACCTCTCTAACTGTTGCTCTCCAATAAAATCTTATATTGTGTTTTTAAATAGTGACTTTCCCTTAACATTTTTTTTTTCATGTTGAGGATCTGTAATATTTTCGGTAAAGCCTAGGACAAAAAGTAGTTTTACCTAGACGCTTTTCTCTCTAGAAAAATCAGCTGTGATTTTGAGGGTTGGTTTTAGGTTTAGGTTGCCGGAGCCTTACCTTCCTTTAGAGGTTTTGCCTCCTTCAGCAGTATCTCAGACAGAACGTCTCGATGAACAGAGTTGTTTCACAGTGGCTTCTCTGAAAACTCCCTGTTCAGTCCTGCTTGCTGTTCAAAGTCAATTGCAAAATGCCATTTTACTTCATACAGCAGTAGCGCTAGCGTCTGCAAAACAATAACAAAACAAAAGCATCAGCAGAAACCTAGTGTGGTGCTTATATTTTGTTTCTCATGTGTACACTTTGAATTTTGTGTCCTGGAGTAAGAGTTGGATTGCTACATCTTTTTCAAAAGCAGTCTTTCTAAATTGGACTTTATTTTATAATATATACTTAATGCAGAGTCACTCCGGTTATGGCTATGCTGTTGTGGTCTGGCTTTTAAGAAAAGTGTTGGAGAGGAACTTGGAAAAAAAAAGCAGGCTTAGAAGACTGACAGAAGAAACAAACAGCACCACTTTCTGTCTGAGTCTCGGTAGAATATACGTTCCCACAGACACCTGTGTTTTGTTTCAAGGCTTTGCCATTTCTTCTGTCTGCATGGGTCTTAAGTAGTAGATAGTGAACAATGAGAGGTTCTTCTCTCTTTTCAGTTGTACTCTTGCTAACTTTGACAATAACAGGTGTGATGTCTTCCTCTTCTCACTAAAGCTGTACCAGTTCAGAAAAGCTGGCAATTCAGAAAGACAAAAATAAGAGGAGGGAGACCTCTCTTGGTTCCTTGTTGTTGTTGTCTCCATGAAATGCAAACCAAGATCTTTCAGTAAAGTGCTGCGTTAGCTGTAGGTGCTAGTTTTTGTGTTTAAGGGTATGGGAAAAAGCTACCATTCCTTCTAAAACTTGTATTTTCTAAGATGATGCCAATGGTGAGGGTAGGTTTTTTCCTCTTCCTGCTTTTGTTGTAAATAGCAGTGAAGTAGCGATGATTCGCTAGCATACCTTTGATGTTTATTTTATTACCGTTCCACTACTTGTGTGGAAAATGTACACATTGTCTCTTATCTTTATTCAAAGAACTTAAAAAGTCATTCAAATGCTGTAGGTAAACACGTCAGAAGCTTTTTCACAGCCATACTTCAAGACTAGGAGTGGATGGCAAAGCTGGTTTTGCAAGATTTAAGAGGGGACAGAAACTTGTGCTCAGAATAATACAATTACAGAGACAGCTATTAATGGTTGGGAGCAGGGTGCCTTCCTAAGATCAGCACTGTTTCTTGTTGCAGCTCCAAGCCGCTTTGCTGCCTCTATGAGCGAGTGCCTGTTGTAAACCGGCCCTTGAAATCTGTAGTGGCTCTTATCTGAGAAAACATGTGATGGTACTTGCATGAAGGACTGTACATGATTTAAATAGAGCCTTCCTGGCCCAAGAGAAAGTAGTGTAGAACTAATTTCTATTGCTGCCCGTGAAACAACAAGCAAAGTTGTAAGAACTGGTGAAATAGTCCAGCCACTCTCATCTCTCACCACTGAGAGTATATGTAACCTCAAGTCTTTTCCTGCTATAGTTTTTTAAAAGGCACAGTATCGCCTTCAGGTTTATACAGATTAACACAATAATCGGAAAAACTGATTCTGTTAAGTAAACTTCACATCAAAAGCGCTTTGATGTGCTGTATTATAGTAAAGCCAAACACTCCACCCCCATCACCCCAAGAAAAACCTCCAAAAAACTCAAGTGAAGCAATGTAAAAAAAAATCTAATTCTTTGTTCTATAATGAAATGTCTCTTCCTCTTCAGAGCAGCAGAGCACTACTTTTTTTGATGTATGACTCCCTCTTTTCCTACCCAAAACAGGTGCCTAGTCAAAGACACAGGGGAGAAATGTGAATGGTTGCTTAAAAATCACACACTTAACTTTTATTCCCATTTTCTGTAGTATTCCACTCATTTAATTCAGTGATAGTAAGAGTGTGCCAATAGGTATTTGGAGGTAGGGCAGCTGTAGTCCTATGCAGTGTGCTCGTGCTATTAATTCTAAAAGCATTCTTTACTAAATGTAGCAAAATACTACACTGGTGGTTGCGGGTATGTTTTTGTTGAACCAGCTGTGTTGTCTCCATAGTATTTTGAACTACGATTTGATTGTACAGCAAACATCATGCAAAGGCATGCCACTCTATGGTCGTGCTTTAATTTAAAAAAAATTTTTTTTTTCCACTCAGGCCTTGCTTACCGTCTTTTCTGCCTTCTATCCCTCCGCACTGCTAATGAGATTAGAGAGGGTTTCCACGTAAGATTATATAAGCACCACTGGTCAATAAAGGTCTCTCTGTAGTGACTGGGAAAGTCCTGTAGTTAGTGGAAGGAAAGCTTATTTTTACATACGAGATATCCAGTACACCAACTAGACAAAGTGTTTCATCATCTCTTCTCCTCTTTCTGTAGCAAGCTGCAGGAGAGTGCTTGTCAGGAATGATGAAATTGGACAATGCAATACACTACATGAACAATAATAGACCAGTTCAAAGAGTTCTCTTTGGATGGGCTTCTCACAGCAGGAGATGTGCCTAGCATACATAAATGAACTACAGTCTGTGAAGGTTGCCTAATTACACTATGTGTATTTTGGTAGTTGGAGGAAATCTAGCTAGAGACTGAGCTGTAAGAAAGGAGGTTAATGGAAATTCATTTAGACCATGAGAGGAAGAGTTTGATCACTGAAGTAGAATGCGTGGTTGCGTGAATTCCCACACTGGGAACTCTGTGGATTTGTACTTTTTCACAAGGACAGCCATTCCCTGTGGGCAGAGATTTTCTCTGTCTTTGGCAAGTACTAGGAACTGAATTTACAATGGGGACTTCCATTCCAACTTTGTTTTACCGAGTCTATTTTCTTGGGAGCTGTTGCTCAGAATGAAATTTTCCCATGCCGGAAGCTTAATATATTTTCCTCCCTGTGTCCACTTCATGTCCCATAAAAAAAAGTCTACATTTAAGCAAATTTCTTTTGTGTGTACTGGATTGTGACAGAGTGGGCAGGGACAGGTTTTCTCCGATGAAGAGCATGGCATTATTGCCATTGTTACTAATACTTAGTACCAGAGATGTAGTTCCTGGTTCCTACATTGTCCTTTCCACCCAGAGGTCTCAGAGGGCTCTCCCGTTTAGCAGGCAAAGAGGTATAAAGGGGAGTCCTGCTGAAAATGGTTTGGCAAGTCGTTTGCAACCCTGCCTGTAGAACTGAGCTTTTTGGAGTTTTTGCCCTGCACTGTATCCAGTGAAGAATGCACCACAAAGGCTCCTCAGAAGTGTTGTGTCATTTAGCCAGGAATTGTCAAAATGGAAATTGCTGTGTTCTGAGACTAAGGTGATTTATTGCTAATTATCTCTCTCTCTCTTTTTTTTTTTTACTAGGGATTTGTTAAGCCTTAGGGGCTTGATTGGGGCTTCACCAGCATAAGATGAATTTCTCTGGAATATACTGCAGGTTCACAGTCTGAGAAAGTACATGACATAAAAAAGTGCAAGGTGAGGAGTCAGGTTAAGTCAACACAGTCTTTTGTAATGACTTAATTTAGTAACTGTCCCTATAGGCTCTTTTCATAGCTGATTACCTGGTTTCGTATAACTGCACCAAGAGAGAGAAAATCCAAATGGAGATGGACTTATGGTTTTGTGGATCTCTACAAGAGGATAATTCTTACATTAAGAACAAAATTTGTGTTGGAAGGCAGCACAGGTATTGATGAGTCTGGATGTAATTGTCTGGATGGAACTGCTTGCTAAGACACAGACTCCACCGCAATTAGAAGCTATGTTGTGTTATGTTTGTTATGAAGTTATGATGTAGAAGCCATTTGGTGAAATTCTGTGGCTCTCTGCCAGGATCAGTGAATGTTTCTTGCTGCTAATGCCAAACAAACTTAAAAAGAAACCATCATAGCTTGTTATTGCTGGTGCCAGACCAAATATCTGTTGGCGTCAAACTTGGTATTGATGCCAGAGGCTTGCTATCACTGGCCCATGATATGAGGAAGCACAGGCGGAGTTGTTACAATTGCCTTTTATTACCTTTAAGGCCATGCACTGGTAGAGCAGAGTGAACAATGTGGTAGGAGAAGTACAGAAAAATTAACTGAGAGCTGAAGGGCTTTGAATGTGTGATGGAGAGAGTCATTGAACTTTGCTAGCCCTTCTTGGAATATGCCTAATCCAACTCAAAACCACATAACATTTACATGGGTAAACAAGTGACTAGAGATATGAAGGACAGGTTTCCATTCAACTAAGTTAAAGTACTATTTATAGCACTATGGATTAACAAATGAATCACTTTGCTAATAATATTCCAGTGAACAGCAGTAGGTACAACATCCTTACATCTGGTTGTTCTGTTTTTGGGTTGTGTGTGTGTGTGATTTCTTTGATTTCAAAATCTACTTCTCAGTGGAATCCTATCATTTATATAAGAATTGGCCAAATCTCTAAATAAATAACAGTGCAAAAATTTTTCTTGTTATTTTGTGTGTTTTTTTTTTCCTCAACACCAAGTCAGTTGCATTATGATGGAGCTATTCACGAACAGGCTCCCAACAACCAGGCCTTACCGGGGTAAACAGGATTTAGCAGAAATGCCCCTAAGTTATTTTCCTTTGTGTATGTTCTGTCCTCCATTTGCTGTTTTCCATTTTCCTTCCCTGCTTCAAGATCCGAGCTCTCATCTGTCAAGATTTTTTAATGTAAGCCTTCCATTCTCTTGGCAGCTGCAGAACAGCATAGGTATCTTTGAAAATCTTGTCTGTGCTGCTCCTTACTCCTGGGACAGGCAGCAGAGTTAGGCCAAGGGTACTTCTATTGCAATACCTCAGGGTGATAGGGGATGAGGGGGTTTCCATGCTCCGAACTGTATTCCAGAGATCAGGTATATTTTCACCACTTTTCAGATGGCAGAGAAATGCAATGAAAGCTTGAGGAGCTGGTTTTTCAGCTGCTGCAGATCTGACAAAACCATTAGTTTTGTTGAGTTACATGGGCTGAGTATCTGATCTCCAGTTCCTAGGTGAGTTAGTAAGGGATTAGCTGAGTTTCAGTCTCTTGAAGGTGCAAACAAACACACTGTTGCCTCACATATGTGAAGTTTCTTCCCTAAAGATGTCAAAGTGCTTTGTGCAGAGGGTGTTGCTGTTTTCTGTTCTGTAAGCAGAAGTTCACAGGATTTAAACGTCTTTGCCAAACTTATATTATCTAAGCTGGGAATAGGATACAGGTTTCCTAATGCCTTAACTACTCCTCTACCTACTAACCCCGTTGTTTCCCTGAACCTTTACATATACTTGAGTAGATTAATAATTAACCTCCATGTGGGGCACTTCGAAGCAAATGTAAAATGAAACCAAACACTTGTCTTGGTTTTTAGTCATACCAGATTTGCAAGTAGGGTGTGTTTAAATGATGCAGGCAGATAAAGTCTTGTTAATTTAGATTAGAGTAAAAGTCAGTGCCTTATCAAAGCAAGTGACTAATTAGGAAAACTATTACCTTTTGGAAAAGAAACAGTTGAGCTATCACTCAAAATTATTTTAACTAATTGAATAGTACTAGTATTTATGCTGAATAAAGGCTCGTGCAACTGCTGGGGAAAGACGAAGAGATTTTCCCAGGAACTGCCAGTGTTCTGGGGTTTAGATAATTTTGCTTTTAAAAACTTAACAGTACTTGTCATCAGTGTGTAAACATGGGGAAAGGAGGAGAACCCTGTAAGTCATCAAAGAACCAAACTTACAAAATTTAAGTGAAGAACTGCAGCATTTGTGTTAAATATACTACCTTCAGTATCTTCACATTACCAAGCCAACAGGGCAGCGAAGTGCTTGTGAATGGTATGAAATGATCCAGTGAATCTCGGGGCTGTAACAACTGTGATCAGGCATTTGAGAACCTGCAAGGGTGGAAACACTAGGGCAAATTCGTGGTGTGAAAAGAAAGATTATGATCAGACTGTATTTATGTTCAGACAGATACATGCAATTGTGAGGAATCATTAAATAACTGTTAACCACACCTGCACAGAGCCTCTGGCAATGCTGGCTTATACAGAATCTCAAGAACTGCCATGTGCCTGACATCATACCCTTGCAAGGAAAGAAAAGTCCTGGGTGTTAGCCCAAGCCTGGTAAGTAAAATGCAGTCCACAGACTAGAGACAGTTTAATATCTGTTAGTGATTTTTCTGGTGTGTCACACCCATTACCTTCTCCCCTGCAAATCTGCCAGAAGTCCCTATTTGTTTGGTTAAAACCAGGTCTTACTAAACATGTCTGAATCTGCTTTAAAGCAATGGCTACTTACCTGTAAGTCAGTCAGGACCATGAGGAGGGAGTAAGTATGCATGTGTGTTGGGAGCCTAGAGCAAACAGTATCTTGACTTCTCTGGGGCTTGTAATTGCTGCTCTGAAACACAGCTGCTTCTTTGGATTTCTTTTTACGTGGATCATATTCCCTTTTAAAAACATTGTTTTTTAAAATATTTTTTTTCATAATGGAAATGGCATCCAAGAACCTTTTAATTTTTACTGTAAGAAGAAATGAAAGTCAAACATATGGGGAAGGGGAGCATGCAGGGTAAAAGTTGCAGAGGAAAAGGTAACTGAAGCAAATCTTGATATGAGGAGACAGAGATGTGGAGGAAGTTCACACAGAGAGCTCCAACCAAGAGCACGCTGCAGAGCAGTTCCTCTCAGGCTGTAGAAAAATTTCCAGGATCCCCAAACTTCTCTGATTTGGCTGCTTCTGCTGGTGGATTTTTTTTGACTGCTCACCTCTACAGTTTTCCTCGGGCTAGGGAGTTCTCTGGGTTTTAATTTCCCATGGTGCATTTGGAAGCAATCATCTTTCATCTACATTTTCTCTCTTGGAGTATACTTTTTCTGTCTTTCATGGCTAGGGGTGGTTGAGGAGTTTGGTTTTTTTTTTACTGAATACAAAAAATAAAAAAAAAAGTGAAGATTTAACATCACTGTGAAATTCCAGAAAGGGGCTGATTTCCATTGGTTTGGTATTTCTTTCTAATTGCAGTTTCTGTAAAAAATCTTTTATTTTTTTCTCCCTAATGAAAATCTCCAGCATCTGTGAAGAATAGGAAATTCTGAAACAGCATGACTGATTCACAGAGGGGTTTTTAAGAAGGTGGAGTAACATTTCAAAAATTTGCAGACTTCAGTATTCATTTCAGAGAAGCATAAGCCCTAGCACTTGACATTGATAAATCAGATTATGGAGATACTCATTGCTTACAAGAGTCCTTATTCAGAACTTGATTTATTTATGCCGTAGAAGTTTGGAAGACAGTCCATTTTTACTTTCACCAGTTGAGATGGAGTCAGTGCCAAGAAACTTAGCGAAGCCCAACATATATCAAGAGTTATCGAAGTGTTGTAGAAAAATGTTCTCTTACCATGGTACTTTAAATACCTATTAGCTCTCTGTCAGTAAATCTTGGTGACTTGGACGAAGTTTATTTAGAAGGCAGGATGTGAAGTAGTGCACCCTGTTAGTCTCTTAACCACACTTTGGCCCTTGTATGCACTATCATTAAAGGTTGACCCCTTGATTAAATTAAGTGGAGTCAAGTGTAGAGGCAAACTGAAAGTGAAGAGGCTTTCACTCCAGTGGGCCTGAATTCAGCCCTTCAAAACTTTGGCCAGACTCATGACTATTCACAGTTGAGACTTTAATTAAATCGTGTTGGATATGAGAGTTGAATGTGGAAACTCTGTACTCTATTATACTGGCTCATGTTGCTGAAAGAAACAGAACTCTGCTGCTTGATTGAAGAGACAGGTCTAAGTGAGTAATTCACAACAAATAATTAATCTAAATGTTTCTAAATGATTCTTACGGAATCTGATTATGGTTGAGAAAGATCTCTATTTATTAACGCTATGGGACTCCTTTTCACAAGGGGAAAGTTTATTTATATAAGATTAATGGGTTGAGGTATAGACTTGCAAGTTCTTCCTGAGTCATCAGACCCAGAAAACTTGTATTTCATATTAATGTTAATACAATCTTCCAAGTGAAAGCATTTATGAGTGTACTTTAACTGATGGGTATATGATGACTGACATTCCAAAATCTCTTCTGCAAACACCTACGCTGGCATGCTTTTATACATAGGACTAATCCTAATTAATTTAAGAAAATTACTCTTGTGCATGAATGTATTCATTAGTATTTGAAACATCATAGTCTTAGTATTGTGAGTCTTGCAGATACAATCTCAATCTTACACTTGAAGATGGCCACAACATCCTATATGGTCTTTATGGCTACTTTAGCACTAGTAAATAAAACAGGACACCACACGGTCTTTTCCCCTGAGGGCTTGTATCTACAGGGCTAGATTGTTTTCCTTCCAAAGAAGTGCCCACATCTGTACTGCCTAGATGGAAGAGGCCTTTGTTCATGCCATCTCCTGAACCATGCCTGTGCATTGTGTGAGAAGGTACGAGGTGACGGCAGAAAGCCCATGTTGGGGAGCCTGTAGCTAGTTAAATAGTGTGGATAATTACATTGGAGCTCTTGAGGCCATGTCCTGGCTCCTTTAAGTTTGCAAGTGCCAGGTGTAACTTGAATATTTCTGTTTGTTTCACGTCTTGGAGCTTTGATAAGGTGTTATTGTTCTCATCTGTTCTTTACAGGAAATTGTAGCACTGTTGTTATATCCAGCAGTGTATTTTTGGGGATGTGTTGCTTAGGTTTTTGTTCCAGTGATGCCGAAGAGTTGTGCCAAAGAACACTGTGGGAAAACTGTCTTTCTTAGTGTATTGTGAGTCTTCTCTTCCAGAAGTAAGATCTGATGACAGTTTGAGTATTTTCTTCTTTTATGAAAACCAGTAAGAAAACTATAGGCTAGGGTATTAAAGTCACAGCATTTAGAAGAGTGGCTTTATTTTGAACAGGGGAGAAGACAGAGAAATTCATAGGCAAGAGGAGAATAAAACCTATGAAGTTTGGGCATAATAGTGAGTTTGAATTAAAAATTTGTATTTTTAATAATTTCTAAATATGTAGATTCTGCTTTGCAGATAGTGAGTTCTCAAAGCGCCTTCCTGAAATTGTAAATGTTTGCGCATGTTGTCACACCAAGGAATTGTCATCATCTTATTCTGAAGCAGGTGCGTGTAGTACATGAAGTGATTTGCACCTTGCAATGCCCATTTCTGTTAGCTGAAAGGATGCCTTGCCTCCTAAGTCTTCTCTGGTGATCACCTGGGTTGTATTACAGAGCTCTAAAAGTGTTTAAGGTAAATTCCAGACTGCCTATTTTCTCTTAGGAACACCTAAAATGGAGGTACCTCAGTTTTTAGCTGGCCAAGATACTTTGCTTAATGGAGTTTATGTATATAAGTTAATCAATTGTGAAAAGAAAATCTACTTTTTTCACTAATTAAAGTTTGTCCTGAAGTTATACAATTTAACATAGTGGGCTAGACTGAAACTTTGTGTGAGATGAGAGGGATTGCACCTAAACATTTATTTGCTTGTTTAAAAGCCACACATTGTGTTCCACCTTGATGACTGCAGTTATTCTCTTCATTTGCCTGGCTACCACTCGCTTATCATTCTTTCTGATATGACTCATGCAGAAGGACATTTCATGTCAGACTGTTTTGTAACATCTTCCCATGAAATGCTAGAACATCAGTTCTTGCTCCAGGAAAAGGTGAGTTAATATGTATTTTTATGTGCCCTGATGGTTGCCTTACTTAATCAATAGTGAAAAGGATGTCTTTATTGACACTGAGAGCTTTCCAAAATTGTTCTTTCCACCGTTAGTGATGTGTTGCTTAATAGAGCTAGCTTAAGCTTGCCACACTGACTTGGATTGTTTGCACTGCATTGGTTGGTTACCTCTTCATGTTAAATTTCCATGTACAATTTAATTAGGTTGTGAATAATGGGACATGTTATCAGATGATATGGACTTATTAACTTCAGTGAACTAACTAAAGATCTGAACAATAATTTATATGTTCTTCATATTTGACTGTCTCTGTGCCTCTTGGATGAAGATAACTGCCAGTACACATGACTGCAGCTCTATTGCCAAAAGAGGTGTGTCTGTTTATGCCGGTGAGTTGCTTGACTGTTCGTGTAAACATAATAGGATGGTGATTACTGGTTATAGATACAATAAAGATCAAACTGTTTTACATACAAGATGCTTTTATTATCCTGGAAGTATATCTCTTGCCTTTTCACATAAAGAATGGTAATGAAGAGTATGCCATTTCAGAGTAAAAACATAATAATACTTTATTTCTGCAAATTATTTGTATGTATTAGTTGTTCATGAGCTGTGAACAGTGTTCTCAGATGTCTTATTATGAAATTAATCATGACTTATTTTGGCCAAAAAACAACAAAAAGAACCCCTTTATACTGCCTGTAATGCACATGCTAGCTAGTTGTATCAGAAAAATTGTATGGTTTCTCTTTTCTGATTAGTTAATTTATGGAAAATTATAAACATGCCAACAATATCTAGTTTTAAAATTGTTTTTCTTATGTATCTGACAATTGAAGTAAGTCTAGTCTGATGTCTTAGCAAAGCGAAGAAAATGTAAGTATTGATAGAAATCAAATTGTTCACAAATGTTTTTAGATGGAAGTTGGCTTTTAACAGTGAGTGGTAATCCAACGTTTTCCTGTTCTATTCAGTTTGTACTTCTCACTGAATGGTGTATGCAGTATGACACAATATGGTGTGACTCCCCAGCAAAATGTTGCAATACATATTGGTCAAAGTATGTAGTATTTCAGAGCTAGGCACATTTTGTGATTGCAAAAGTCCCATATAGGATACAAGCAATGGGAGAACATAGAACGTGCTCAATGTTTCCATCTCATTAATAATTTTGACTCAGCAGTTCCAGCTGATTATTGTTTCTCCAACGAGCCTGAATTGACTAAGTGAATTCACTTTAATGTACTTAAGTGGTTTCATTAATCTTGGCCTATGCAAAATGGACTTTCAAAATTGTATTTGCTGCACTAATCTTTGTGCCTGTCCTATTGGCAACAAAATAGCAAGAAACAAATAGGTAAAAAGTATTATTTAAACTGAAAGTGAGGCAAAATTCATTAAAAAGAGAGTATGCACCATGCTCATTATAGTATTTGCTAATGCTCACTAGTTCTTCCAGCTATATTTAATATATGCAAGTGGTTATTTATAAGCAGTTATTATCAACAGTACTAATAACTTCAGTACTACTAATAACAGTGATCTGGACTAATTAACTGTTTTGATTTGAATTTTGTAATATTTGCAAGTTTTCTCAGTTTTATGGGAACTAAATAAAAGCAACCCCATTGGCTAAAACAAAATTCTGTTTCACAGAATACAATTCTGGATTTGGAGACAAGATGTGAACCAGAGTAAAGAGGTGGCTGAGAAAGGGTCTTGTGCCAACAAAACAGAGGAGTAAAGTCAACATAAATGCCCACAGCACCTTTTTTTCTGGTCATGTGTAATTAATGCGTTCTGGTAGAGTGCAGATGGCTTACTTTAGAGTTTTGTGCTAGAAATGATGTATTTTGATGGTTCCAAATAGTTTGGGAGGATATTGTTCTTGTGTTGGTTCTTTTCTGTTTTTCTTATTAGAAAGAAAACAATTTTATGATCTACAGGCAGGATCTTTTTTATTCCTTCCTGACTGTGTGGGGGGGGGCGGGGAGGTGGAAGAGGAAGATATCTTGACCTGACTATAAAGAGAAAATAGAAGGCAAGTTCACCAGAGCACAGAAAAAGGGATCTCCTAAATTTTACGATGATTTGTTCAAGTGGTTTAAGGATGGTAATGTTGTGCGTTAATCTGCAGGTTCTGTGGGACCTTATTCTGTCTCTTGAGCAGTTATGTCCCATGCACATGAGCCCTATGTAATACACAAAAATAAGTGTCAATGATAGCATTGCAGATAATATTGCTTCTTATAAATAATAATTAATGCTAATTAATGTTGACTCTGTATGTTGTGGCTTGGATGAAACTCTGGCAGGAACTGGCAGGCATGCAGATATGAAGTCGCCACCCACAAAGATCTGCTGAAAGAGCAGTATCTGCTGTAAGGGGATCTACCCTGGTAAGTGCAAAGAATACAAAGTTTTTTTAGTTACTGTCTTTTGCAGAGAAATTAGGCTTACAGATTTAGAGTTTGTCTGCATGCATGAGTCTCTAGGAACTGCAGATGTGGAACAAATGCAAGATCAGATCATGTTCCTTATGTAAGCTTATAAATAGTGTTGCATGTTAATAGAAAATAGCACATGTAATACAATGTTCTCCTAGACCACTGCCTTCTATGTGTAGATGCCAATGCATTTGTCCAGGGTAGGTGATACCCTTTCCTAAAAAGGGTGGGGGCCAGCTGAGCCACGCTGCTGTGGCTGTACCACAAGATGCAGGAATCCATACTACACGACCTGGTGCCGACAGGGAAGCTGACATCTCACTAGTCCTTGATAAATCTGTATCTGCATATATGTACACACATATGCATACTATTTTTCCTCTACCACTTCCCTCCCACTCTAAGCTGCCTTTCTTTCCACACTGCCCTTCAGCTAGGTGGTTATCACTACCACTTATTTTTCGCCGGTCATTCTTTTCTTTCCAGATTTTCTCCTTTAGTTGTTTCTTTCCCTCCTTCCAGTGGAGGGGCAGCAAGAGCAATTTGGCTCATTTGATGTTTTTCTGGGAAGGAAAGGATAAGACTTACAAAAATAGGATGCTGATATTTGCCTTCAGGCAAGACGTGTAGTGGAGACATTCTTTTTCTTGCAGGAGGAGATATTTAATGCCAAGGAGGGAATTTCCCCTAAAAGTACAGTTTTCCCTCAGTTCCCCTGAGACAAAGGAGTCAGAAGCATGTGTGCTGTGGATGTTATGGAGAATCTGAGGCTGATTGCCTACTTGCTGTCACAAAATAATTCGATTGCACAGAGGGAAAGGGGCTGCATGTTGTCTTGCAAACAAGAAGGGAAATGAGAGAAAGAAGTGCCTGGTTATTCCTGGCTTGGCAGGAGGAGTTGCAGGGTCTCAGATCACTGTGACCAGCAAGCCCCTTGCTGAGAGCTGTAAACCAGGCTATTTGCCAGAGCAGCTCTGTGACTCCATTAGGTGCCTTGCAGAGCATATATGCTAGAGAAAAACCAGGCCTATGGGGCTGTATTAGCTGGAGTTTCAAAGGTAAGATATTCTGTTTTCTTGTTTGTTTGTTCAGTTCCCACTGGGGGATCAGTTATATGTTGAGATGACTTGACTCGATACACACCCTCTTAGCAAATATGTTGATTCAGTGTTTAGAGGATCATGTTTCTTTGTGGTGCAGAGTTATTTATTACAATATTTGTGGTAGGCTGATGACACTCTTGTGATGATCAAAAAGAATAAGTTGTGTATTTTTTTAAGAATGAGTTAAACCAGATGGAGGTGTTTAAGGGACGGGTGGATGAGGCGTTGGGGGGCATGGTTTAGTATTTGATAGGAATGGTTGAACTCGATGATCTGGTGGGTCTTTTCCAACCTGGTGATTCTGTGATTCTATGAAAATAGAGCTAATAAATACCTGTAATTGTTTAGACAGTTGAAAAGGAATAATTCCCCATGATTTTTGAAAACATTATCGGTAGTGATTTTACTGAATGCGTATGGAGACCTACACTTACTTACCTCTAAATTTCTGGTGCTGAGCATAGAGTACTGTAATTGTTTTGTATGAGTCTGGTATCTGAAAAACTATTTTTTTTTCCCTGAACATGTCAAAGAATGTCTCTGTGAAGTGGGTTGACTTTAAATGTTCAGATTTCATCTGCTAAACTGCTTTGGCAGGAGTGAAACACTAGAACAGAAAACATAGACTACACCTTTCTTATTAAACTGAGTAAGCTGGTAGGAAGGTGGGCAGGGACCAGGAAGATGACACAGGTTCTGCCAGTTTGGCGGAAGGTTAGTGGAAATCCTCGCAAGCCAGGCTAGGACTGATGTTACTTAACATTTTCATTAATGACTTGGGTGTAGAATTTTGGAACCAGCTGATGAAATTCTCTGCTGACATAAGATGAGGAGGCATTGTCATTGTAGAGATAATGTCCAATTCTTCCCATACAGGGAGTGTGAGGACAGGAATGATGGAAACTGACTAGATGGAAACTGACAGTTTAATAGCTGAGGGTTTCTGCCTTTACTGGAAATTGTTGGTCTCTACAAGCCAATACAGCATGAGATGGGAAAGAACTTGGTGGAGAAAGATATGGATAAGCTAGTTGGCTGCAGAATAACTGTGAGCTTCTGGTGCAATTTGGAAAAGCCAGATGGAAGTAGTCTGGTCATTAATGGGTTAGGTTTGTAATTAGGAAGTTATTAAAACCAAGATTCTGTAATAACTTTCCAGCCAGAGTAGGAAGAGCAGCAAACTTAACTGGAGCTTTGTGAACTGATGAGCAGGAGCTAACAGTATCAGGGGATAGTCTAATGATGCAAGGCTAACCATGACTTTATTTCAAGTGAAAGAGATGTGTGTGGTTTATTTAGCTCTACAGTGCGTGTAAAAGGAGAAATTGTTGTAGACATTGCTGATTAAAATTCTGAAATCAAATAAATTTAATATTGAATTATGATGATGTCCCATTTTATTCCTCTACATTTTCATTACTTTCTCAATGTATGACATATTCTAGGCTTTATGGAACTCATTATTTGTAATTGGTCTTATGTCAACAAGCAGCTAAGAGCAGACTGTCTGCCATTAGTGACAGTTGGCTTAATTTAGTAATAGTACTTAGCAGTTATGTAATGCTTTAAATTTTCACATCCCTGTTCAAATGTTAGCTAATTAGTCATCACACTGATTGCTTTAAATATTATCAAGACTTCTATGGAGATGGGTAAATATCTGTTGTTATCCATATTTTGGAGATGCAGAAATTGAGGGACAGAAGGGCAAGTTACGTCTCTGTGTATCTTTGTATACAGGTATTTCCAAGGCATTTATCATTTCCAGATCTAACAAGTCTATCAACTTGTTTGACCTGATTTAACATCCAGTGAAGCCAATGGAAATCACTCTAGCAACCTCAAAGGGTCCCCTTGCAACCTAATTGGATTACCCTGAGAAGGCTTGCTTCTTAGTGTTACCTGGCTGGTATGGTGCACTTTGAGATCAGTTAATGAAATGCACATCTGCCCTGGCAGTCAGCACCCACTAGTGTTGCTGTAGGGACAAAGACAAGCACTCAGAGATGATGTCTGCTTAGTCACACAGTGACTGAGTTCCAGAGATGAGACTCTGGGACTCCTGAGGTTGAATTGAGTGCTTAGTTTTCTAGAAAAGCTCTGTAAAAGCTTGTGAATATTGATAATCTGATGATGAGATTTTCAGAAGTTTCCAGGTAAGTATCACCTGTTGATTTTGGAAGGAGTACCCAGGTATTTTGACAGTCCTAATATATATTTCTCAGTCTATTCAGGCATCCACGTGACACTTGGAACCTAGCTCTACACTTCAGTGTTATGTGGGAGTCAAAACTTGGACAGGAAAAGATCACCACAGATTTGCTGGAAATTCCAAGACTCAACAATATGTTTTTTAACTTGCTTTTCAAAACCTGTAGTTCTGTGGAGAAAAAAAAAAGGAAGAGAAAGAAATTGTAGCCCTCAGTGTAATGCTGAAGGATCCTAGAAATCCGTATCTATGGAGTGGCAAGCAGCTTTGCAGTGTCAACTATATGTGATATACCTAGTCAGTTTGACCAGTTATGTGCAGGCTTGTGGTTCAGCTGTGTTCCTTGAAAGATGGTGATAACCATTCACAGATTCAAGAATGTGTTGTCATGTATATTAATTCAGAGATTGTGTTACTTGAGCATTTATTATGCTTTGCATAAAAGCTGTCTGTTTCTACAAATGTTCCTGCCCTTTAAGCTTCTTGGAATTTGTGACAGATAGCATAAAACCAGTGAAAGAGCATACGGAAAACAGGCTTTCATCAAAATATATCAGTGAATAATCAGTGTTTCATTTCTTTTTTCTTTTAATGTTAATGTTTACTTGACCCTCCTAGTCAATAGTGTGGTATTCCCCAGGATTTGAAAGATGAACTTAGATGTGGGCAAGCAACACAGACAACACTTTGCTCACTGTCCTGCCACATTCTGTTAAATACATGCTTCTTTTGCCTGCTTTCACAGCCAGGAATATAATGGTGTTTGAGAAATATCACAGTAATGAGAACATACAGAACAATCTTCTCTTTGGATAAAGCCCTGTGCTATGCTCACAAATAAAGCTTTAGATATTGGTTGCTTGTTGCTCAACAGCAGTCATGAAATGACAGACATTGTAAGGCAGACCCCTCCTTAGGCTTATGTCTGTAAAGAAAAAATGATGAGAGAGAGAGACGTGTTCCTCCACATGCTTCAAGATGTCAGATGTTATTGGGGCATTGCTGTCAAACCAGTGTGTTTACAGCAGAGCAAAGAGGTGAGATGATCCAGGGAGATGAAGGCTGCTGAACCAAACTCCCATCGGCTAGAGTGTTCGCGGCATGTGTTGTCCAGGTTTAGAGTCACCAATGTGCGATAGATACTAACGCAGCAACAAACGGCAGCTCAGTCTCTGTTTTGAGCTACCCTTGAGCTTTAGAGTCATTCATTCTTTTTGACCTTGTGAGTCTTGGTTAAGAACTATAGCTGTGTCTAGCTGTGCCTTCCAAAAGAAGGAAAACTGAATTGGATCCAGGATTTGTATGGCCACTGGCATTAACCTCCAGCATAGGAGCAGAGGGAGGCCTGGATCTCACCAGGACAGCTACTGGCTCTACAGCGCAGCTGCATTCCCCATTTCCCTTTAATTCTGGCTACAATGTTCCTTCTTTTTGGTTGGCGTTCAGGAGGGATTTGTGCAGTGCAAATCCAGTATGGCAGATGTTTTCCTTTGTGTCTGATAGAAGAGCGGCAGCTATGGTCAGGCCATGCTGGCAGTTTTATTGGCTGCTTTACCACTTCTATCCCTGTACTCCTTGTCTTAAGCCCTGGAAGGGAAGTCTGTCCTCATCCTTTTAGGTCCACACAGTTCCAAAATTCCTCCTTTACATTTTCCCCTCATAACACATCCATATAAGTAATTTCTCTGCATGACTTGGTTTGGAATTAATTAGATCAAGGTTTCATTTCCTCACTCTTTCATTCTGCCTTTTTTTTTAGCCACGTGGGATTTGTTTTTCCTCTTTATGTGTTTTCTCTATTAGCAATATCGCTAGTTTTTGAGTATCGGGCATTTAGAAGGAGTTTCTCCTTCCTGTCTCCCAGGTACAGTGTATATTTCAGTCCACAACCTTTTTTCCACAGTTCCTGTTGCCCCTTGTGTTCCTGCTGGCATGATAAAAGGTTAGTCCAGGCAGAACACCAGAAGGCAATTGTAGTGGAGAGGCTATTTTTAATTTAGCAATGTACAGGACCGTGGCTGATCTAAGGGAGAAGCATGGCTTTGGTACAATGGCACAAGAATTTGTTTTTTAATCTGGCTTCTTGGTTCTTCCACTCCTTGGTCTAAACACATAATTTAACTCTGTACTCCAGTTACCCAGCCTGCAACCTGAGGATAATGGTATGGACTCACATGCTTCATAAGGCTTAGAATGAAAGTGCAGCAGATGCCTCCTTTTCCAAATGAAAAGGAGGTTCCAATCATCTGATTTTTCTAATGGCCAATTTTATGCCATTAAAACCCATTGAAATAAGGTTTATGTCTACTAAGAGACCAAAGCCATAAATTGTAAGGAGATGTATAAAAAGTCAGGTGGAGCTCCTGTCTTGGAAAATTGTGAAGTTAGCAAAATTGGTTTAAAAAACCTGGCTATTATTCCAAATTGTGCAAAACCTGTAAATGAATAATAATTTCTAGGTTTGCTTGAAGTGAAGCTTGCTAAGGGCAGTCTCAGGCTGTCTTCTATAGTCAAGCAAATTTCTTATTAAGAAAATGAATAGGAGTTTATTGAAATTACTATATTGGAGTCATCTTTTCTGGTAGTCCTTCAGTTCCTCTTGCCATAGTGCCTGAAGACATACTTAAGTTCCACAAATCTACATATGCAGAGAGAGAGAGAAATGAGATTATTGTGCTAAAGATCACTATCTCCTTAGAATACAGAAAAAAATCATATACACATCCACATGCTCCAAGACGCATGCACCTAGAGAGAGAAAATATGGCAACGTACCGTAAATTAGTGTAGCTTAATTGAAGTCAATCAAACTGCTAATTTGACTTAGTCAAATCGTACACCAGCAGCTGAGATTTTGGCCCTTACTGCTTTAGTTTTGTACTAATCTGTTTATAGCTTTCAAATGTATGGAGCCAGTCGATTGCTAAACTGTTTATTGGGTGTGGTTCCAGGATTACAACAGTAATTATTTTACTGAAGCCCTTTATTTTCAAAAATGTATGTTTCAGATTTACATAATAGGACTAGACAATGACTAAGGGGCAAATTATACCAAGATTATTGCATGCACTTACGCATGTGTTATGTTTTTATGACTCAGAATGGGGCTTGTTTGTGTTCCATCTTTGGACAGAGGTGTCTTTGGGGGGAAAAACACTGTAGAGCACAAGAATTACAAAAGAGTCTTTGGCTGTGGAATTTTGTGCCAAGACATGATGCTAGACGATAAAATATTACTTAAGTGTGAAGGTGGGGGACTTAGTTATGAAATGCCAAACGGTTTTCTACAGCTCTACTTTGTCAATACGGTGTTTATTCCATCCTTAGTTCGGTGCTGATATTGGTTCCAAAACACTTCTCTTTGCTGCCTGATTCCAAGTGCTGGCACAGGAGCATTCAGAACAGTATTTTGGGTGGTATTTGACTGGAATTACCTGCTTTTGGTATTTTTCCCAGTGCCAAAGGATGGTGTTGATAAGGACAGTGGCACAGTACTTGTGTTTTGTAATACTATTTTTCCTCCTTTTCCTTTGGTGCGCTTCACAAAATAGTTTGCATTCATTTGATATGTAGGAAAACTGCCATCAACCTTCTGTCTACAGAAATACTTCACATCAGCAGTAGTGCCTTGTGTTGGGACTGACAGAGCCCTCTGCTCCCCCTTCCATAGCAATTTGGCTTAGTCCTCCCATTCCCCATGGAGCCTTGTCAATCAGCGAGGTGGTTACTAGTAGGTTTGATGGATGCTGATGGTGGTGAGGACTCATTTGTGTAGGCTGGATACTTGAAATGAACCTGTTCAGCTGGGTTGTTGGTAGGATCTACAGTCTGAAGGTGAAAGGCTTTAGACTCTTATCTCTTGAGCTGTGCAGCCTCTCTCCTGGCTTCTTGATGTTTACAATAATTACTTTAAAGAAATAATCATCTACTTGGTCTCATCTAGTGTGCAAAATAGTTGCTGGAGAGTTCAGGACTGCAAGATTTGCTTTCTTGCAGCCATAAAAGAAACTGATGAAAACTTTGTTCTATTAATCCCCAGCCCTGACCTCTTCAGTGCATCCTCAAAACTAAATAATCATCTAGGTTTTGTAAACAGAGCCAACTAGAAAGATGCAACCCATTTTGGTACCACCAACTTTTTATAAAAAAGTGTCTATGAAGCAACTCACTGTAACTCTTGTAAGTTTGCAAAATGACGTCAATCTTTATAACTGCTTGTTAAAGGATTTTCTAAAAAGAGCAGCAACACCTGGAGACTCATTTATCACTGTGTCTGCCTACTGGCGATCCCACCTACACACTGAAGAATGACTGCTAACATAATATTTATGCAATAAACTAGCTGAAATATGTAAAAAGAAAAGCCTTCTGTGGGAATGGTAGAGATTAAAGAAGTATTTGAAGTAACTGGTTATTTTTCGCTGCTTGATAAACAAGGAAGCTTCTTTTGGTTTCATGGCAGTTCTGTTGAAGAGAAAACGTTTTGGTATTCATTCTAACATAGGAAGTCCACCTAATATTAAGCAGATTTTCCTGTTAGGAAAAGTTCTTTTCCCATATCTTCATGCTTGTAAACTATACTGTAGACTTCTGCAACTCAAATCTATGGAGCAGGGCCATTTTGAAAATATCTTGAAGGCTACCTCTCAAGTCTCTTTAATGTCTAAAGGCATCTGCCCTGCAAAGACTACCCTGATAATCTCTAGAGACCTTAAACTTCTCCTCTAACTGGAAAATTCTGCAAAGACTCCAGCTAAGACTCACGTTTTTCAAGTGTCGAGTAACAGAGGTGCAAAGCTTATGGAGGAATCAAAGCCACAAGCAGAACTGGAGCCCTGGAGGTTGATTAGTAAGCACAGGATCAGCCTAAAACCTACTATGTTGAGTGGAATGACCTTGTGTTAACTTCAGTCAGTCTAGCAGCTTTGGTCATGATTGACAGTTGGGTCTGTAAAGCCATTCTGACTTTCTGCTATAAGGGCTCTCCTTAGGCTTCGGGCTCTCCTGTGCAGTGGCTCTCTGTGTTGAAATTCAAGAATGCCCATGAAAACCAAATTTTATCTCAGATCTGCAGGTCATGAGCCCATGGAGTTCTTAGACAATAGGAGTCCATTAGTGGTAGTACAAATACACAGTAGCTATGTTGGTCAGTCTAAAGGAAATGGACTATCACTTCAGATCATGTCGGTCAGTCTAAATTATGTTGGTCAGACTAAATAAAAAGGACTACCTCTTCAGATCTAGGAAGCTCAGAACCACTAGGCTATCATTTTAAAACCAGGTAAGATAATTCTGTTGGGTCATATGTTCATGTACAGTGCAAGTAAATTGTACAAAGGAGGTGCAATTTGTATGCAGATGGTCAGCAAAAATAACTGTGTCAGAGCAGAAGGAATACAGACACCAAAGATAAGCTGAGAAACGTGGTTTCCTTGGCCTCATGGAAGCCCTCGTGACTGACTACAGGACAGCTGTGCATGTATGTTTTAGGTAGCAAGAACACTTACTCAATGAGATTATTTGTCTTCTGTATGTATCCTCTCCCTGGCCACCAGTTTTGTTTAAAAAAATCCCACCAGCAAAACCCAACAAGAACAAAATAACTAAACCAGAGCACAATAACAAACGAAACCAAACTAATGAAAGCAAATAACTTCCCAGGGCACACAGAAGTAGTGTGTTAGATCTCCCCAATATGCCTGCATCAAGGCTTTGACCAGGGATAGTTTGCCCTTTAGTTGTGTTGCTTTAGCAGGGTCTGTTAGCAAAGGATGTCACCAAGTCATCAGTTCACATGATGACATAGTTGGGAAATACTTGCTCAGAAAAAAGTCGTGTAGGTTGTAGTGGATCACAAGTGCAAACATGAGTTGGGAATGCAGTTTGAAAAAAAAAAAATTACAAAAAACTGCCAACCTGGGACATACAAACAGGATTATAGCTGACAAGACACATGAAGTAATCCTGCTTCTCTCAATGCTGATAAGGCATCAGCTGGAGCACTGGATGTGATTTTGGGCTGTGCCTTTCTAATAGGACGTGAGCTCATTGGAGAGCATCCAAAGTGAACAAGGGAATGAAAGTCTGGAAAACCTAATGGTAAGGAGAGATTGAATAAATTGGGTGTTTTGGCCTCCAAAATGGAGGATCTCAATGGGAGAAAGAGTTCAATAAGGGTTCTCAATTATATAAAAAGCTCTGGTGCTGTTGTTCTTCGTATCAGGCTAACTGGTTCTAATTGCAGTATGTTGGACAATAAGGTGGATATTCAGGAATAATTTGTAGCAAGTGATTTGTGACAGTGATTGCCTGGAGAAGCAGCGGAGTTTGTTGAGTGGAATTCTTTCAGAAAAAGGTGGGTAAGTATCTTAGAAGAATGATGTAGGAGATATCTTAGTAGAATGATGTACGTTTTGCCTTGGAGCACCAAAATATATAAGATTATTAACCCTTTTTAACATTTTTTTCCTATTGTTTCGTGGGGAAGGGGAAACAACAAAGAAAGCTCCCAAAGGCTTATCATGGTTTATGCAAATTTTAAGGTGCAGTTCTAACACGATATCATGTATATAGCTTCATGATCATGTAACACGATGGCAAACCATATAGACCTGTCTCACTGGTATACTCAGCTGCCTGTATGGGCTGGTAAAAGTGGAGTATCACAGGGTGATGCCTGCACAGAAGACGTTGTGTGGTTTAATCTCAGAATGTTTTGTCTAGAGCATCTCAATGTGGTATAACTCATGGGATTTTCTTTTTCCTTGTAAGAAAATAGATAAGAATTTAATTGAAACTCAGAGAAGCGTTTGACTGGATTTTTGCTATATGTTGTGCATAAGATACTACTTGCAAATGCAACTAGGAACTTGTGTGAAGCCATCAATTTAATGTTTAGTGTCATCAAACAAGGGAAAAGCAGAACCTGAAACTAAGCCTCCTTCTCAGCAGCTAAAGTTAGCTAAGACCAGCTCTTTGGAAACTTCCCTTAACTTTTTTGTTTGTTTTACAAGAGGAGAGGCAAGAAGAGGAGGAATAAGAAGGTAAAAGTTACGTTTTGCTTAAAATAGGAGAGTTGGCTTTCTCTAGAAATTTCTGTGTTTCACCAAAAAAACCCACAAAACCCAGAAATCTGTGAGAGTTTTGTTTTTCAGATAACAGCAAGTTGAATAAACACTTATGATGTTATTTCAGTACTGCATTCTGAGTCCTTGAGGAATGTGGGGGCAGTTACCCTTCATATAATACATAGGAGTCAAGGTTTCTGGCCAGATATTTCTCTTCTATGGTGAACTACCATATCTCTGCAGGAAGGAAGCCCATCAGGTGTTACAAGAGAGGGAGCCTGGCCAGCCAGTCTGTTTGATAAAGGAGAATTCATACAAGTACCATGAAGCTCTGTGGTAGCATATAAAAATCTTCAGTATTCAGACAAAAGTGGGAAGTTTTTTAAAAAATGTTATTTCCTGTAAGGAAACCGGTTCTTTGATAGGTCTACTTGGAAAAAAGTGCAGATGGCATAGCTGGTTTGTAAGACGAAATGCTGCTCTTATATCTCTGAGCAACTCTAGTTTTCTTTTGGAGACAGTAAAAATTACACAGTACTGCACAACAGTTGTCAATTGGTTTGTTTATCTTGAAAAGTATACAGAAATGAGTGAGCTGTCTGTTTTCTGAAGTTTTTAAGTTGTTCTGTACCAGGTACAATGGGAAACGATTAGGTGAATCTCTAGTTTGCTGTGCTGAAGAGATACGTTTGCCTAGCCTACTAGAAAATGTAAAATGTGTCACACAAATTGCATGGCATCCTGTGGCAGGTTGACCCTGGCCAGCAGTGAAGCACTCAGCATCCCTCTCGCTCATTCCTTTCTCCTATGTGATCAGAAGAGCAAAGAAGGAAGGTGCAAAGACTTGTGCGCCAAGATAATCACAGCATAATAAGGAAAGCAAAAGCTGAGCATGCAAGCAAAGCAAAGCAGAGGAATTCATTCACTACTTCCCACTGGCAGACAGATGTCCAGCCTCTTCCTGGGAAGTAGAGGCCTCAGCATGAGTAATGGTTGCTTGAGAAGATAAATGCCATAACCATGAGTGTCCTCCCTTTCTTCCTCCTTTTCCCTGGGCTCTAATTGCTGAGCATGATGTCAGTGTGGTGTATAATATGCTTTTGGTCAGGTAGGGTCAGTTGTCTTGGCTGCGTACCCTTCCAGCCTCTTGCCCACCCCCAGCCTACTGGCTGTGTGGGGAAGAGAGAGAAGCCTTGATGCTGTGCAAGCCCTCTTCAGCGACAGCCAAAATACCAGTGTGTTATCAGCACTGTTTTAGCTACAGATGCAAAAGCCCAGCACCATGCAGACAGCTGTGAAGGAAGTTAACTCCATCACAGGCAGACCCAGTACAGATTCCAAGAAGAGTGCTGGTCCTGTGGTTATAGAGCTCCTTGCAGCATTTGCATCTGTGTTTCAGTTGCTTGACATCACACTTCTACCTTTTAGTTTAATTTCAGTTTTTGGAGATGTAGGTGGAGAGGCCTCGAATGTGTGCTAAAAATCTGAAAGGAGAGTTGTATGTACAAAAGGCAAATTCAGGAAGCTGTAATTGTGATGAAATGACAGAGACAAAAAAAAACTGCTGCAGGATTTGCCCTTTAAATAAACAGTTGGGAAATACCATATTGAAACACTCTTGTTTTCTTCAGAGATCACCATAACTTTTAGAAAAAGTACTTTGATATTGTTTAAAAAAAGTAATTAATGAAACATTTATTCTCGCTATTCCCATCATGCGAAAGACTGAAGGAGCTCAATTTTAACCTCAGTTTCTCTAGCAACACTACTAGTTTTTCAAATTGCTTGAGATCTGGACATGATGAAAGGGAGTTATCCAAAAGGAAGTAAAAGCATTCTAGGAAAGGTAATGTGTATATATTTTCACTCCTATGGCAGAATGGATAGTGCACTTAGCCTGAAACACCATCAATGTCGTAACATTATCCTCTATAATTAAGAGGTTATAGGGCTAAGTGTAAGGATTTACTCTTTTGACCTCTCTGAACCAACTTGACTACTCAGCTGAGATTAACCAATTTATCATATCATGCCAAAAATCACCAGAAACAGCCATCTTTTTCCCCAAGAAGCAGATTTAGGCAAAACATCAGAGCATTTCAAATGCTATTTTCATTCAATTCTACTCCTAACCTTTTTTTTTGTGAAGGCACACCATATATTTTACCTTTTGTCTGGAGTTTTTGAAAATCCAGTACAAAATAGGACATCTTTCAGTAAAATCTGAGACCTACACATAGAAAGAGGGTAAAAAAGTTGGTTTAATTTTCCTGTGCCTCTGTGTTTCATCTGTATATAGGGTAACAGCTTTTCCTTGTCTCACAATCATAATTATCTGAATGTTTCATGGAGTACTAACTGACCAATCCCACTTGTCCCCCTGAAACTGCCACAATGCACATAGATATCTAAACAGTGGAAAGTATTAGAAGACTAGTCACCTGTGTGACAAAATAGGATCCTTCTTTTACAGCAATTTCATTTTGATAATTTGCCTTCTTTTTATTGCGTGATTTACAATTTGCAGCAGTAACAATGGATATTCCCACGCCATTATTTCTGATGAGAGTATAAATGGGGATATAATTTTAATCTCATAGAGAAATGATGACAGATATGCATAAACATATAGTAACATGTTAAGAATTCCCACAGAGTTTTAAGTCAAGTGTCATCTAGAAGAGGCCGAGAGACTGAGCTACCATGTTATTACAGACAGACCTGGTAATGATATGGACAATTAAGATTGAGTAGCATTTTTCATTATATGACTTTTGTTATGATTCCTGATAACATTGCCAAAGTTTAAACCACTTGGGCTTAGCTTTACCATGTCAGCTGTTTGGCTAAGGTAGATTGTTGTTATTTTTGAGGAACACTTAGTAAAAAATGGTTCAACTGTTTCTGGCAATGAAGTAAGAAGGAAAATATACTGCTTTTTCACTGAGTCCTGTGCTTTTGAGCAAAGGCTTGAATCTTAGAAGTTAAGAAAAGATAATCTGAGATCTATGCCTTTTAATGACCTTTCAAGAAGACCTGGTAGAAGCATGGGGCAAAGACATCCTGCAATTCGTCACTATGGTTAAAGAGGCTGAAGAGAAAGAAATGGAAAGAAAAGTTCTTAAAAACTAGACTGTAGAGTTTCCAAACTTGACGTAGTCCTTTGCTATCCTACTGTAGCTGTATAATCTGTCTGCAGAATGATGACCTGACTATCTCATACTGAGGACAGCAAGCAATTATCAGTTATCTGTAACTCTCTGTTAAAGATATAAAGGTTTATTCTACAGGCTGTAGAAACAGGACAAGTCTGTGTAGTACAAGTTTATGAATTTATGTTTATATATACAGCCTGTATATATAGAAGAATGCACACACCCCCCCCAAAACACAACTGAATTAGAAAGATAGAGAGTTGCAATGTTAATTGTTAAGAATTTAGGGCATGTTTGAGTGAGGGCTATCAGTGCAATGCTACAGTAGCACCATGATGTATGTACATTTGGAAGTAATTTCTGATCACATGATTGCATTTTGTTCGCTTCTAGTGAGTGTCCATCACATTAAGAACAGAGATGGACCATGACGTAAGATTATTAGAGGTCCATGCAATTGAATGTTACCCTGGAGTAGTCCATATGTCAGTAGGAACTAAACTTTAAAAATAAGGACTTTGCAAATATGTGGGGGAAAAAAAAGATTATAAGCAGGGAGTGCAAAATTAGGGGGTAATTTTGAGATACAACAGGGTCTCAGCTCTGTGTGATTGGGATAGCACAGCTCTTACTTTCTCAAAGGGAAGATGTTTTGTGCTTATAAATTCGTCAGCATCTGTTTGTTTTGTGGTTTTTTTGTTTGTTTTTCCTATGAAAGCACTTAGATGTTCTAATGACAAATATGACAGAAAAACCTGTGCACCTGTTAATGAATGCTGGTTTTAATGTTTTTAAGAGACTGTGCTGGCACTCCTGGTGCTGAATGAGGTAGGTCATGAGGAAAATCGCCTGTCATCTTGTTATTGTGGAATGCATACATGCAAGAAGGCTTATGTGAATTTGCACAAGCAACTATAAGCCTGATGCTCTCAATCCTGTTCATTTTTACACCCCCAGCTTTTTTTTAATGCATCTTAACGTTCATGATGAGGCAGTTATAGGCAGACTTAAAGCTGTACAATTGAAAATAAAAACCTAAAAAGTCCTCTTCATGTTTAGATTTAATACGATATTATTAGTATAGCCTCAAATGTGGTTTCTCAAACTAAAAATGATCCAACTATGGCTAAACTCCAGCTTCAATTGCACTTGACAAGGGGATGGATAATGGACTTTTGGAGTGTCTTTGTTGATTCCAGATATTTCAGATGACAGCATTGTGTCACATTATGCAATGTATTAGATGTATGTTTAGTTTTAATACACCCACTGGTGGGTTCCCATCAGTGTAAGCAAGATGAGAATAAAGCCTCACAGAAGACTTATGAAAATTATTCAAAAGTCTGTATTTCACTTGTTGCTTTCATTACTGCAGCGTGTTCTGAGGGATTGTGCCAAGTGTTGTGGAAAAACAGAGTGAAAAGCAGTCCTTCTCTCAAAGATTTTACAGTAGAAGCGAAAGACAAACAACAACAGGTGGACATAGATGCAATGAAAAAGGAAAAGTGTAAGCAGAAAGTAAGCCAATATTGGCTAATATGGTAGGTAGTGTGAGGGCAGTTTGGTGCATCACTGTTGTCAATCTTTTGACAGCTTTTGCAAGTAAATGAAGAGCAGAGGACAGCTATGGAGAAAGATAATAAAGCAGCTATTGCAAACATTAGAGAGATCTTCCTGGACAAGTGCAGCAATGTGAGAAAACCCAAAATTACTGGTTTGAAAACTTTCCAAGAACAATGATGGAGTCTGGTCTCCTGGGCTTAATGGTGAACAGAGTCATTTACATGAGGGTGGCAAGAAATCTGTGGTGAAGCCATCACAACCTACTGGTAGCTTTCTCCATGAAAAAGAAAGGGTTTTGGAAAGAAATGAATTCTTTTCTATTTCCTTTTGCAGTTAGCTGAGCTTGACTGCAGCAAGCTGAATCCTTCCTTACATGAAACATGTAATAGTGTCACTGCTTTTCAGGAGCAATGATATAACAGACCTTGGACACTGGTTTTGAGGCAGTCTGCCACTAAATTGTGTTCCAAGAGAAATGAGGAAATGCTTGAAAACAGGTGGCAAGCAGGAAAAAAAAAAAGAAAATATGTGAAAAACAGAAGAGTTATTAGTCACAGGGAGGAATAAACATAGGAAGATAATAAGGGGAAAAGTGGAATGAGATAAAGGAGCGTGCCAGGCAGATCTTCAGAGAGTACCATGAATTGCAGAAGATTAGCTTCTGGAGGTAACAGAGGTGGATCCTCTAATTTTATTTACTTTGATGTCTTTCATTCATGTGGAAAAATGTTGATTTTTTTTCTCTTCCCCTTATAATTGAACCACCTCTGAATAAAACACAGGATTAAGTTACAAACATGAGGTCTATTGTAGTTGCACAAGTTTTACAGACATAAGCATTACTTTGAAGCTTGCAAAACCTGGAACTGTGAAAGATTCATATGTTTTAAGGCAATACTTTTGCAGTATCCCTCTTTTGCCTTCTGAATAAAGCTTCAGATCCTCTGTGTAGTTTTACTGTCATTATTCTGGAGACAGAAAAGTCTCCTTAGTCACTGTCTCAAGTGATGACACGCTTATTTTTTTTTGAGCAATCATCTGTTCTTTCTTCTCTGAAATAGTTGCAAGTAACATAAATAGTTTTAATGAGCATTAGATTCAGCAATCAGTCATGAGCTGCATGGGTTGCTTGGAATCTCAGACCTTATTCAGTAGCCTCAGCTATTCCTTTACTGTTCCTCTGTTTTGGGTCTTCTGAGTAAGTCAGGCCCATGTTGTTTCTTATTAGGCACCTAGCAGTCATTGATATCAACATGGTCTCATTTCCCTTATGCTTCTGAGGTCAGCAGTTTTTGATTCACCCAGGACTGTCAGGTAGCTCATGATTTGTAAAAATATTGAGTTGTTCCTGCTCCTGTTCCCACAGAAATTGGTGGCCAATCTCCATTGGACTTCCAATCACTTAGATATTCATGTGAAAAAAGCTTATGTTTGATTTACTTTTGTGTCCCATATGCTGGTTAGAGCAAAGAAAGCATAAGAGCTGCTGTGAGTCAGTTCTTGCACCACCCTTCTGCTTATGGAGTTACTTGTCAGAACTACTAGAGGTGTCAAAATTCTTGAGTTTCAGTCCAGTGTGTGTGGGCTTAGGAGTTAAAAGGATGAAACTGAGGATGAGTGTGAATTGCTTCGTAAGCAGTCTCTGAAATTCCTCATAAAAGATTGCCAGGCTTCCCTTCCTCCTTTCTTGGTGCTAGCTATCATTGACCTGTATTCAGTTGTGCAAGTATTCATTTGTCCCTTTGGTGTATTCTTTTAATAACTTGACACACAGTCTAACTTCTGGAGTACAGCAAAAATGATCTGTTAAAGCAGCTGTAGAAGGATAGCCGAAGCAAAGAGGCTTGTGCTCCTTTTTGAGTCTGAAATAGAAGAGGGTAAAGGAGGGAGGAAGACTTAATTAAAATTAGGCCTGATTTTTATTAGAATTTTAAATGCAATTTAATTAAGTGTAATGGGAGAGAGTTAGAAGCAGGGAAGAATGATTTCTTTCTTCAACTTCTTGTGCTTTTAAATTGGCACAGACAATTCTATATGTACAATCTTTAGTATGATTTAAAAAAAATTATCAATCTGGATAAGCATGCCGTATTGTCATGACAAGTGTAGCCAGGATGTTATACTAATAAGTATTCACTGTCGTAGACAAGAAGACAGTTTGAGAGCTGGGAACACACCTAAATAGGAAGTTGGAAGGAGGCACTTAGTAGGAAGATGTGAGGGAGAAGAGGCAGGGGAATCACAAATTTGTCCATCCACAATGATGACTTCACACTTTCTGTAATGATACATCTAGTGTGTCTTTGTTTTCCTCCTTAGATATGTCATTGCTAACAATAGGATGAATGTGCTATCAGTCAACAGGGTTGGAAATTTTTTCACTCGCCATACTTTGCGCCAACACATCTTTGCATATGGCTTGTTTGGTAGGAACGTGGGGAATGAAACATTCTGGATCTAATTCATCCCAACAATAAACTTGTTTGACATTAAGTGATTTACATCATGTGTGTATTTGATTCAGTATAGCTACTGGAAGGAAGTTACTTGTGTATTTTACACTGTTATTTTTTTAGTCCTACAGATATGCAACAACCTGATCCTGGCGGTGGGAGGGAAAGCACGATTCTCTGCCCACATAAGTTGAATGCCTGGTTTGGTTTTAGTGGGTACTAGCTTGGATTTAATTTCTTAGAAGGAGAAATTCCTTAGTAAGCTAGGTTTGTTCATTGGTTTGCTCAGAAGAAAGTTGTTTTTGGTTTTTTTTTTCCAAAGGAATGCTGTCTGCTTTCTTTCTCTAATGTGCTCAGCTACATCCCCAAGTAGTTCTTAAATTTCAACCATCTGCTCTTCTGCCAGTACATCAACAGACGGGAAGGAGTGACTTCAAATTTTCAGCTATATTTTTTATTAGTATGCCCGTGTAAGCACCTATTAAAAGCAAGAAAGAATGTTTAAATGTAGGAAGATACTTATCTGTTTAACCAGGTCAGCAAAAAAGTTTCCTCTTAGCCTCAAAACTACACAGAAATTTTATTTTGTTTTAGAGGGAGAGAAAAGAAGTGTAAGTTGCTCATGTTTGACATCACAAGATGCTAATATCCTGTATCTGAAGAATGGGTCTAAAGATATTAATTTCTATCTACTAAGGTTCTAGGAACTTGTAGAATAGAAGCTTCAGCTGATGTTAGGATATTTCATACAAGTTACTTAGTGTTAATGAGACTGTTTTATTGTTGCAACAACACATATTCTCCTATTATTAGTTCTATGTAAAGTACAAATATAGAATTTCATGCTACCTAGAAGGTGCAAATAAATGGAATCAAACAAGTAAATGAGCTCTGAATAGTCAGAATGTGCAGCAGTTACTTCTGCTTCTTTTGGTTATAAGCTCTCCTAGTACTTGATCAGTGCATAGCTCAGGTAATCAACTTTTGTCTCACCCTTTGACTGTCATCTGAAGTCAGTAGCTTTTAATTTGTCCCTAAATCTTGCAAATCCATTCATCCATCTAGTTAGTTCATTGGAATAATGCATTGATTGACTTTTCTCTTCTATACACAGGAGCAGTGACTGCAAAATCAATGTTAAATAGAGTAAGAAGTTTTTAGTTCAGTCCTGAAGATGTATCCCTGAAGATGTAGCAACACTTCTTGGTGCTGCATACCCTCTCTTCCCCATTGACTCTAATGTAGGTTACAAGTAGGTAATTCGAGGGACTGGTATTAAGAAGCAAGTTTAGCAGTTTGGAGTGGTGTGTAAAATTTGAATTTTATTTGGGTTTATTCAAGAGAGCCAACAACTTTTCATACCTGGCCCAGAGACTAGTCTCCTGTTTGTCGTTTATTTCTGCTGATGCAAATGTAAGTTGAACGGTTTCAGCTGGTATTACTGACAGCGATCTTTGTTAGACTTCTGAATTCACTGGATTTGTTTATAGATTGAGGCAGGAATTGGAGGTGGGGAGAAGGCAGAAAACCATACCATTTCAATGTAACTTCCAAAAATCTTTGGAGTTAACTAAACTGTATTACCTCACTAAATCTGTGGAGTTGAAGTAAGGTGAACCTCAGAGACCAATGACTTGCATACACAATTAAGTTAAAACATTTGCATCCAAAAATACAGGGTGTCATCTGTGGTGACTAGCACAATATACCAATATACATGCAGAGTCAGTTTTGGTGATGAGCAACCAAAACAGCTACTGAAGGCCCAAAGCCTCAAAGCCTGGGGACATCCCATCAGGCTGAGTTAAGAAATTAGAAGTCATCTAATGTGGGAATGAAAAGAAGGGTAGCTTAGCCTAGAGCCCCAGCAGGCAAATGGCTCTGCATAAATGTCTGGATCAATTAAATTACTTAACAATAACTATTGTGGCATTGCTGCTTTTGTTAGACTAGAGTCAGATGTTACAGTAGTGAGCATCACATACAGTTTTAAGTCCTGACATTGTAAATTCCCTCTGGTAGCACCTTCAGGCTTGATCCAAAGTGGGACTTTGATGCTGCAATACCAAGTGCTAGATTGCTGAGCTTTTATGTGTCTGGCCCAAGGTAAGCAGACACCTCTGTTAAGTGCCTTGGCCCTACACAGGTATGTGTGAAGAGCGAGGTACATCAGGATCAGGTAGTCAGCTTTCTGTTAGGAAATGTTGAGGATACTGTGTGATCTTCAGCAGCATGTAACCACCTGTTACACCCTGTATTCCGAAAACAGACCTTGTTTCTCTTCCTCTAAAACATGGCAGGAGAATAGATGGGATGGTCTTTTGAACAGGAGTCTAGTGATTAAAGCACTCCCTTAGGCTGTGGGAAATCTTGCTCAGTTATCGCTTTTCCCTGGGGGAACTCAAGCTCACCTCCCAGAGAGTCTCCTAAATAACGTGTCTCTCTGCAGTGCAGATACTGACCCTGCTGTGGAATTAAAGGATTAAAGAGAACTGAAGATGAACTAGGTTGGAAACCAAGAATAAGACATTGCTTCCAAGAAGCACAGTGACTTCTCTCCCGAAGATGAATTTCATTCAAAATGCCTTTGCCAGCTGTAGAGTAGGATCTCATCTTCAAGATTTCCTATTCCACATGAGACAAAAGTGAAGGCTTTCACTTCTGGCCAGTGAAACAAATCCAATGATAGAAGAGGAGAACAGTTCAGAGGCTGGAGAGTTTGCATGGCAGACATATAACATGCTTTTGAACTCTCTGGGGCAGACTGCAGGCTGGTGGTGGCAGGCACAATCCCAAGTTTCTTCTGTACCAGCAGAGTTGTCTGACAACTGCACTCAGAATGAAACAGTGGCTTTATCTAGAAAGAAAACAGTAGCTGCTACTGCATATTATGTGATGCTGGATGTGTAAGTGTGCTCTGCAGACTGTTGATAGATCAAGGCAATGGGGAGAGAGAAGTGGAAGGGTGACCAACTTTTGGATTTTACTTGATTTCAGTAGGAGGTTTTCAATGCTGCTGAGGCTGGGATGCTTCCTGGCACTCGGAGAAGCAGGGCTTTAGGTATCCTGACTGCTTGAAGTTCATATATTGAGGCATCGGTAGAGCACAGGCATTACGTAGCAGCTGAATCGGGGGCTAATTGATCCATAATCTTGAATTTAGGTGGAATTTAGTATTTTGGTCCCTTTTGGATCTGTATTCTTGTCCTATATCTGATCATTATAGTTACCTTTACGACTGTGTAAACAAAATGTTTATGCCAAGAGTGAATTTATACCATGGTATTTGGGGCACATAAAGCCGTGTAAGCTAACATTTGCTCATGGCGCATTTCTGCACACGCTTTGGAGTCCTCATAGCAGCGAGTGTTGACAGAAGTAAATGTGAACACATAGTGAGTTACTAGATGGATTTGTCTTTGGGCAGTCTTAGTAGGATAATTGTTTGTCTGTAACATTTACCAGTTCAGTTGATTCAGTAAGTTTCAGTTCACTGAAAATTGTACCACACTGGTGCTATGAATTTAGCATTCTGTTGCAGTCACCTGGTTGTGTTAAAGCATTCCTACTCTCGAACCAGTATCTGAAAGCAGTCAAAGTGAAAACAGTGACATCTTAAAAGTGAATTGACTGACCAACTGTATGTAATATTGAAAAGTGTTATAGATAGAACCAAGCAGCAAAGTCTAACTGCACAACTTTGGCTCTGTCCCTATGTCATTATATGATCAAGTGTCATCAGGTACTATAATTCCTACTTCAGCAAGATCTTGGGAAACAGAGAGATTTAATTCCCATGCCAAATATCAGTGCTATCTGGGATAAATATGTCTTCATTTGCAGCAACTAGAACTTTGTATTGATTTTATAAAGTGAAGCCCTTACAGGGCCTTTAAAGCACGCCTGGCTAAACAATCCTTTACAAGGAACAAAAAGATCCAGGAAATGACAGTTGAAAAATGTACGTTGATGTTATAGTACTACATATTTTCTTTTCAGGTTCTGAAATGGCACTAGGAAGTTGAGGCACATTCAACTGTCTGGAATCCAACTGACTAAGTGTGAGATCTTATGGTGTAGACATCCCCACCTGAGTATGTCACTCTGGGCTCCATTTTAGCCACTGTACAGAAAGAGGCTTTCATTTTGTGCTAAAGCAAACTTTTAAGTAGGTCAAATGAATCTCACTCTAGAGTGTGGTTACCCAAAGTTATGAGATGATTCTACGTCATGGATATTTACTCTTGTGCCATAGCCAGGGAGAAGTGCCTCTCCTGTGGTGAAGGTGCTATTATGGCTCCAACAGCGCAATCAGAGGGAGGGACTATAGTTCCCTTTTGAATGTGTTATCTGGACAAAATTCTAGATCAGCTGCAATTACATATGAGATAGTAAAGTATAAGTTCATCTTCTCTTAACAAAAAAAAAAAAAAATTCACCCTGTTTCTGTCTGCTGGCTTACATCGACTCACCATACTAGTTATCCAGCTATTGGATAATAATGAAGGCACTGTTCAAATTATTGCTTTTTGCATTACGTGCTGCATCACAACATTTTTCCTGCAGTCTTGATGCCTGAACATCTTTTTTTTTTTTTAATATAATGAATAGTAAATGGGACATTTCTGGCATAAGTTTTCTGATAAAGTCATTTGTGCTAGATTTCATGAAACCTTTTTTACAAATGTTTGGCAGTTGCTCAAATACTTTTAGGAAGGGGAAAAAAGAGTACTGTGATCTCACAAATCATTGAGAAGCTGAGGTCAACTGGACTTAATTTGAATATTCTTTTCATCCTAAACTGTTTGACCCACACTCCACACTACCTTTTATCTGGTTGTGGTAAAGGCTCAAACTCACTTCTTCCTAGTGATTCTTACATTTCCAAATTAGTAAACAGCTGCCAGGAGTGCATGTTTGTGTTTGCATGGGTTTTTGATAACTGTAATCAATTAATGTGTTTGAAATATAGCATAACTTCATCAACAAATAGCCTGCTAGTTCCATTCACTGCTTTTAACCCAAGAGCTCCTTTTGAAGGTTGGATCTTCTTTAATATAATGATACATGTAAGCAGTTAGATGTGAATGTATGCTGGACAGTAACAAGCTTATGATTATGCCTTATGTTCTTGGAATGATAGCTTTCCATCTACTTGAGCGAAGACCTTGAATTAGAAGGAAGTCTTGAAATTACCTCCACACTGATAATGTATGGGCAATTACAGTAATCCTTCTTGACCAGGCTATATAGTCAGGAATATTCAGCTACAAATCTCAAATTTAACAATGGAGAGACTAACCCCTCCTGGAATTGCAGACAAATAGACAAAAATCATCCAACCTGGGTGGTTCAAGTTAGCTTGGACCACATGTAAAGTCTAGTCTGTTTTTGATCCAGTGGCATTATTATTGATAATAATAAAATCCAAATGCATTTTTATAGGGTGCTTGTATGCAAAAGCCTTTAGGCATTTCACAAAAGACAACCTAATACAACAAGTATTTTCACTAAAAACTGCAGCATAGCCCCGTGAAATTGGAAGCTGTCAAGAGAGTAAAAAATACCTACTCAGCACCTAAAAAAGCACAAAATGTAGAGAAACCACACAACAATTAATTAGATTTCTACACATGCTAAACCCTCCTGGCCATACTGACATCAGAGGGAGATTTTTCACTACATCCATGGGAGCAAGATCAAGCTCAAAGTGAACTGTAGGAAAGGTCTCAATGATGGAATGTGGACAGTAGTGTGCTCAGCTGTTCTTGTGCAGATTGAACCAAAAGATGTATTTCTTTGAGTCAGCTATAAATGCGTTAATGATATTACTGCCTTTTAGAATTTAAACTTCCTTTTGCTGGAGGATGATGATGAGATGAGGGTTCTCTGCGCTGACATTTAGAAGTAGGCTGAAGACTGAGAACTGTATTTGAAATATCTTGTGGTGTAAAGGAATTCTGTACCACCTCTTAACGTTTTCCTTGATGTTTTGCTCTTTGTACGTATTCTGGCAAACTCTTGTTATCTCAGTCAAACAGTGATCAAAATAGGCTTTGATTTTTCTTTTTTTAAGGGAGATTTTTTTCATATCTCAAGAGTTGAAAAAAATACTGGTTTTCCAAAAGGGTTGGCACACTGGAGATGTAACTACTTTTTTGGTTGGATTGAAAGGGAGCTAAGCAGCTTAAAAAATGTTGCACTACTTTAAAAATGTTTGCAATTCTTCCTTAGGCTTATAAATCCTCATTTATGTAAACCACAGTCTTTTGTGGTGAAAATGCTCTAACAGGTTTTCAGCAGTGTAATACTCTGTTTCTCTCCTGGTTGTTTTGTGTAAGGATATGGTCTGAATTACCATGTTATCAAAAAAACAGCCTCACAAGTAGCTTTCACTTCCAGCAATTGTAAACTGCATAGTTTTTCCTATTTTAATAGACAGTACCATCACAGCATTGTGTATTGGATAAGATCAAAGGAAAAAAACCATTGCTGCCACGAAATGAAAAGGAACAGATATCACAAAGCTTGCATTTGTTCAGTTCAGGGAGAATAAAGTTTCCAAATGAATTGGAGAATTAAAGCACAATCATTAAGAAGGTGGCCTTTGGTGTGGTCACCTCTGTTGAGATTCAGTCTAACAGAACGTTGTTGTTGTCGCTACTTGTTCTGTAATAGCCCCACCCTATTCATTTGTGTAGAAGAATGGATCAAAGTGAGCTTAAAGATAGACAAAGTTTATAAAAACATAAAACTCATTTTCTCATACATTCTTCAGTGCCTGAGGCAGAGGTATTGATTGTAAGGCAACTGAAACACACTAAGCTGTTCTTGCCTTCTGTATATTTGAATGCTTGTAATTGTGCAATAGGCAGTGAAACAACCCAGAATGACACATGAAGTGCAGTACAAATGACAGACAAAAGGTGCGGAATTGTTTAAATAAGGCAAGGCTGTGAAACTGAGATTCAGATGGGATTTCATCTTGTAGATGCTTCACATAAAGGAAAAAAAATCATTAACTTGCTGAGTGGTTTTGTCTTAAATGTCAGTTCATATGGCAACTGTATACTGTATAAATAGAAGTGTGTTTGCGTTTTTTTGTAAAATGTGAAGAGTCGGTGAACTTCACATAGGCCCATTAACTTGTCTGTTACAAAACTGGCTTCTACTAGATCCAGGAGGAGAAAATTAAAAGGATCTTTTGTAATAGGGTGTCCCTTTTGCCCTATTTAGGGCTGGTGCTAGTCTCTTAGGCATGACTCTGAGGGCTCAAAGAGGGACTTTGGAGATTCCAGGGACCCTAAGGAAATAGATTCTCTGCATCAGGTAATTTCCCATAAGAAGAGGTAATTCAAGGTTGTTTGCAAAATCAGTTGTTCTTGAAATGTATAGGGTTGATCTATGATGTATGTATTGCCTAATCTTAATTGGCTTTTACAGTTTTGCCTCTGTTTGCCTGTACACAATCTTAACTGTAGTGCTGCGTATCTACTGTTCATCTCGTTTCTACAGGACTGGTTTGTGGACAGCCTGTCAGACATGTTTGACGGTCCACTAACCTCATTTATGTGTCCAGGCATGCTCAGGTCTATGTGTTTCAGCTATGTCAGCATGTGTAATGGTTTGCTGCTTGTATGGTCATGAAGCTGGTTTTGAAGAGGGCTTTGAGGTTACCCTCTGTGGGGTGCATGGTATACATAGTGTGGACAGATCTATTCAAAGATGAAAGTGCTGCTCCAGGGATATCTTATTCTATTTGAGGGAATGGAAGAAGTTCTACTGGTGTGAGATTCCCCAGATACTTGTGTAACTGTATTCTTGCTAGGACTGATCCTCGTCCCTGGCTGGTGTAATTCTACTGCTACTGTTTTACTGGTACTGACCAGCAGTAAAGTGACTTGCATTGCTGTGGAAGTGTAGAGGAACATCAGTGAGGGAATAAATGGTATTTACACCCACCTGAAGGCATATATTTAATCCTAAGGCAGCAGAGAACTGTTAGGGCATAAGGAGGAACTAGGATCCTGAGTTGTGCAAAGAAGGGTTCATTACCAAGCCTCTGCAGCCCCTCCTTTGGATTCACCTGGACATGTACTTCATAAGTAAGATAAATTGTGTTAACTTTCCAATGTGCTGACTTTGGGGTAAGAGGGGAAGCCAGTCAAATCAGATATGTTCTTTTTTATTTCGATTAAGTCATCTGTATTTGAAGGTGGTGACAACTCAGCTTCAGGCTCCTCTTGTTCATTCAATACTCTGGGAAAAGTTCCAGTATGATTTTAGCTGTGCTCATGGTAGAAAGCTTGTATTAGTTTCCTAGCCCCATAATAAATGGTAAATTCTGTCATCAGCTCTAATGGTATAGTGAAATTTCAGAAGTTACACAATCTCCAGTGTTCTTGTTTTCTAAGGTCCTCAGCTGAATGCCCAGCTGCAGTCAGGGAAAGTGAGAGCTCTATACAACATGGAAACTTTCTGCTGGATGAGAGTGGATTTGCTGTTATTCAGAATTCCCATTATGCCATAAGGTGCTCTGTCCTGCTCTTTTTCTTCTCTAACAATGTGAGATCTGCCATATCAATGCAGATCATTAAGGTTTAAAATAATATCCAACCTGTAGCTGAATTTAAGATGCAGACATTCAGATAGCTGAAGTCCCTCTACTTCAATCCTCCATGCTTCTGTCTCTGCTGCAGCTAACTTTGCCTCCGTTCTGCGCTCTCCCCTTCTCCCTGGTCACTGAATGTGCAGAGAATGTTGGTTCAAATGTTGGTGGATATAATATTAAGAATATGCAATGTAATTGTTCATGTGTGTGGACATGAGGACAGTCGTTCCCAAGGTTTTTTTCAGAGATTGCTTTACACCCTTGGATAAGAAGCTTGAATGCTCCCTCCAGGTCCCATCCATAGATGATTCCTCCCTGTCTTAAATTCATCTATAGCATGTATCTTCACATCCATGGTTGTAGTGAGTACCCTGACAGACTCTGGGGTGAATTATCTGTTGCATTATACTCTCTTGTATTTCCCAGCCATGTTACTGAATTAATTTTACCCTTGAGTTGTTTAATATAATGAGCTAATCAGATTTTTCTTCTTTGTGATTTTACTAGGCTTTAACAGCATTAAACACTGTTCTGTCTTCCAGTTTTGTCACCGAATGGCACTGTGAAAGACAATGTAAAGTTGACTAATGAAGAATTATTCCTGCATAGATGGATATAGATGTAGATTCCATTTGTGAGGAGCATCTCAGGATGTGTGGAGAAGATAGTCACAGCATTTACACTCCAATAATGTAGCATAATGGATGCTGGAGTAGCATAACTTCGCTGTGTTGGGAGTCAAGCCATGATATTAGGTTCCTCAAAGGAAATATAAGGGCCTTTCTCTCCTGTTAACCATATTCTGCAGCTAAGCATCAAAATTGCCCTTGTGTTGACTTCTCTTAGAGTTTTCTTTGCATTTCATTGCTGGCATCCCTTCGAATTTGTGGAAATTATTTAGCCAACACTGCAATACTGCTTATTAAGTCAACCAGCAGGTAATACTTACAGATAAAGCATCCAAACTGTAGTGAACCAGGTGCTTGAAAACATACTAGGCTTATTTCAATTTTCAGAGCTTAAACCTGAGGTTGTAGGCACCAGGGATGGCGTTAAGTCAAGATCTGCCACTATCAAAACATTGCCAGGTGTAGGAAATATTTATTGCCACAAAGATTCATGAGTGTAGCACAAACGTCCTTAATCCAACAAACTGAAGGAGACCCTTTTATTCTGATAGAGATGTCTGTATGCTTTGATGGTCTTAGTGTGTAGCCATTCTATGGGCCTTCTCTGATGATGTATATGCTGTATGTAGTACAGAAGAACCTAGAAACATTCAGTAGCTTTCTGGATTGCATTGTTCTGGACACTGTATGGGCAAAAAGTCCCCAGAAGGTAATAAATGCAAACCTTAGTATCTTTCTGCTGCTGACTGATAGATTGCTAGAATTCTGGTTTGTCACCTTCCATTTTTATACTTTCCATAGGAGACATTCTAGCAACATAATCACAGATTTCTTTCAAGGAAACTTGATCTGTAGAGTTTCTGATGGGCGGTACAGCTCCTGTTGGATCCTGCCACATTTGTGGGTGCAAAGCACCTCCTCCAGCTAAATCCTTACTAACTAAGCCTGCTCCATTTCTTCCCTTGCCATCTGGAATGTGCTTTGCATGATGCTCTGTCAGAAATAAAAATGTTTTTTCTTTCTATAACACTTGGCAGGGAGCTGGCAAAAAGAAACCTTTGTTACCAAAATCTGCGTTCTCTGTGGGAGTGGCTCAGATGGCATTGGATTAACTTGAAGACATAAAAATGGAAAGTATTTGTGATAATTTTTATTGATGGCAAGTAGCTTAACCTACCTTTAGGGCAACTAATAAAACTAGCTGTAAGAACAGGGAAATGGGCTTCTCTAAATGGCCCTTTGACGTTGTTTTTATGAAGACATCTGTTTGTCCATTCCCTGATACTTCTTTTTCAGCTTGTATAATGCCTGATTCCTAGAAATCAAGAATTTATGACAAGAGACATAACTTTATTCCTTTCTAATTTTTTAGTTCCTTGGTCAAATGAGATAGGTGATAGGGCCGTGAGGTATAAGACAATATTTTAGGTGTCTACAGCTTTAATGCTTGTCAATAGCTGGTTGGAAGAGAGTGACTCCTATTAATGCTTTATTGCTATTAGAATTTCCCATTCTTTCCTGTTATAGTGAAAGACTAGCATTAAGGATCAGTACCCTACCTAGCCTGAGACTGCAGTCTGCTGACCAGTCAGCACATGTAGCTCCAAGCCAGATGAAGCATTCACTAGAACTTGTGCAGGTTAATAGGTGAGGAGGTGGAAGGGAACTGAGGGGCACCATGGTTACAAAGGGAAGGGCTTGTAATTGGGGGTTGTAGAGCATACATGTGCAGGAAGCTCAGCTTCATCAACTGTGTTGCTCATAGAACAGCTCATTGACCTTACACCTGTTAGTTCCCTATTCTCCACCTCATTCTGTGAGGACTCAGAAAACAATAGGGAGAATGTCAACCTAGTGAATCACTGTTGACTGTGTCCTCTATGTTTTCCTTATTTGGGTAGCCATTTTTCCTCAAGTAGGCTGAACATCCACAAAGTGGCTAGGTACTAGGCTCTCAGACACTCAGACAGGTGTCTGAAAAGGCATTTAGGAGACTTGCTTCAAGGTTCATGAACTAGATTTTTAAATAAGTGTAAAGAATTTAGATGTGGGATTTGGGACCAAATTCCTTTAGGCTTCTTTACTTTCTAAAGGCAAGATAGTCAAACACTCTTGATCAAACTAGGATAATTAAAGTCCTTCATCTTAACCCTGCTGCTTATCTATTATACTTGTCTAATGAATGTACTATTCAACTGTATCAGGGAATAAAGAATTAATCATCAGTAACTCTACTAAAGAAGTTTGTGTTTACTGTCAACATGCCTAGTTGATGTGCAGATGTTAGCCTGATGTGAAATTATAGTTAGACATCATTTTGCACTTGGCTAGTTCATTAACCCATGTATTCTACCTGTTTTGGGTGCATTTCACATGGGGTTAGAGATTTAAAGATGTGCTGGTATTTGTTTACTGAATGTGGTTGGGATAATATAATCAAAGAGAAAGAAGCATAATTCATGCTTCAGTTTACTTATAGATTTGCAGCTTTGAGGTTCCCTTTAGGTACAACTGTTCTCTTGAGTTCTGTGAAGCCTCATCTCACATTGATATATTTGGGATGTAATCCTCTGTCAGGTGATGTAGCATTGCCAGACAGTACTCCCAGCTGATGAACTGGGTAAACTGGGATTCCTTTCTTTAGTTTTTGATTTACCTAGCAGCTGTAAGAGCCTTAAAACCTGGAGTGTAATTTTTGTCTTTGGCATTTTTATTCCCATATCCAGTCCACAGAGCAGGAATGACCAGTCATCAGACAGAGCACTTGCTGATAGTGTGTGTGTGTGTATGTTTTGCTACACAATTTGAAAAAGCACAAAACCCAAACCAAACTCAAGCAAACACACCCCTCCCCCCACCCTCCCCACCCCAGTTCTATGCTCCATGTTTCATCTTTGGGAGACTATGAAAGAATTGCATGGTTGACTTTCTACTCTGCTTTTTTGGGGGGGGGGTTTGGTTTGGGTTTTTTTTTGTTTTTTTTTTTTTCACTGGATCACATTTGAAAGACTTTTTGGAAGACATACTTTCTATTTTATTTCATTGTTTGTGTTCCACTGTTGTTCATGTAGTGCCAGCATGTCATCTGGATCCAACAAGAAGCTAATAAACAAATCCCTACTGTCCTGTGGCAAGAGCTCCAAGATGGGTGAAAGCCAAGGAAGTTTTGGAACTATTACCAGTGTTTAACAGTGCTTTCAACACTGTTTTAAATTGAGAAAGTCAACTGACAAGATTTACATGGTGGTTTGTGAGAGATGATGATAGTTGGTAGTCTGGAACTGAATATATTTATTTTTGTTGTAGGAGAAAAGACACAGACCTGACCTAACTGGTCATCTGTGAATATTTGCCTAGGAGGGTATTATATGGAATATAAAGATGTTACGTTTATTTCCCTGCCACTTCTCTTGCCCCTCTACCCCCCAAAAAAAAGTGTTTATTCATCAGTGGTACACTTACTCATAGGTATTGAAGCCGTATTTTGGAACAACATCATCTAAGGGTAGATAATCCATCAGAGTAATGAAAAGGTTGAAGGTATAAAACCACTGCTGCTTTTAATTCCCATTTGCTAAGTCATGGGCAGATGTGCTCTATGTGCTATTTGGGTTTTAGACCAGCTCCTTCATGTTGCTTTATGCGAAATAAATAAAAGTTTCAGACATTGCCAGTCTTGGGTGGTCAGTCACATCTGTCACAGGTCTTACACTTCCTCGGGATTAATTTACTGGTGTCAGTGAGGTTTCAGTGATGTGAGGTTAATAAGTGCAAGAGAGGATTCAAACCTCAGGTGTTGGTAACACAGAACATCAGTTTCAGGAATGACCCCTCTGCTACTGTCCTGTTCACCATTCCTTCATGAAATATCATCAGATTTGTAAGTCAGTTTGTTTCTGAGGTAACACCACAGGATGCGGTACTGTTATACCAGGGAGGGACCTGGGACATTTTTACTGTGCTCAGTTACATGGGCCATGTAAAGACAACCTTCCCACGCAGAGTATTTGTACTATGCTTTCCTGGAATTTGAGGGTGAAACACGTCTTGTCTGTTGTGCTTCAGGCATTTCACCCGATGAGACAGAACCCTTCTTGCTCGATCACATTAGCTGGATTAGATCAACAGTGACAGTCTTCCAAATGGATCACCGTGAGTTTGTCTTCATCTTGTACCTGTTGATCGTCATTCAGGACAAGGTACTGGTCTGGATGGGTCTTTGCTTTGCCCCAATGAACTATGCTTATATTTTTTTGAGCACCTTGTATGCTTTCAAAAAGAACATTTGGGAATGTGCCAGGAAAATTGCTTTTTGAGGTGTTTGAAAAGAATTGTGAAGAAAAGTCCTGCAATGCAGTTACTGCCAATAATTTGTGATGACAAAAAACACTGGAAAACATCGCTGTGGTCAACTTTTACCTGGTTCATTAGGTTGAATATAACTAAGCAGTTTCTTGCCTATGTCACCCAAGGGTCCTTTTACTTCCTTCTGTTGTCCATGGGTTGGACTAGGCTGCCAAAGCACTGCCATGTCCCCTGCTTCTGTCATTACTGCATTGAATGCTATAGCTTTTTTCACAGAAGTGGAGGGACTCATCCCTTTCATTCACTTCAAGAAGTCTAAAGGTAATAAAAATAGTGTATAACACTTTTCAGTGTTTTCAGTTGATTAGATCTGTGGATTCTGTTTCTCTCAATAGCCCTCTTGCTAATGTGTGTAGCTGTTTTTCATAGAGAACTCCTCTATCTTATATAAACTGTCTTCTTGTTCACAGAATAACATTTTTGCTTATATAATGCATGTAGTCACACAATTTATACTGGGCTTCATGCTTCACTTCCTAGCATTCTTGTCTCTTTTCTTTCCAAGTGAGGCTATACATTTGTTTGCTTTTTGGTTAGTTAGGCTTAAAACTATGAAACTATAAAGATTCTCTGTTTATACAGGCCTATCTTTGGGTTTAGTGTTCAGTTTCAGGAAATCACACAGCTGTAAGTACCCATCACAAACTGCAAAAAGTGTAGGAGTAGACCTGCTGTCCTGAGATGAACACCTGCTCTTCATTGCTCTACTTCTTTGAAGTGTTCTAGGGTTGCCAGGTGAGTCATTTACTATATCATTCAATACAATGTGATTTAAATAGATCTGCTCATTATGGTATTTGGCCAATCTTTGCACAGAGTGGAGATTCCATTAAAATTTTTTTCTGATGTAGCAGTCGAACTGCAGTCTAGAGCTCTGAATGACATTAGTAATGAATATTAAGAACTTCATTTGAAAAAAACACATTTCATTGTGTTCATAATCAGTGGAGGAAGAAACAGCCCAACCTAATATTTATGAATTAAAGACACGTGCTGGAAAGATTCATGCCACAGCCATGAAAGAAAACACTCACACACAAGAATAGAACAAAAGAATAGCAAGTAGTCATCTTAATATAGGCTGTATTACGATGCCTAGTGCACAAATGGGATGCATTAATGTTGTCATTTTTAAGGTCTTAAACCTTGACTTTGCTATGATTTTTTTTTAACACAAAGAATTACAGCAAAGCCTTGTCTTGTATTTTGAGGTGAAATATAGGAACAAAAAGCTATAATGTGACATCAGACACGCTGCCTGCTGTAACCCCATATCCTGGCCTTCATCACCAGGGACCCCAGTCATCCTCATTTCCCAATAGTGCTAGACTAGTGTCCCACCTCTCCTCCTTTTCTCCACCACTACCTGGCTCATCGTTCTGCCCTCTGACTGTGAGCTCTCTTCTTTTAGCTTTGGTGTAGCATATTCCTTCTACCGGCTAACCTGATTCTGGTTAGTTCTTTTTCTTTACTGGTTTCAATTCCAGTCTCTTTACCCAAGTGCTCCCAGTCTCCCTTTCTTGCATTAATTTGCTATTTCTTTCCTTCCCCTCTACTTTATTTTTAAGGCTCTTCTTTTTTCCTTTGACTTTGTCCAAAAGCTATTTCTTCTATAATACCTGCAAATGAGAAAGTAGACATCCGCTAAAATATGTGACGGAGGATGCAGAGGCTATTGCAACACCTAACCCTGGTCCAGAGTAACCAGGAGCTTCATCTTGTGGTCTGAATAAAATAGAACTCCATTGAGTTGGAAGATGCTTAATGACGTTAGACCAGGGATATAATTATTTAGTGGGTTCAGCTAGCAGCTTTGCTAAAAATGCCAGAAATTGAAGGCAAAATTAATTATGTAAAGCACGGTAAATCTTGTCTTACTCAACACCTCCACAGCCTATATATGGCTCCCTTTTTAGGATTCAGTGTGGGCTTATTGTGGAGCTTATTGGCTGAGTTACTCAATCATAATGAGTTATTGTGTGCATCAGCTGAGCATGATAAAGCACTCCTAGTGTGTCTACAATGCAAGGTATTTTAATTTTGAAATGAGTGTTGCAGGAAGACACAGCACTCTTGCACACCAACAAATGGGTAGACTCAGGTGGATAGTAGTGCCATTGATGGAATAAAACTCCACACAAGTGCTGACATATTTCTCATCTGGTTCTAAGTATAATACCTGAAAAAAGCCAACTTGTATTTGTCTGGCTGTATAAAAATGCCAGTTCTTTTTTTTATGTTAGAAAATACCTTAAATACATTTTTGTGCCTTTAGTAAAATATGTAATTTTTTGCTTGTTTTTAGGGTCTCTCAGTGAAGACAGTGGTTCTGTTCGGCTTACAAGCTAAGAACCGCAGATTTCCAACATGAGTCAATCCTTCAGAGTAAGTACTTAGACACCTGCTTAACTTTTGCCATGTAGTTTCTTGGCTCCCAGTCTGAGATCAAACTCTTGACTCCAGAACTATTCAGGTGTTTTACCTAATTTTGGCCCCTTTATGTCTTTAAGGATCCCATATTTACCAGGTGCTTTCTAATTCTTCTCGGGAAGAGCGCAGCTCTGTAGCACAGAGATCTGCCTTTCAGTATCTCTGGGCACTGCTAGCACTCCTTTTGTCTTTCATTTCCTACCCTATTGTATTCCTTCTGGGCCCCAAGCATTGGAGACAGCAGGAAAATTATTATGGAAGCACAGAATACCTGAGATTGGGACCTTATTACCTCAGGTGTCTAAGTCAAGAATAAAACCTGTTGCTGTTTGACAGGTCCGGTCTAGCTTATGAAAGGTTTTCTTCTGTGCTCACCACTGCAATATCTGTGTGTTGGCAATCTGAAGAAAGAGAGACACAAGACACAGAGCACACTCAGGAGCAAAGAACTGACGTAGTTTCCCAGATCATGCAGTTGTGATGAACCAGTTGGGTTGTTTAGACTGAGGCTTGAGGAAGTGAGAACAGAAAGGATCCTGGGAAGACAAATAGCTACAGATCATTGTCTCTCTGGGTGCAACTGGTATCATTCTTGGCTGTAGGAATGGCATTTCCATCTCTTCTTTCTTTGTGCATCTGTTCACCTTCTTTCACAGCCCTCTTCCGCCCAGTCATAAGTTTAATGATTTTTCTAGGGAAGGAGACATATGTTCCTTGTCTTCTGAGCCCCTCAGGTTAGCTCAACCTCTGTCCATTGCTTCTGGTGCTCCTTTGCCCTGTGGTAGCTCTTCTTGAGCAACGTGTAAATACCTATATATTAGTAAATGTCCTGTTTCTCTCTTTCACAGTTTATAGCATACTCTTTGTCAGATGAAAAGGGGATGATGGTTATCACTCACTACGGTGTGGGTTGCTGGAGGGAGAGCTTGTGACCTAGGTCACGTGGAATGAAACATGTACTGCTTCGTATGAAGGAACACCCCTGGGTAGCACAAGGTTGATATTTCCACAAGTGTACCCCTCAGTAAATTTGATCCTGCATTCATGAGTTCGGTGCTGTTTACGTGCAAGGCAAATATGTTCCCTCAGGAAGTGGGGAAAAAAAAAATCCATTCTTAGTGATAAAGAAGTACAAAACAGTGTTGGCACAAGGATTTCTGAATCTATTTGAGAATCCTATCATGCACTGTTGTAATAAGATAGCTGGGAGATAGTAACTTTGCACTTGATGGAAAAACATATTGTACAGATTAATGAAATTTTGTCATGCACTTTTAATTGATTTCAGCAAAGGAGACATTTTCAAAGCAAATATAGTTATTAATCTAATTAGTGCTTCAGCTAATATACTGAAATTATATTTGTATATCAATGTCAGACAAATATTTGTATGAGATAGGCATTTCAGTGACTGTTCAGCTGAACTGAACAAATTAATTTCTTCGATTATAAAGGCCTTATTTCCTACAGCTGTACTTCACAGTTAATTTTCCAGTGTGAATGCTTAAATTAGGCTGCTAAGTCCACAGTAATCAGAAATAATTGTTTTTTCTTTTTTCTCCTCAAGTGATCTGGGCAGTTGGACAACTGAGCAATAGTACTTGTTGACTCTGCGGTCTGTTTTTTACGAGGGTCATGCTAATGGATCAGAATCACAGGGTGTATACAGAATGGGAAGAGCGCTTCTCGAAATGGGATGTTGATTAGCTTTGTACTAGTTCTGGATAAAATGAAGCTGAGTGCACAGAATGACATGCTCTGGTACCTTGTTCTTCTAATTGTCTAGCATGTGAACCAATTTTTTTTTCCTTTGAAGCAACCAAGGTAGTGTTGAGTGGTGGATATCATTCCTGGATGGGGCCAAGGCATGACTGTGGCTGAGACCAGTGTGCTCTGAAGTATTGCAGGGTCTGATGCTTTGGCTATAGTATCTGTTTTCACCACTCTCAGCTGCTACTGGACGACTTCCAATGGACATGAACACAAGTTAAAATCCTAGAATCATAGAATAGTTTAGATTGGAGAGGACCTTAAAGATCATCTATTCCCAACCCCTCTGCCATAGGCAGGGACACATCCCTCCAGACCAGGCTGCCCAAGGTCCCGTCCAACCCGGCCTTGAACACCTCCAGGGATGGGGCAGCCACAGCTTCCCTGGCCAACCTGTTCCAGTGCCTCACCACTCTCATGGTGAAGAAATTCTTCCTTATGTCTAGTCTAAATCTGCCCCTCTCCAGTTTATAGCCATTGCCCCTAGTCCTATCACTACAAGCCTATAATCATACATTGTAGGTCCTTACTTGGTTGTTGTGTAGATCTCTGTGGTGCATAGTCAGAGCTTCTTTGAGACTAGAATGGGTTTTATTGCATTCCTATTCAAACCTGTAGCAAAGCTCCCAGTAGAGTGCAGGATCAGGCACATAGGTCTGGATTCGAGGGAGCACCTATGTTCTGCAGCCTTGAACCACCTTGAGTGCAATACAGATCTTTTGTGTCTGGTGCTTTAGAGCCCTGTGTAGTAATCAAGGACAGTTAGACACAATAGAATGAGATCCGAAACAGCAGACTCAAAAAGTGCCAGGTACCAGCTAAAAGAAATACTGAAAACAAGAATATGTCTGCAATATTACCACTCTTGGGCTAGGGCACGAGCCACGATACTCCAGTTTAACATGACTCCATACAATCACCTGATATCCTAAAGAGATAGGTCCAGAGACCTGAATTCTTTCCTGCTGATGGATATTCACAGCTTTGATCCCAAATTGCTGAGCAAGATTCATTCCTCACTCTTAAAATTTGACAGAAAAGCTGTTTCCTCACACTTCACACAACACCTTACTGGCTGGAGCTCATCCAAGATCTGGCAGATCCACGTCTAGTTTCCCACTTTGCTTGAAGTTTTCTCTCATCTTTTAAGTGAATTGTGGGAATGCTCTCCAATGCTCCTGCAGAAACTATTCCATTAGTTTGGCAATAATTCAAGGGAGCCATAGACAGCATACAGTAAAGTTTGTATTTGTAGCCTTGTGGCTAGTGAACTCAGACAAGGAGGAGAAATCCACGATTTTGGTCCCTCTTTCTAGGACTGTTAATGTACTTTACTGTTTTATGTAAACCTCATAGGAGCAAAGGTCAGATCTCAGGGCTCCCCTTCTCAGGTAAGTAAATTCCTTCTAAGACCCATCTGATACTCAAATCCTTCATCAGATCTGTAACAGTTTCAGAATTCAAAGATTTTTGACTAGGCTGGGGATCTTCCCTGTACCTCTGCCAGGTGTGCCTCCTGGAAATTAATGGGTTCCATCTCTGGATAGAAAGACTAGCTAATTTTTTTCTACCCAAATTAAACCTTCATTTTGAATCTTCTTTTGAATTCTATATGAATCTTCCTTTGGATTCTATGTGAAGTCATTCTTCCTCAGAAGGAATTAACTGTTATGTTGAATTTTTAGTGTTGTTCTGGTGGTTCTCATGGGTCCTCCATTATGAATCATAGTATCATGTTCTTTTTGTGTGTAGTAAGTAGTTAGCAAATTATCCCCAGCTATGGCATAAAACTCCTTAAATGCTATACTTAACCTGGGCAGAATCTAAGAACCATAGCTGCTTGTGACTGAGGTTACTTCTACAACAGAATACACTGTATGGAACTGTGTAAAGAGGAATACCTGATGAAAATATTGGAAAGAAATTGAGATGAAAAGGAGACTATGGAGAGAACATATCTGTGCAGAAGCCTGAAAGAAACAACCCATGGTGGGACTTCTATTCCTTTTGCATTGTGCCAGCTTATTTGTTGTTTCTGCTGAGAAAAGCTAAAACACAATTTTCAGGACCGATGAAAATACAGGAACTTTTCTGGGTGATGACAGACTTGCAGTGGCATTACAGGTAGCAGTTGCTTGAATTTGAGTTTGAAAGCTCTTTGCTCTTGTGTATATTAAGAATAGAGAGATTGCAGCTAAGAAAATGTACATTAACCAACTGATTTTGCAATGAGTTCTAATGCCATGGATTGCTAAAAATGAAAATGTCACATTACATTTATCTGTAGATTTCCCTCTTGCCCTCACTTCAGCTTGCACAGCAAAAGGAAAAATTGGCATAAGCTTCTATTTGGAGTCAGTTTCTAGTCTATGATGTCCTCTAGTAGAGGTGCAGTTCTGAAGTTCTATATGCTTTAGAGGCTCTTCATTTTGTTTCTTAAGAAAATACTTCACTGCAGTTGGAGAAAAGGGATGGAAATATTTTTCTAGTATTATATTTTGCTGGTTTCATAAAAGCCTACATTTGTCTTGAGGATATGGACCTTTAAATGGAGTAAACTACTGTCGTTATTAAAAACACCTTCCTGGAAAGAATTCAGAGACGTTCAAGACCAGTCTTTTTTTCCCCCGGCACAGTATTCTAATTAACTCTCAACCATTTCTTGAGTAATGTTTTTAAGGTCACTAGCTTGGCTGGGTATTTGGTAATAAAAATTACACCCCATGTCTGCAAGAGGACCACTAATTTAAAATAGCCATTTGATTCAAACTGACCTGTTTGCCAGCGTAGCTAATGAAGTGTCACTTTAATATTTAAAGCACTGTTCTTTCAAAGTAATTGCTATTTACTGGTAATTCTTCTTCATTTGATGGTTTATTAGGTACCTATAGGAATTTAAATTGGGCAACTGAAAAACTATAATTGTCTAACTAGCATAAGACTTTGCTGTAAATATGCCTGGGCACCTGTTTAAGGAAGGTTTTTATTTTTGTTTTTTTCCACTGTGAAAGAATGGGGAAGGCTGATTTGGGAGAGAGATTTTTACCTATTAATAAGATATTAGGAAAGAGCTAGCAGAAGGGGGCTGACATCCTAAGTAATGCAGGGATTTGTTTTGTCTAATTCTGCACCCACCCATGTGGGCGTCAACATTCCACTCAAACTAGTAGGACTTGGCCTCTCCTATGGGAGGTGGGGAATAGATTTGAGGTTGGAGGGAGGGGAAGAACTGCCAGGAAAGAATTATCTGAAAAGTAATTGCAGAAAGGGTGTAAAACCAGCATTCTCTTTGAAAAAAAGAAAACTGAAGTGGAAAAAAAGTATTTGGTAAAATAAATACATGACTTGCTTGTTGCTTTTCTATTCTGGCTTCTTAGTGAATATCTTTTGTCCTCAATGCATCATAATGCTTTATTTTGCCCACAAAATATAGCTGTTTAAATTAAGCTTCTTGCTGAAGAGATGTGGAGTTACATGATGTCCTCCAGAAACTGATAAATGTATTAGAAAAGGACCAGGAAACATGCCTCTCTGAAAAATTCCTGCTTACTTTTGTTTAAAATTAATAAAAGAGCTTTCTCAGTAGACATTACAGGTTACAATCTTATTAAACTTTTCTTTCTTCCCACTTGTGATTGTTTGGGGTTTTTTGTTGTTGTTGAAGCTTGAGTCCTCACCACTCTGTCCTTAAATGATTTTTAGGATTGTTTCTGTGACACCTGTGTTTTAAAGTTGGCCATTAGCAATAATAGCTGTTGAACAACATTTAAATTACATGATATTTAAAGTGAGAGCTCTTTTTTCTGCCTTTTCCCCATGTAATATGCTTCCATTAGTGAATTTGTCATTTTCATATCTGTAGATTGAGAGTTAAGAATCAAAGCAACCTGTATTTTACTTGCTTAGGCAGAACATTTTTGTAATGTGGAAGTCTCCATTTCCCAAGATTAGGGTCTGATTTGTTTATACCATCCTAATGTCAAAAGCAAAAAAACCCCAATAGTTGGAAGCAGATCTTGCCATAGCTGATGTTTAGCCAATTTATAGTGAACAAAACCCAAAGAACTTAGAATGGGAAGTGTTCAGCAACACTATCTTTTGGTAGCTCCACCGTTACATTTTCTCAGCTAGAATTTAAGAAAGGTAGAAATAGTGTTCCTTCCTCCTAAGATACAGCACATTATGTTTGATTTGTGGCTTGTCCATCCTCAGGGAATGAGGATCATTGAAATGTCTATCCACACCTGAATTCCTGTCCAGTTGTGTATCCAGTGGGTGGTGTGAATATGCTATGTCATTTGCTCCTAGGTGCGTCACCTGGTGGAGGTTTGCCAGATGACTTCATCATCCCACTCTATCTTGCTACTGTATTTTATATTTTCAGCAAGGAGACAGCAGGGTATCTTGGGAATCTGTGTATGGATTAATGAGGTGTCTGCCCACACTTCTTATCATTATTGGTAACCCTACGTTTGCTAACATAATGTGCTATTTAAATGGCCCGTACAGTCTAATGCAGCTATATACATGCATAAATTACAAATTATTTTGTCATGGTTGCTATACTTTGTGCAAACATTTAATGATACTGAATTATTTTGTTGATTTTTTGTGACTGAAGAACTTAATTCTTCATAGCTATGTTAATATTTTTTGGTCCATAAACTGGATGAGTTAGTATTAACATATTTTGATCTATGAGAGACCCATGGAAAGCCTGGATACAGTATCTTTTGTGGTGAGCCTTGAGAAAGGATTGAACCTGAATTAAGATTTTCTGCTTAGGCCCATTGTTAATTTAGATCCAAGTACAGACTAAACTCCCGGAGAAAGCATGGTAGTCAGGGCCTCTGGGTATGTGCATATGTGAACTGGTATGTGCGTTTGTGTACATGTTCATGCATGCACGTGAACATGCATTGCTTGCATGAGATAGATCTTATGTTGATTCACAGCAAAAGCTGTATGTTTTCTATCTTTTTTTCCAATGCAGGAACTTTTCTATATGCTAATAGAAGGCTCAACATGAAGAAGTAAAAGAGATTTTCTTTGCATTCTTATAGTGTTTTCCCCCACTCTTCCCTATTCTTGTACATCAGAAAAAACCTCTTCCAGAGTAAGAGAGAAACACAGATGTGAAATGAACTTCAGTGAAAGAGGCTCTTGACATGGAAAAACGTTGTGGTGTTTGCTGTTTTGCTTGTCATGGTGCAAGCTCACAGATGCCATGTTGAGGCTTTCTTTCCTCATTGGCTCAGCTCCCCATATGTGCACAGTCAATGGGAAACCTTGCAAAGTCTCAAATAAATACATACATTCAAACTGAAACTGAGCTGGTTTCCAGCAGCCAGGGTTCCCACTATCTTGTTTCAGTCAAAACACTGGTATGAAGCAATTCAATTGTATCAGAGTAAACAACATTGTGTACAAATTTATAAATACTCTGCCTTGTCCATAACCATTCTATGTTTGAGTAAGGAGCTTCCCTGCCTTGAATGGATGCTGTGTCCTGGAGTACTGAGTAGGTGCCGTTGCTCTCGTGTAGGTAGTTTTGTCAACTGTGGAATGTGGGAGGAAGGTGGTGAGAGACGTGGCTCCTGTACATTCTCAGTTGATATAATGTGTGCATCCAGAGAAAGAAAAGCTGAAGGATATTCTCCAGGGTGACAAATCCTTCAGTAGTGGCTACTGGAAGAGAGTTCCCAGGAACATATTTTTCTCATGCTAAAGAGTGCATGTAGCAGGTTTTATCTCTTTGTCTCCAGAGGGAGCGAGTTCACGAAGGAAGTTTATCTTTGCCCCTCTTTTTTCTCTCATAGGTGCTTGAGTTTTTGTCCCATTTACTAATGGCTTCCCTTTGTGTAGTCTCATGTGTCAGAGGTCTTGTGTCCTAACACTGAAGACTGGCACAACTACATTCCTGCAACATTCAGTTTCTAGTCAGTGAATAGCTGAGATGTGGAAGGCTTAGCCAATGGGAGGCTGCACAAGGGATTTGCAGATCATGGAGTCTTGTGTCAAAAGCTTTCCTGATAGTAGCTAAAGGAAAGTCTCTGCTCTGGGGCTTATCTGATGGGGTCACAATACATGATAGGAGGAGTGAGGACATGCTTGGTTCTTGCTGTGTTTGCTGTTAGACGTTCTCCTATGAAGTACCTGTCATCATCTGCTTTCCAACTGCCCTCTGGTCCCAGGCTTCTCTACTGTCTTGCAGAGGGTATGGAAGGTGCTATGTATTTAGTAGGCTACCACTTAGTTGTATTTCCCTTCCACCAAAGCATCTGGTCCCTTTTTTTCACAGGATTTCTGTGCTTTGATTTCTCACCACTCCTTACACTAAGAGCTGGCAATTTTATGTCCCACGGGTTCAGTAGATCTTTGACTCCCATCACCTCCTTCTAATCCACCTTGCAAAATGGCACTTTTAATGTCAGCACAAGTTCCCGATACTCAATATCAAATTAACACAACTTGAAAGATTTTGGTGGGGATTTTTGGCTTGTACACATATACCACCCAAACTTGTGACACAGGCAAGTTTCCATTGCAGTATTTGTTCACAGGAGGAGCATGTGAAAGGAGCATGGTTTGAGAATGAATGAACATCAAAGTGGTTGTACATGAGCTGTCCTGAGAAGTGTAATGATTATTCTGGAAGATGGCGGAAGTGTTTATGTTATGTTTATGGCTAGAGGACTCAGTTCACATTTAGGTTCCTCTCTACCACAGATGATAAAAATAGAGATGAGAAATCTTTCTTATGCACAGCCAGATTTGTTGATGTCTCTGCTTAATTACAGTAAAGAGAAGTTAGGGGTATCTGTGATCATCATTCCTGCTTGGTTACGCTCTTATCATTTCTTACAGCAGTCCATTTTTGCAGCTCTAGATTGAAAAGGCTTGCTTTTTTTTTTCTTTTCCTATGGGCTTGCCTAGGAAGATACCCATCTTTAATATGAAGCTTTGAAGCATTATTATGGTAATGTCAGGTAACTGCTCTTCAACATAGATTGACAGCTAGCTATTAAATAAGGGTAGGGAAGAATGTGGTCTCTGTGTAGTGAATGATGCATGTGGTTATTTTAAAATGTTTTTTTATAAGCAGAGACATGGCAATTGCAGGCTTTCTTTGCCTTTTTGATTTATCAGCATTTCAGAGTCTTTTGCCAAACCACAAGTAAGAGAAACATTTAGATCAAACTGAAGTCTCAAAATATTTTCCCCACCCTGATTCAAGAACAAAGGATTTAATTTCTAATCAATTGCAAAATGCACTGCTGGTAGATAGTATCTTTTGCGTGTGCCCGTTTGAGCCCCTGAAACAATGAAAAATGTATTGATTTCTCAAGTCACTCAGTTTCTGACCAGTTCTCACTAACGTTTAAATTGGCACAGACCTGACAGCTGTGATGGATTAATCTTCAATAACAAGCTGAGCTCTGAGTTGCTACTAGTTGGCACTGGTAGAGACACCAAGATGAGCTCACAGAACTGGGTGCACATGCTCCTTTTCACAGTCAAAATGGCATATTCTGCCAACCCAAACAAAATTGCCAGCAGGAAAAATAACATTTTCCTCCTTCCCATTATGTTTTGGGACTAGCGTCTTTTTCTCATGCCTGGTTGATGCTTTTCTTTTTTCATATAGCGAAGAGCATGGCAAGGATCAGGACTGGACCATGGAAATAGTAGTCATCTGCAGATACAGCATTGTAAAAAAGATTGTGAGAGCTATCTCCAGTATGGGGTTGATAGCATGGCAGGTGTTTCCCATCTCTCTGTCTTTTGGTTCCTGAAGAGTCCTGTAAAGAGCCTGCTACTATGCATATTTGACTTGCATAGGCTATCTCTTCACTCTGTGTTAATCCTCGAATCAGAGGAATGCAAGTTCCAACTTCATTGTTATTTGGCCAAGAAAACGGTGAATTCTGGAACCCTTTTTTTTCTTACCTTTTCTTCTTTTTCAACTGAACTTGACCTAAATATAAAGTTAGAAAGCTGAATTAACTTTTCCTCTTTGTTGTTGCAGTAGTGAAAGGGAAGGTAGAAATATCAGACTGCTTATTCTTGCAGCTTATCCAGCCTGACAGGCTGGTGGAAATGCCTGTGGATCTCTCTGCTTACTGGTTCCTTGGGGTAAAATATCAAATGGGTCTGTCATGGTGTAATTTGCATTCTAGTCATCAAGCGATTGCTAGCTAATGTACTCCTGAAAGTTGTTCACCGAGTTTTCGGAGCAACTTTAACATAAAGTCCCCTTTCAGCTCTGTAAGTCATACCATTTCAAGTTCCACTGCACAAAGAAAAGTATAAAAGCAACTTGAAGAGAGTCTTCTTTGATTTTTAGGGTGAGATTAGTTACACCGTGAGGGTATTATTAGAATACTGCTGCATATGTTCACTTCTGAGTCTGATCCAGGAGAATGGCTGATGAGAAATCTCAGATCCATTGCAGTCGAGACTTCTTTCCACGTGTTTCTTTGTTTTTTTTTTATTGCACGAGGATGTTGAGAGGTTTTGAAAACACAAAGGATCAGGGAATTAGCTTTACTTTTTTTCTCAGGAAGATGATAAATATGACCATGATTAAAAAGTCATTATGAAGAGGGCAGTGATCAATCTTTAGCTGTGTTCACTGAGAAAAGGAGAGATTTACGTTTCAGAAATGAAGTTAATTGATATTGTCTGTTAGGAGAAATAGAAGTCTTCTGAGATATGCTTAAGTTAGATAAAACTTTGCTTGGAAGGATCTAGGGGTACTTTATTCTTGTTTCCTGAAACCTTTTTAGTTTTCTTTTGGACTAGCATTCCTGTGGGCTTCAGCTTTAACCCTGTAACTTCTGAAAAGGAATGCCCACCATATGCCAATAGAAAATTACCCAAATAAATACCATTAACACAACTGAACATTTAAAAGACCTCCCATGAATCCTCATCCTCCCATGGTGGAAAGTATATCAATGTGTACCCACAATGCTTAGAATGTCTATGAAGTTTATTTGAAAATAAAGCAGTGATGGTATCTAATCTGTTAACCCTAGCAGGGAATCTGTTCCTCTGTCTCAGATTGCAGGCATACCATGAAGTGCTGAGATTGGCATGAGCAGCTCACATATTTATTTGAGGGGAGCATAAATCCTAAGTATCTTGTTTGTGTATAATTATTCTTGCCCTCAGGTTGCAGCATCTTGTGCACACAGCTGCATTGTGAACATTTTTCCAAGTTTATTTAGTACCGAGTGCAAGTACTTTACATGTCAGAGCTGGGAACGCTCCTGTTTCAGCTGACTCCACTCCTTTGGGGTGTTGTAGAGTGCTTGGGTGACTAAGCGAGAGGCAGTTGCACAAGCCTGGAGAGACAGGGAGCTTATTTAATCACATTAGAGAAAGAGAGAGTAGGCGCCTAGGAGCAGACAGAACTAATCTGTGAAGAGAGCGAGAGTGAGCAAGTATGTCTTACGGAAAGGATTTGAAGGTCAGTGGATTGGCAGAGTGAGTGCACCTTTAATAGAGGATTTCTGCATATTTTCTTGATTCATATATGTCCATATTTGAGAACTAAAGACCTCGACTCGTATAAACACACAGCAATAAGCAGCATATGACCTTAAACCATTCCGACAGGAGAGTTTACTTCTTATTTGGTTTTGCCCCTCACCCATCTCAATTTTAGCAAATGTGTCAGTGGCAGTCAGCTGAGATTTGATTAATCAGTATCTTGATGCTTTCCTGTCCTCTTTAAATTGCTTTGCAGAGGGCAAAGCGAGCCTGCTGTGTGGTAGATATGCCACCTAGAAATAGAGATCTCAGCAGTAGTACTGAGGATTCTTGGGGCTTTTTAGCTTCTGCTTTGCTAAGGATATAATGGACAGGGTGAGGGGCTGGGCTGTTACTTTATAGAATTAACTTGTAGTGTCTGTCCTTGGTTGAAAGAGATGCATGATAATGATATTCTGGCTAAATGCCAGTAACAGAGCATATCTGAAATGCTTATGCATCTACAGAAAAAGTATCTAGGCATTCACAGTTTATGGCCCTTGCAGTTTACATTTTTTTTATTTCCCAGAGTAATATTTTTGTAGTAACTGATAAATTGGTTTTATTCTTCAGTCAACTCTTTTACAATACATCATTAACGGAAGTGCATCATATAACAAGTCCAGATATACTCGTAGGCTGGGTCACTATGTAGTTTTCTATGTCCACTGCAGGTAAAGATTGCCAGTACAGGATGCAGGAAGAAGAGAAGAAGGAAGAAATGCCTGTAATATGTATACATCTTTAGTAATGCTTCTGGTTATTGTTTGTAATCATCTTTATTTTCAGAGTCAGAGGTGGGACATGACCTATAAATGAACTGCAGCTTTAAACCCTTTTTCAGTGTAGACATTTGAGGGAACCGTTTTTTGTGTGAGTATATAAAAAATACATATAAGTATGTGTATATCACTTCTTGACCTCCAGTCTATAGGCAGACCAGGAATATTGTAATTGACTGATACTTGTTATGGGGAAAAATTTGATCATCTTGTGATTTTTATGAGATGACTGATTTCTTGAATGACGTCAGTATACCATGAGGCCAACCATGTGGGGAAGATATTGGGTTTTAATAGGGCTTAGGAAATGGAGAGGTAGCATCTATGTTGGAAACAATGTTTTTAGAGTAGATACGAAACTGAGTCACATGGGGAATTCGAAGAGCTGGAATTCAAAACCTGAGGCTCATTTCAAACAGGCACCAGTTCCTTGTAAAGTGGAAGCAGGGACAGCTATGACAATAACAATAAATAACACAGCTATTTAAATTCCCAATGCAGTTTTCTCCAGGTGACAATATTGGAAGATCCCCTCCTGTTGCTTTTTTGGGGGATGTCAGAAGGACCAAGCAGCTACCTATATAAAGCAATTTTCATAAATGTTCAAACTAGATGAATCTCCATTTCAGGTTTTATTGCTGCCTTGCAATTTGGGCTAGGTTCTCTGAACTTTGCTAACCTTGGCAGATCTACAGGGAAAGCCTGCAAAATCCTTGAGTTCAAAGCAGGCAAAATATATGACACCTTTTGAAAGTTTGGCTTAGAGTGTTGAGTTTATTTGAACTTATGTTAACCACAGCCAATAAAAAATAGTTTGCATGAGCTCCTGCAAGGTGAAATTCCAGCAAGCAGGAAAGTATGAGAGTAGACAACCTGTTTGCCAAACACAGTTATTTTTATTTGTGTTAAACAGAGAAAGTTGGTAGAGTTTTAGCACTTTTATGTTTGATTTAAGGTAGGAACAAGAAACGTTATAGCTTAAGGATATTATGTAAGAAATATTATCCCTCTGTAAAGATATCCCAAGTAACTTGGACTGTATCTATTAATTCATAGCACAACAGACTTCTCTTTCTGCACAGTATATTTCGTTCTTCTAATACTTGTGAATACTGAGGAAGAGAATAAAGCATGAGGTAGAGATCAAAATATGAATAGTCAATTAGCCATATTTTAAAAAAAATATATCTATGAAATAGAAATGAAATCTGGCCAAAATAAAATACATATTGCATAGTGAGTCAATCTATGGACATTACACTTAAATGTGGGCTTAAGTTTGTACTAAGCAAGAAAGAAGCTTGAGCAGCCAAGAGTCAGGGGTAGAAAGAGATCCTACAGATGTGGAATTAAAGGTTGGTGGAGGTAGAAAGACTAGAAGGATGCTTCCTTTTTTTTTTTTTAGATTTTCTTACCTAAAACTCTGTGGAAGGATTATAGATGAGGATGACTACTGGGGTGCAACAAAGTTGGCAAAACAATTGTAGAGATAACTATTACACGTTATCCCTGATTAGGTGCTTAATTGAAACTACTCAGATATGACATATTACTGAATGGTGGGCCCAGAAGAGTAAATCGCAGGACTTCATCTTCACCTGGAAATGATGTGAGGCATCTAAGCGAATATTTAAGGATATGACAAAGGAGATCGGGTAGGGAGCACGTGTATATTTGTAGATCTTGAAACAGTTAAGGAGATGGTGAGAAGAAGAGGAATAGAAGAAATTGTGAGTGGCATGCAAGCACTGGAGTACACTTGACTTGTGATGGACAGAAGTAAAGGTAAACAGTGTGATGTTACTGTATGCCTTTAATGAGATAAATAAGGAGATAATATGAGTTAAATAACAAACCTAATAGAGCCAAAGACGTTCTGGGGAAGTGTGATTGCTGAGGCAGTGTAGTATATCTACCGATGACCTCAAGAACTGGATTTGGTAGATAAAGATCTTGCTTGTTAAAGTTCTGCTCTTATGGGAGGCTTTGGCTTCCCAGATTATGCAAGGTGACAAATGGCTGAATTCAGATGCGTCTGAATGCAATAACCAACCGAGTTCCTTGATAGTCACTGAAACAGCAACAGGCAATACTGTTTTAGATCTAACATTGTTAAATTGTGGAAAGAAGTAGAAAATGAACTTGATTTGAGTGATTTCAGTTTCAGTTAAAATGAAGGATAATCAAGGGCAGATGCATAGCTATGTTTCTCAGTTTCAAGTGGATAGCATTTGATACATTTAGAGAGCTAGCTAAAGCCTGAAGAGCTCAAGGAAACTGGGTTGTAAAGCAAGACTGGCCATTCTTTGAGTTGAAGGTGCAAAAAAAGGTCTGGAACAGGCATATCTTGTAAAGTTAAAAACATGGAAGAAGATTTATTAGATATGACTGAATGTGAAGTAGAAAAAAGAACAGGTAAGCAAAGAAAGCCACATGTGAGAGGTCAGGAAATGTACAGGTAAAAGGAGGATCAGCAGGAGTCAGTTGGCAGCCTTAGACTCTGCAAAGAAAATTAAAACAAATGGTAGGAGGTCCTTCAGCCACAGAAATGAAAGGGGAAAAATATGAAACTGGGCATGGCCCAACAATTTATCAGATACTTAGCTTCTGTGTTAAAGTTAGGATGCGGATTCTGAATATGCAGCCATAGCAGGTTTTTAGTGGCAATAAAGACCAGGAGAGGTGGGATCAGAAATCTAAAGGAGTTCAATGTTGGAGGAAGGTTGCATCATCATACTCTTGGTATCTGAAAAGAACCAATACATGTAACTGTGGGCTCAAGAACAATGTTTTGGTCGGACTTAACAAAGGAAGGAAGGTACTGGAGAATGACTTTGAAGAAGGGGTAAAGACAGCCCTGTTGGGTTGCAAAGTATTGGTAGCAATTGTTCTATAAGAAAGAAAGGGCACATGGTAATGTAAAAAGGCAATAAAACACAAGAGAGTAGACTTAGCATGATCTAGGTAGTGAGGTCAGTTATAGTGAAAGGAAATCTTGCTAAAAGAATTTCTGCAGTAAGTGGAGGTTCACCTGTCAGAAGGAGGTGAAAAAGAGGAAAACACTGATATAGTAAATATAGAATAACTGAATATCACTAGGACTGTATATGTGTCAGTGAAACAGCCCTTCTGATCCTGGAGTGTAGCAAGCAAGCTAGTTTCAGTATACACACATATAAGCCTTATAAGCATTATTGCGCTCAGTTATACATTCTGACTCCTAGAGTGAGATACAAACTGATGGATTTCTTTGACAGGCATTTCTATTTGTGTTCAAATATGAATACAGCCTTTTGCCTGTGTCACTCTGCTTCTTCTCCCTTAATGCAGAGCCTGTGATTTAGAAGATCACAGAGCTGTGCAATGTTTCTTACTACAAAATTTCAGTTTGACTCTTATTGGCAGGTTGTATTTTTAAGAAGACTTCTTTGAAATGTCAAACGTCATCCTAACTGAAATCTTCTCACCTGCTATGGAATTTGTCAAGTCTATTCACTCTGAATGTGTTGGCAGAAGGGGTACCACTGTTGCCTATGGAGAGGAGTCCATTGAGCTCCAACTAGAGGAGGTAAGGATTAGCTAGCTTTTATGCTCGATCCTCTATTTTTTACCTCCATCCCAGCTACATTCCTCTTCTTTGCTGTCTTCTCTTCCTCTTCATAAGACATTTTTTTTTCCCTCTTCAGCAATAGCTGTCAAGATAATATGTGAGATTGATGATATCTAGAGTTTATCTGTTGAGTGTTTCATCACATTTTGAGATACTGGAATACAAACTGTCTCTGACTCTCTCTCTCTCTGGCAGGCAGCACAGTCCTTCCCCTTGGGCTAAGACAATGTTTTATACCTGAGGTTTACAACATCAGTTTTTAAAACAGATTCTGCTGCATACTGGGAGTTAGATTCCATTTGCACCCCCTTTCTCCTTGGATGGGAATGATGTGCAGCATGGTAAATCTGTTCAAGGCTCCGCCAAGGTGTGCCTCACTGCTGGGTTTGATTTTCCTTTAGATAAGCAATTGATTATGTACACTTTCTGTGTTTGAGCAAGAGTGGTTTCTTCAATCAGAAGATTTAAGTGATCAAGCCTAGCTTGTGATGCTGCACACCTTAATGCCATATATGCTTGACATGGGAGGGGAGAACTGAGAGCTATTTTTTGATCCTCTTGTGCTTTGAAAGAGGAGTGATATTATCTGATTTTGACTGGGATGGCACCTAGAAATGTCTGTCACCTTCTTTATGTTTAGTAGCTGGCCTGTTTGTTTATAGTCTGATCCACTGCCATTGCACACAAGGGTAGGTACAGTTGAGAGGAATGCAGAGGATTTCAGTTGTTTCAGAAGAGGTGGGTGGGGGCCTTCAGAGTCCATGAATTCATTAAAATTCCATGTTGTGTTGCAGGGTAAGTGCGTGGGCCTTAATATGCAGTGCTCCAACAGGTAAATACTCGAATCTTGGATACAAGACAAAGCAAGTTTTTACCTGCCCATCATCCAGAAAGCTCATCAAGTACTCTACACCCACCCAAAAGGCAGTGTTCACTGCTACCTGAATATAATCCAAACTGATAGATGCAAGCACGGGTTAGGGACACCAATTTACCTTTAGACGAATATCTGCCACCAGTGTGTGCGTGTGTTTACACTTAAGAAAACTTATTCTCAGTTTTGAAGAAACCAGACACTCTTTATGTTGTTGTTCTCTTTGAACACCCGTGGCTTTGCTGACAGCATCCATTTGTGGATTGTATAAACAACTCTTAGTACCTCGAGCTGCCTTCCCAAACCCTGAAAGTCACAAAGCATCCACTGAGCAATTAGTCTCATGGATCAGAAGCCAGACAATAGGGGCCAAAGACTGCCTGCAGGCGCCCTGCCTTTATGCACTCTCGTTGAACCCTGTGAGGTAATTTGGCCCTTTTCAGATGCAGTCTGCTCCATATGCCACGATTTCATTGTGGTCCTGACTCTGCAGTCATCAAGCCCATAGCAGTGTTCGTCATGATGGGTGAGGGACTGAGGGAACCACGGTGCTCTCCATCTGGCCTCATTGTTCAGACAGTACGGCAACTGGGCACTGAATTTGCTCTTCTTGTCTGCAAATAGGTGAACGTGCAAAGGTAACTCGTGAACATGGTGGCACAGTAAAAGGGACGACGTACCCTTAGGAACTGTACCTATGGTAGCTCTCACTTGCACTTCTGCAGCTGCAGTTGTCCACAACTTGTGGGGTTCCTGGAGGCTTGTCCTTCATTCAGCACGCCGCTTCTCTAGTTACTTGCTCCTTTCACTGGACAACTCATCTGGGGGATGTGAAACCACACAGCTTTAGATCTCTTTCATTTATTTCTCGTTTTAAAAATAAGATAAAAGGTTAAAAGAAAGCTGTGGTCACAGAAAAAAAATAATTTTTTGACTGTTACAAGGGAATGAAAACATCTGCATGAAGAGAAAACACTGAAAGTAGAAAACTGTGTTATTCTTAGGAGAGAATGTTGGGATTAAGGTTTAAAAAAATCTTTTTCTTTTTAAGGCCTCCAGTTTCTACAGGTTTCAGTTACTTCAAGGATCAGGCATTTTAAAGATATTTTCTTGATCTAACTTTTTTTGCGTGACCTGAGTATTTTGAAAGGCTTCCTGCACATACGTGCCAGTTACTTGATCTGATCATTGTTTTATTAGAACTATTATTTAACTAACCATGAGTTAATTTTTTTGGCCTTCTGGGAGCCAGCCACAAATAGTAGCAAGTTATTGTTTAACCTGGCTAAAGCTGAGCTGCTTGTCTTCTTTGCTATTTCCCAGCATTGACAAAATTACTTACAACTGATTTTTTTTTTTTTCCTTAATGGAGGTAGAATATTATTCAAATAAATCATGTGATACTCTTAAAAGTCATCTTCATGTAACTGTTTTCTAATCCCTTTTAATTTGCTGTTTTTATTTTTCTGTCCAAGGATATGAATAAATGCTCCATAAAGACAGAAGGGATTGTTTGACATCTGTTGTGTACAGCAGTTAGCACAGAGAAACAATAACTGTAACCAGAGTATGCCTTGCCTCTACTTCAGTGTAAGGATATTGGAAAACTCACTGAAATTGATTCAGCCTGGTTACCTGAAAAATGGGATAACTTTCAAGATATTTTCCAAGAGGGGAAAACAATTAATCAAAATGAAAGGGTGCTTTATTTAAACTGTTCTGGAAAATTTCAGGTATTTGGTTCAAGTTCGCATAATTTTGTTTTCAGTTGTCTTTGCCATCATGTTTCCATAAATGTGTCCATCTGAGATGTAGGAGGACCTGATGACAGAGCACGAATGTAGCACATAAGGTGGCAGATAGAGCCTCACCATTGCACCTTTGCTGGCTGTGCTGCTGCTGGCAGGGGCAGTCCAGGGGCCAGCAGCTTGCAGCTTTCTGTTTCGAATTGAGCAGAGACATTAACGGTGACATGAAGTGTTTCAAAACTTCTTTCTGTGTTTGCATTGAGACTTTGAAATCAAAAAGTTGCTAGCGTAAATAGGTCAGTGAGAGAAGAGCACTGTTTGTTGGGAATGATCGCGTGAGACTATTGTGTCCCACAGTGATGTGTTAGAAAAATATGCATAATATATGCAAGAGGCTCCATTTCTAGCAAACATGTTCTGCTGCACACAAGTGTTAGCTCTGACATTTACTGCTCAATCAGTCAGAGCAATAGTAGGCCATACCTTGGTTTCATAGGGATGTCAGAGCTGTTGCTCCAGAGTAATGAAGGTCTACGCTGACTTACATATTTAGTCTAAATGCAAAATAAACCAGTCACTTCCAAAAAAGATGAGACGGCCATTGTGCAGTCTGAGTGTGTAGCTATGGCTTTGTTTTAAAAAAGACACGGTGTGTAGAATAATCAAGATCTCTTGGAAAATAGCCTTGCACTTGAATGCAAGCAAATGCATGTATCTGGGAACACAAAGAGCTGTGCCATGCCTACAAGAGGGTCTGGTGGTGTGAGAAAGGGTGACATGCTGGAGGCAGTGGTTCTGCAGACAATTTCAGATTGGGGGTCAAGTGCCTTCAGAGTCCTTCACAGGCTGGTGTTGTGGCCGAAAGGGTTAAAACAGTCTTTGAATGTAAAGAAACAAGTAGGAGCAGTGAACTGGAGCTTAAGGTTTCTATTTACCTGCATGAAGAGCGCTTTACTGGTGAAGACTGCATGAAATGGAATGTCACCTGCAACTCACAAATCAAAAAAAAGCTGAAAAACAGAGTGGAGGCAGAGAAGATGGAGAAGAGACCTGTTGGGATGAGGAAGTGGGTAATACCTGGGATAATTTTTTTTAAATTCCTCATATGATAACAAAACATTTTCAGGACCATGCTGAACTCTCCATCTCCAGAGGTGGCCAAATCAAGACCATGAGACCAGCTGTCTTCCCAGAGACGTGCTGAAAACAGCACTTAATCATAGCTTAGTGGCAAGAGAGCAAAAATTTCTTAATCTCTTCTACATAATGCCATTTGCAGTAAATATTTTTCGCTCAAAATGTATCAGATCTATAGGTGGAGCTAGTATAATTATTTGCAATAGGCTGCATCTTTTGTAAAAGCAGCCTGGAAGGACTTCCAAGTAACCACATGATAAGGCATTTATTGACCTTGTGGCTGTCTCAGCCAGATACTGAAAAAAAGGCTTTTCTGTTACCATTTGTCAAAGCTAGGCAGTCCTTCCTATTTCTGTGCAGTAGGTGAATCTGATCAAGGAAATGCAAAAATTAGCGATGTTGTACAACTTGTCCTAATACCATCAGGCTTTAAATAAACTGTAAACACTTCTTGGAATGGTTTATGAGTAGGCAAATAAAACAAAAACAATTTAAAGATGATAAAACTGTTGACAAGAATAGCATTCAGCTAAACCACTTTGGGCATATTTCAAACGTAAGCCAGCATGTATTTAATTTTATCCCAGGTGAATGAAACAGTTCACATGTGAGGCTTTGCTGATAGGTCTTATTTCCTAGCAAATGCTGCTGCCAGACAGCTTTGTGTAACAACAATCCTATGCTATTTTGAATTGCTTCAGGAAGCTTTGCCTCCATGAGGTGATTGTCTTCCAAACGCTGCCTGGTGGACCCCAAATCTTTCCAAGTATAGCATTGCTTTTAGGTTTTGATTCATTGTTACAGAAGTGGCATTTATAGGAGTCATTATTGAGACCAGTGTTGTTTAACATTTTTGTCACAGACGTGGACAGTGGGATTGAGGGCACCCTCAGCAAGCTTGCCAATGATATCAAGCTGTGTGGCACAATCAGCATGCTGGAGGGAAGGGATGCTATCCAGTATGACCTGGACAAGCTTGAGAGATGGCTCTGTATGAACTTTATGAAGATCAGCAAGGTCAAGTGCTAGGTCCTGCACCTGAGTCAGCACCATGCCAAGCACAATTACAGGCTGGTTGGGAAATCGATTGAGAGTAGCCTTGAAGAGAAGGACTTGGGAGTGCTGGTGGATGAGCAGCTCAACATGAGCTGCTCAATGTGCACTTGCAGCCCAGAAAACCAACCATGTCTTGAGCTGCATCAAAAGAAGTGTGACCAGCAAGTCGAGGAAGGTGATTCTGCCCCTCTATTCTGCTCTCGTGAGACCTCACTTGGAGTACTGTGTTCAGTTCTGGAGTCCTCAGCACAAGAAGGATGTGGTTCCATTAGAATGAGTCCAGAGGAGGACCATGGAGGTGATCAGAGGGCTGGAACACCTCCCATGCAAGAAAAGGCTGGGAGAGTTGGAGTTGTTCAGCCTGGATAAGAGAAGGCTCTAGGGAGACCTTATAGCAACCTTCAAGTACTTAGAAGGAGACCACAGCAAAGCTGGGGAGGGGCTCTCTATCAGAGAATGTAGTGATAGGATGAGGGGTAATTGTGTTAAGCTGAAAGGAGAGAGATTTAGATTAGACATTAGGAAGAAATTTTTTACTGTGACTGTGGTGAGGCACTGGCAGAGCTTGCCCAGAGAAGCTGTGGATGCTCCATCCCTGAAGGCGTTCAAGACCAATTTGGCTGAGGCTTTGAGCAACCTGATCTAGGGAAAGATGTACCATGGCAGGGTGGTTGGAACTATATGATCTTAAATGTTCCTTCTGACCCAGACTGTTCTATGACTCTATGAAGTACAGGGGAACAAAACAGGGATGAAGATGTCCTGTCTGGGTCTTTCAGTTCTATGAAGTTTCTGTCATGGTGCCAATATCTGTAAATTTTCTCTCTTTAAGGGGTGGAGCTGTCATTGTAGTCTCCCAGTCTGAAATTACAATGGTGTTTTGCTTTGCTGCAGTTTTTAATACTTTGTTGTAGTCTTCAAGCAAGTCTGTGTCTCTTGTGAGTGTGTAGCTCTAATTCACACCAAGAAACTTCCTATGCACTGAGAAACATCGCTGTATAATAGCATCGTGGATTGGGGTAGATATCAACTCCTGTTTCTGTTTTTTCCCTGGATGAAAATCTAAAGTAGCTTCATCATGTTGGGGAATCATTCTATGTCTCATATCCAGGATGCTTTCCTCTGAACAATATCCTTGTCCTAAAGGACAAGGTAATGATTACATAGAGAGCAGCCCATACTCCTTGGTCTTCGCATCCGTTGCTCTACTCTTACTGTTATGAAACAAAGAAAAACAACCAAGAATAGGTACAATGAAAAATAAATAAATTAAAAAAATGAAAACCTGCTCTCCTTGATATACAGAAATTTTCAGACTCATTATTCTCCGGGGCGAGAATGACTGATGGGTGAAATTTAAGAGTAAAAGGCCATGAAGACAATTTTAGACAATGAAGCAATTAATTTGTGTCATTCACAGAGAGCTGTTTTGTTTTCCTCTTATGGTCCTTCTCACCTCTACTCATCAGTTTATTAGTTGTGCTCTGAAGGAATACAAAACCAATCCCTGGGAGGAGAGACATGTTTCAAAAGAAAGCTAGAAAACAAAGTGAATGCAAAATTTGCAAATGTACCTATTATAAAGAATAAACTGTATTGATGCACTGGAACAGGTTTGGCTATGGGGGATACTTGAAAGACTTTAGGAACAGATGTGGGCAAGTACATCTAGGAAATGACCCTATCTTGGCTCCCAGTATGATATCTGGGGTTACCTGAAGGTCTGTTCCTTTCTAACTAATAGCAGTACACTGATCGTTTTAGTACTGGAAAATCTTGACCTAAGGTAGTGACATGACCCTTTTCCTCGTAATCTTTACATCTCCTGGCCTCATGGTAAGCATTTTGTTCTGCAGTACTTTATTTCCTCATCTATACAATGGGGATATTTACAGCACTTCCCCAAACAGCTTGGACTAATGTCCTACAATAGTGCCAATATCCCAACTGTGAGGGGATTGAAGTCCTGGCTTATAGGCTGTGACTGCTGACCAAAACAGGGTCAAAGAGGGAGCTCTGGGCTGCTGAGCACCCTCTTCACTTCCTCTGGGCTTCGTTTTGGCTTATACCAGCCATCTAGGACCCTCTGGGACTGGTTCCTAGGTAGAGGCCTAATTTAATTGCCTCTGCTTGTCTCTCTCTGAACTCATCTTGGGCTCTATTCATAAGTGCGCTAAAGCAGTTCAGCTTTGATGTGGCTCTGCTGAAGACACTGATTAGGAGAAACGCAATGAAGAACAGGATTTTCAATGGTTTGCTTATTGTGTTGGTCACTGCTCATCAGGAGCAAATATTTTTCATCTTTTTTTTTATCTGTGAATGGCTAGCCACAAGTAATTCTGATAGTACTATATGCTGAATTTCTCTGGCTGTCTATCTAGTGTCAGTGGCATACTTAGTCCAGAAGTTCCTTGCAAGAGCTGGTGTACCCTATGCACAACACTAAATTAAATGGAGAAAGTGGAAATAAATTGGCTACAAAACTCTGCCTAATGTCAACTCATAGTGAAATTAGTGCAGGCAGAGTTGTATAGGTGGTCATTTAAATCCCGTGGCTTTGTCTGCTCTGGTTGTCCAGTAAACTGTTGGAGGATTTATGGTAAAGCACTCTTTTTTTTTTCATTTCCCCTTTTGATTTGTTACATTATGAAACCTGCTGTATTGCATGACTCATTTAGATATGTTTAAACATAGTACAACATGTATTCTTTTGTGGACAAATATAAAAAACCCGTTACATGTATGTAGTACATGTTAAATGTATTTAGAATATATATACAATGTAACATAATAAATATAAATTCTATATAAACAGAAATTCACTTATTTATTTGTCTACCTGTCTGTATATGAGTATCTTGTGCAAATATACAGATGAAGAAAAAAATACTTATTTGTATCAGCATGCACATGAAGAGAAGATATGTCAAGGTACGTTCCATATTTCTTCACTTTTTATTTCATGCTGTTGGGAAAATAGCAGCTAAAATGCACATATTAGATAGTCTATGTATAATATGATCCAAATCTACTGGTGTAATATTGGTTCTGTATTCATAGCTAGTTTTCTTGCTCAATTTTACTGCTACTAAGAGCCACGACTGCGTAATTCAGCATAATTCCTACCTGGATTTCAAATAACAATGTATATGAGTGCTCAAATAGTTTGCATGTGTGTGAGTATCTTAAAGTTTTGTTCTTGCTTATAATAGGAGAAGAAAGTGGAATCTATAGATATGAAAAGAAAAGACAGTGAGCTCTTTAATTCAAACGAGGCTGCTGTGAACACAAGAGGCTGTGTATGCAGATCAAGGTTACCAAGGGACATAGACACCTCTGGCTTAATTTATTTTCCTTATTAAACTGGCAGTGAATGAATTAAGCACTGTAAAATTCTCTAGATCAACTCAAAAGAGCTGAAAGATCATCTGTGCCCTGGAAAATTAAATTGGCTTTATGGTCAGACAATGCCCAGCAGTGTAATCCAGAGACACGAGAGGATTTGGATTGTGAAGTACTTAAATTAAAGGAGTGCATGTATTCTGGGAGTTTGATTCTTCCTACCACAAACGGTGTTTGGTTCTGGGATTTTTGTTTGGACCTGCCTGTGCCTATTACAAAACCTAAACAAGCAAGCAGTCATTTTTACAGAAGCCCAGATATATTTTCATTTTTTTCAAAGACAGACAAATATAAGTTCTAAATTATTAAAAAACATAGCTGCTATGATGTGTCACATTTTTTTCTGTTCCTTTTCCCCTGTTTTCTACTGCTGCTGATTTCTTTGTGCCGTTCAACTTGTTTGCTTGTAAAGTCTTCCTTGGGGCCGCATTCGTGCAGACAGACTAAAACATTTTTGACTCTGAAGGAATCCCCTGAGGTAAAATTTACTCAGATAATATCTCGGTTACTACCTAACCTGTTTGGGTTATTTTTGAACACTATAAAGTGGTAACACCAACAAAGAACTCTGCGTGGTATGTACCAGTAGCAGCTCACTTCAATTAACTTAGGAACTCTGCATTTGCACTAAACATCTACATTCTGTGGCTCTCCGTGGATGTCAGAAATGAGAAACTGAAATGTTTGAGGTGATCCCCCCTCAAACTCCCATCCAATATTTTAGCTTCTTTCCATGAAAATAAAAATACATTTAGATTTACCTGATTGCGGACATAAACAGATAAAGGATGCCAAGTATACATAACAGCACAGAAGCAGTACAGAGGTTGCAAGATGAATGAACTGGACAAGTGGTGCTGAGTAATCACTTTATAACCAACTGTGATTAGGCACAGGGCCCAAACCAAGTGCCAGGCTGATTGAGATCAAAACCTCATGGTTCTTTGTTTCTATAAAGCTTTGAAACAAGTCCCTGGTTCTTCAGTTTGGAAATAAATTCAGATTTGGATTCCAAATTTGTAGCTTAGTTTCATCTGTAATAACCCTGATGTTCCACAGATTTGAATTTCCAGCTGTTCCTCCAGATGTGTGTTGTAAGAGGGATGCTGTTCCAGCAGAGGCTGCCAACCTGGCAGCAGTGTTCCTTCTGCTGTGTCACAAGGGAGCTGAGAACTGCAGCTTTCCTGACTGGAGCTACTAGAACTGCAGGTCAGGGGAAAGAAGGGAAAGCAATAAGTGAGGATTTCTTTGTCTGATAGGGAAAATATCTTTTTTTTACTTTCTACTGCTGCAAATTGAAGAGAGGGAGCATAAATCAAAATTTATCTGCTTTGTTACTGCCAGAGAGGTCCTACAATGGTGGGAAAATTTTTAACTGGAAAGTAGATTAAAAGAAAAACTATTGGGCATAAGACACGACCATGAAGAACAAGTCTGGACACGTTAGTCAGAATGAATTGAATTATAGCTATGCAATTCTTAAAAACAGGTAAATCTCTATTAAGCTCTACAGACCTGTTCCCTAAGAGGAATTTCTGTTGTGCAGGAGATTTCAGGTTATGTTAGGAACACTATACAGCATAACCGTGTCAGTCTTATCTGTGGTGCTGAGGTATTTACCCGTCAGCTTATAGAGGAAAAAGCCAAGGCCTGGAGATCTAAATGAGTTGATGAGGATCACCTGCTGAGCCCTACCAGGGCAGGCTCAAGAGGAAGAGCCTACGCCTACAGGCTGCTCTTCTGTCTCTGCACTGCGGTGTTCTATGCAGGCAACGTGTACACCTTTTAAAATGTAAAGTGTGTTTTGTTGTATAAGGATGGTGCTAGCAAAGTTTTTGAGGAGAGTGACTGTCTTGGCTCTGTGTTTGAACAGTGCTAGCAGGATTCAGGAAAAAAACAGCTTGCTGCTTCAGCAATTGAGGTAAGTAACAGTTTGGTATCTTAATAGTTGCATGCATGATAGCAGCAGGCCTGACCTAGTGAGGGATTCAGCTGAAAAGAAGTTGAGATTTCACATTTTGGTGAGTTTTGTTAAAAACAGTGGATTTATCCTGCTTTTGGTTTAATTTTTAACTTCCATTGATTTAAAGGAGGGAGAGGCAAGCACAATACACATAGGAGTTTAGAGTCATGTTCAGTTTCCTTTCTTACAATAGGGACTTTCTTTTGAATAAAATTATGAACAATTCACACAGTAAGAAGCTGTTCCTCCAATAAGGTGCTGGTAAAGATAGGATAAATGGTAGTTTTATATAGAAAAAGAAAACTCCAAGATAAAGGTTATGAAGAGAAATTCAGAGGAAATTCTAGCCCGTAGCATTTTTAAAATTTGTGTAATCTATCAAAGCCTGGAGACAGAAATCCTTTCCAGACCAATGCTGGTGCCATGTTTAAAGTCTTGGCTCTATCTATCCTTGGTCAAATGCAAATAACTTTTTTTCTGCTAATACATATATGCTTCTACATATATTCTGACCTTGCCGCCCCTCTCCAATTCTGAAGCTTCTTTTCCTTTTTGGGGTTCTAGATCAGAAGGACCAAAACCTACTCTTAGGACTGGAATGATCTGAATATAATTTTAGAGATTCAGAGAATTCTCAGAGTTCAACTTATTCTCATTTACTAATCTATATGTGAATTTAGGGAAATAAATCTGGATGTCTGTGATAAATAATGAGGGTCAGCACTAGCCAACACAGTAACATCCATTTTTTCTGACTGACTCGAGCACTGTAAAGATTCACAGATCATCTTGTTAGAGGCCTGCAATGTGATACATAGCAGAAAAGGTCGTGGATTTTTTTTAATGCGTTTCAGTTGATAATCTGCTTGGTGTAATCATCAGACTATTGTAATCTGCGGCACAATTAAGTTCTGATTCTGTAAAGTATTTAAATATGTATGTGTTTTAAGTGTCATTGACCTTAGTAAGTGTTTTCATGCCTTATTTCTTTTATTTGATCAAGGTCTTATGGTTGCTTTCTGTATGAAGCTGTGAATGCCTAATGCAACAGATACACTAGCAATCTGTGCATGTTCATGCCTCATTTTCTAATCAAAATTAGCTGTTTTGTTTAAAGCCAAATTAAATTCTATCATTTTGGTTTATGCTTTTAGAAGTCTGTGTGCAGAGTGTATTACAGGTAGTGACGTACTCTATTTTTTTTTCTTTTATTATTTATAGCTACCTAGATAAATTCAGGGTAAACTTCTCCTCCCTCTTGAGGAACTTGGGCAGTTCCTCAGATTACTGTTTCTTGCTTCAGCTGGGTGTGTCTTTAGTTTTTAATTAACGCTGTTAAATAAACAAAACAACCAACAAACAAATCCCGAAGGGAAATAAACCACAAAAATGATGTTGAAATACTCATAAGAGCTAAAGCCCAAGTCCCAGGATGTGCAGTGTCATGGCCACAACTCTGCCCTTGAGTTGTCCTTTTGCTCTGAGAGGAGGAGGCATTTGCTCCTGAGCGGAGAGGGGAAGGTGCAGGAAAGCTCAGTGCAGGAAGCAGTGGGAATTGCTTGGTGCTGGTTCAGGTACAGACTGTGACTGCCTCCGCAAAACCTGGGGGTAGGTATTGGCCTCTTTTTCTTAGTTTTTCACCTGGCAAAAGGAAATACCGATAGAAAATTCCTGTAGGAAATACTTGGAGGCATTGATGCTCTTTGTTTCTGTGATTTGGGTGTAACAGAAACCATGCCCCATCTCCCCTTACCCATCAGCTGTGCCAGATTAGGAAACAATACAGTTAATAGCTGAAGACAACAAAGAGAGATGTCTCCTCCAGCTCCCATTTCTGTTGAGGTGGATCCCAGGCAGAGCCAAAACTTGGCCTTCATCTCCCGCTGGTCTTCTGTGTCAAGAAAGAAGTTCCCGAGGCTGAATTTGTGATGTCTTAGTCCCAGAGCAGGAGAAAATTCTTTTGATAATCTGGATTTTGGTTGTTATTAGGCACACTGAAATGGGCCTGAGCACTGCTGAGGCTTGATGGCAAAATCCTGGACTAAAGGAGTAGGGTAAAGTTTTCATCTTAATAGCTCTTAATTAGTTTAACTTAGAGACTTTACATAATGTTGCTAGGATGGATTTTTCTTTGTTTAGCGTCTTTTGGTGTGGTTTAGCAGATTTTAACCATCTAAAACTGATTCTTAGTTGGGGGGGACCTTAGGTGGTACAGCACATATCCTTTAGTGGAATAATGAAGTGTTTACATTATGCAGTCCTATTGTGAGATCAATCAGGGTACAAGACTGGATACATAAACAGAATCTGCAGGTGGTCCCTGTGTCTCCTTGCCCAGAAGACATGCTTTAATCCTCAGGAAGTAGGCAGAGTAGAGGTTCCAAGAGGCAGCCAGCCCAAGCAAAATAAAAGAACAAAACCACCCTGAACAATGCAACACGTCAAGCTCATAACACAGTCACTACAAACAGCAGCTGACAGGAGACTTTATGACAATTGACCCATCATCTAGAATTGCCAGACTTGGGATCCTGGTATTAATGAATATCTTAATTGGGAGATACAAGCATGAAATGTGAGGCAGAAAGGGTGGATAATGCATTTCATGTGGCCTCCGAATGGTTTGCTCCATTTCAGGGCTGATTTCTTTCCAGGCAAGTTCTCTTGCGGAAAATCTCTCTTGCTCTGTCTGTTTTGCTCAGCTGTTATAACCCATGAGTATTTCTGCTCCAAGCAGAATGCTAATTATTGAGTTACATTGATTGCAAGGTGGGAGGCAAATGGGAGAATTGAGCATTCACACATGTTGGTACCTTCAGTGTCAGGGTTGTGCTAATAACACTCAGGCCCACAAGCACTCAAGGGGTGCGAGCAAAAAAAGTGTAGCTCAGACTGGTTTTAATAACATAAGTGAATGGCCTCTGAAAGTGTTTTAGCAATGTTTTTCCAGGGCTCTGTGGAATGGAGGAAAGTTTTCCCCAAGTAAGGGCAGAAGAGTCTGACTCATTAAAAAGACGTAGAAGAAGATTTTGTGACTATGGAATAATGAAATAAGTAAATGTCAGTTCAGAGGAAAAATAATAACATTATAAAAACTCTAAACCCACATACTTGAGTTGGCTTAGATGTAGTACGCTATAGGGTTGTTTTAATTAAAATTCATGAAGCAGGAAAATGCCAAATGAGATGTTCTGCAGCAAGAAAAAAATAATTTTCAAGCTGGTAACATGGTGCATAATGGAATTGAGCTGTCCACATGGGTGCATTCTCTTCCCCTTTTTGAAGAGAGCACCTAAACCAGTTGAATTAGAAACTACTGAAGGGTAAAGCTCAAGATGTCTTGAGCTCTTCTATCCCTTTATACTCTTATAGGAAGTGCATTTAAGCCTTTGGAAAAGGCTTGCAATCTCATAAGTTCTTGCTTATTCCCCTCACAAGTGTTCACACATTTCCTGATTATGAAATGGCTAGTCACACCTCAGGAATGGGTGGGTGGTGGGAGATGGAGACAGTTTTATTTGTTTATTCATTTATTTTATTACCTTTGCATTTCATCTAGGAGGAGAGTCATTGCATTGGGTGGAAATGGGGGAAAAATGCAACTCTGCTCCTTTGTTGCTAAAGTAATTCAGGCAAAATTATATCTGAAGATGTGGACAGTTTTTGTGTTTGCTAAACGAGTCCATCTCGACTGTGTGCACGTGACCTTTTTTTATGGGCACAAAGATGTAGCTCATACACCTCACAAGATCAAATTTACCTAATTCCTGAGGCAAGGTTTTTGATGACAATATTAGAAATACCAAACTCTGCATCAAGACTTATTTCCCCTTTCAGCTACTCTTAGATCTTTGTGCCTGTCTCCTGTTCTGATGTCTTCCTCCTTGCCCCAGTTTTACCACAAGCAGTACAAGAAGTATGATTGGAAAGTAATGTCAATGCAAGGCTAGTCCACACTTCCCAGGCAGCCTCACATTTCTTCTCCTATACTTACCCATTATCACACTTATCTATCACAGTATTTGTTCTTTTCAAGCCACTTTAAAAGTAAAAAAAAATATAGTTTCCATTCTCATTTACTTCTGTATCATACATATTTGGATTTGCTTCAAAGCATGGGGCTTGTTTAGGTCTGAGATTCTCTTAAATCATGTCTTTCTTGAAAAGCACTTAACAAGAATTCCTCATTACACAGAATTTAGGGAAACCTTGCATAGGTTAACCTGCAAATTACAGAAAGAATTCTTTGGGGTTTTTTTTCTGTGAAATAGCTAATATTGATTTTTGTCAGTTTTTCTGTTGATCATGGAAACTGTACATCAGCATGCCCTGTGTAAAAAAAATTGGTGTCATAGTCTACACTGAGGTCTCTTTGAGAGTTTAAGCATTCCTGTTAGCCCTAAGCCATTCTGACCAAAAAGGGAACTGTGTTCAGTGGACAAGGTCTCTCAAAAGAGTGGCTTTACGGGGTTCTCAAAAAATTATTACACTCAAGGGCTGCCTAATCATTTCTAGAAGACATTCCCTGTTGCTCACATCCCTCTCAAGAGAATTTGTGTACAGCCCTTGCATAGTTTATGCTTGGCTTTTTGCTCTTGATTGTCCCAGAGCAGCTCAGTAGTTGTGTTCTGATACAGAAGGTCTTTGATGTGTTTGGCATTAGTCCATCAGTGGTGACATGAGAATATATTTTTCTGAACTAGTGATCTGAACATTATGTACTTGCAGACACTTAGAAAAATGACAGATGACAGCAGAATATTAGCTGAGACCCTAACTTACCATCTGCTCTACTCCTTTGTCATGGAGTAAGCTCTGAAGGAAGAGGAAGCAGTAGAATTGGGGATTTTCCAGAAGTTGCATGGAGCTATCATGCATATCAGTACTTGGAAGAAAGTGACAAGGGTGTGGCAGGAGAATATTCCTGATTAGAAGTGTATGAAAAGGTTTGCAGAGAGCAGGGACTTTTTAAGTTAGGATTCAAGGCAAGGAGGTTGTGTGTGACAGATGCAGGGCTCTCAGTGAGCAGAGCAATGACCTGATCAGAGCTGGGAAAGTGACCTAGGCAACTATTTTGATATATGTGGGGCACAGACTGAGACAGGAGCAAAACTAGGCTAGGTCACACAAAAAATGCAGTACTAACCAAAACAGATGATGAAGGTTTAGCTAGGGAGTCTGTAGGGTTATAGACAAAACAAAATTAGGTGTGCTGTGGCTATGATCTGAGTGTGAAGCACAAAATTTTAAGCATGGGGGTCTGAATACAAGCAATACGGCTGTCAAATTTAAATTGGACACGTGGAGTGGTGCTGGCACTGGTTTGCTTTTTGCAGGAGCTCAGAAATGAGGATTTAGCCTTAGAAAACTAAAATAAGAAACAGTGTCCAGTGTACTGCTTTTCTGAAGGGCTGACTTAAGTCTGATGTTTAATTAGCTTCACTTATTAAATTCAATGTAGTTTGGGCAGATTTTGTCCACCTGTTTTGTATTTCTTAACCATGTAAGTCTGATGATGGTTAACTTGTCTCAGATTAACTCATCTGCAAGCTGACATCACTCTTTTCTTCCTCTTCTTCACATCTCTCTTCTTTCATCATAATTAAGTCACAGAGCAGATAGTGCAAAATAATGCGAGTCTTCAGCAGCAAATAGCCATTATACCGAAGCCATGCTAATATATTTGCAGCAACACTTTAGTGCTTATGTGTTTTAGTATTTATGTATTTCTGTTGTTCAGTTTAAAAAGATTAGGATATCTCAGATCATGAGGCAGAAGTCAGACTACTTAACCCAAAAGACTATATGCAGCCCCAGGGTTTGCAAAGTCTCTAAACTGCAGATTTTTAACATCGGTAGGGATAACAGTTAGGGCATATGTTGTTGTATGTTTGCCTTGTTCTTATGTTCTTTCACAAATAACTGCCACTGGCTATGAGATGCAAGGCTTTGATATCCTGTGCTATCAGATAGAAGATAGCAGCTGAATGTCATACATCTTTTATTTCATCTGTGTACAATTAAACCAAACACACCTGAGCAAAGAAGCACGTTAACATTATATGTTTTTGCAGAGCTGTCTGCCAGTGCACTGAGGAAATAATAAAATTCTTCCCAATTTCTAATTATCATGGAGAAAAAGATTAGGAGAATAGTGACAGATGTGGGTAATTGCAGTCTTAGCAGTTAGACCTCTTCTCTTCCCAAATACGTAGTCTGTGCAACAAAATGCTTCTAAGGCAAGCTCATTCAGTAAGGCTTGTGGGTGCCATGTATCTGCCCAAGCAGATGAGGGAAGGAAGCCAGGGAACCCTGGTTGGGGGTGGGGTGATCTTTATGAAGAGCAGTGTACCTACTGTAGCAGGCTGGTCCTGCAGCCTGGAAGCATCACCATCTGATGAGCCCTTTCAGGAGAGGCAGGACGTGACATTGAGATCTTTTGGAAAACTGAAACTAGAAGCAATGATTGCAGGACATCGGTATTTAGTGAAAGAGTTAAATAAGACTTAATACAAGGTGCTACGAGACAAGCACACTGAGTTGGTGCAGCCTTCCAAAACATTCTATTTGAAACCTGGCCTGTAATTTATAGATGTTAACAAACCATTAATATACTCGGGCTAAATAGGACTCCTAAGACCTACATAAGTATATATATTCTACTGACATAAGACAGCTACAGAAGGATTATTCAGAGAGAAGGAGTACTTTTCCATCACTCTTGTCTTGAGTTGAATCCCTCTGAAGGTGGGCTGCTTCTTTCCAAGTGGACTGTCAGCATGTGAAGGGGTAGTGTGGCTAGACTGGGGGAGTCTTCAACTTTCCCTCCTGCAATCCACAAGGACTTGAGCAGCTGTGAAGGTGTGATGCAATGCCTGATCCAGTCCCACATTATTATGGGTTCTTGCCACATCACTTGGAGAAGTCCTTGAGGAAGTCTTAAGTCCCTTGTCTAGTTTATTCTGGAGAAATCTGTATGGGCTAAAGCTCTCCCTGGGACAGGTAGATGGAGGAAGATTGGTTACTGGTAATAGGTCACTGTTACATGCATAAACAATTTGTGAGGAAAACCAGTAGGGATTATGCACCACATCCTGCAGGTGTGGAAACACAGGCATGAGGAACCAAAATGGCCAATATGATAGCAAAACCCACATAAATGGTAGAATCAGTTTCTCCTTCAGAGCAGTTGGCAAAACCCAAGTAAGCAGAAAACTCCACAACTTTCAGTATGCAGGGAGCCGGAAACACCTATTGCTGTTTGACCCATAGTCAGTTTACTATTTTTTGCTTCTCAGTCAGACTGTTTATTTGTTTCAGCTGCTTTTCAGGATGACGAGTTGTCTAAGAATGTGCTGGTGTTCAGCAGGAAGGGAGGTAGTCTTATAGCATGCCTAACTACTTGAGGAGTACTGTGAACTGCATCGGTGAGCTTAAATCTTACCCATGGTCTGATGAGCAAATAGAATTCAAACAGCAAGTGGCATATGACTTTGCATCTGCAGATATTGCATGTTTTATGAGTGCATTGAAAGGAATCACTGTGAAATGAAAGAAAGTTCTGATAACAGGGTTGTGTCAAGGAATCGTCCTGTCTGTCAGGGTCTATAATTTCAGACTCTCTCTCAGACTGGTAGTTTTAATTCTTGCAGTAATCTTGTTAGCTAAATGATGCTAACTACTCAAGCAATGAGGTTTATGGCCCTTGATTAAAAATCAGAAAAATAATTAATGTCTTTTTAAGAGATGGTGAGCTAGGCTCTGTAAGTACAGTGAGATCTTTTTACATGTAAGTAGATATTATGAATCTGGATGCAGAAACTAACTCTCCTAAAGAACTCTCTTTCTGAAGAACAAGAAAGAGGATGTATAAACAAAGGTGATTAGGTGCAACCAATGTGTTCTGACTTCTCTGCTTCTCAGTCACACTGTTAACTCCCTTTTTGCTTTGAATCTGAGCAGGTTTAGGGGAGGGTGCTGTGACTTTATTGGGAGTTGGAGGTCTGTGATCAGTACAATAGATGCCACTTACAGTCACTACAACATAAAAGCACTCTTGCATCTGCTATGAAGTGAGAATAGCCTCCCAGTGGTTTCTGTTCTTGTTGCTTCTGATTACAACTGCCCCAAAATTGTTCTTCATTTTACAGGAGAAGTATTGTGCAGTGCAGAAGTTTATAATGGCTTCAGGCTATATTGTATTAATAACTTTCTTCCATCATATTCCCTGTAAACAGAGCTGCCAACTTAGCCTGAATCATGAGATGCACCCGGTTTGTCTCCCACCACCTGCAGCCTCCCTAGCACTCTCAGAGCATGTAATAACAGCCCAATACCTGGCATTTTCTTTGCCTTTAGGTTGTGTCTGGTGTGAGGCCAGAAAACAGGAGAGATGACCCTTGGAGAAAAGTCCTCTGCCCAGGCAGCCCATAGCACAGAGTGCTTTCCTTCTGCATAGGAATGCTGGTCTGTGATGGGGTCCTGTGCATGACTTTTGGCACAGGGTTCCCCACAGCTGGCCCAGACTCATTGGCATCCAGGAAGGGTGAGAGGAGACTGGATAAAGTTAGCTGTAGAAATTTGAACGCAACTGGTATTACTTCTGGCTTTGTGACTTTTAAACGTAGGGTGTATATAGGGAGGTGGAGTCTTTAGGGAATTATGGTAATCTCTTTTTTCAAAGAAAGTGCCTGTCCAGCAGAATAGTTATTCATTCCAAGATCTCCTCTTAATTCAACACAAAGGAGAAAGGAAGGCTTTTCCTCTAAGGTTTGTTATAAATGCTAGAGAAGAACAGATAATTAAATATGACAGATCAGAGATGAGGCAAAAGATAACACCTTTCAAAGGTAGTTTCAGTTGCCAGCTGATGGTCATTACAGTCAAATGAGTGCTGAAGGGGATGCTTCTGTCAGTCTGAAACACTGTGCATCCTTACGAATAAGGTCTGATGTCACACCACATAATGACATCCTGGCCAGCTGTATAATAGCACAAGAACAATTGTTTTCAGAAATATTTGGAACCTTAAGCTTCTAAAACATTTTTTGAGTAACTGCTTGTTCAGACACTGGAATCCTATTTCCACTAGTTGCAGATGGCAAATTTTTCTGAAAAGGTCATGAGAGGCTAAGAGAAAAGTGCCACTGGTTCACCTGAGTCAAACCAGCCCACAGCTAGATAAGGTGTACGATTTTCCAGGATTAGCATTTCCAGGATTAGCACAGGCTTCCTTTGATTCTGGAGCATCAGGGTAACCATTTAAAGGAGCATTGATTTAAGCTTGTAGCATGCCATTTGACTTCCAATTGCTTAAACCTTCTCTGCCATGTTACTTGCTTAAAGCAACGTGATAAAGCAGATTTGATGGTCATTATTATTGTTTGCAGTAACCCTGTATCTGTTGAGAATGGAGTACATAGAAAACAGGCAGTTTTGGTTTTGTACTACTTAATCTCTTTTCTGGTGCAACTATATTATGTCCCATTTGCAGCCTGTTTGTGTTCTGACTTGCTCTAGCAATAAGAAACCTTTTAAAAATAGTAAATACATTATTAATTAAACACCAATGATTATTTTAATACACAGTTAACGATATTACTAGAATCCTTAGATTCTCCTAATATTTCAGCCTCATTTGTTCCATTAGCAGTGAATTTTACTTATACCAAATAATTCTTTCTCTGTGTAATACCCAATATGAGTGTAAGGAAGAAAGAAGCTCACAAGATCTGTCTGGTTTTTTATATGCAGGAGTATGTGTGCAGACGCCCTTTTACAGTTAGGCAGATGTTGTGAACTTTATCAAACTTCCTTCACTGTTCTGCCCGGGTTCAGGTTAACATTCAATACTGCTCCCATTAAAAAGTACAAAGCAGTTCTTCTCACTTACTTATCTTTCCAGTACATCAATCCATTAAATATGAGTTAAAGAGAGTGCTTCAGGGTAAGAGTAATGGAACCACCATAAATTTATCTCTGACTTCATTTAAATACAAAAGTGAAGGCCCAGCATAAAAACAAAGTAAAGCAAAAGCTAGCTATTTGCATTAAAAACAAACACCTACTCCGCTCCCTAAGCCCCAGCAAAAAAAGAAAAAACAACCCACCCAAAAAGCCCCAAGGATGAGTTGTTGTGATTAAGAGAACATTTATTAAACATCCTTCAGGTCTTAGTCTTGGGGTTTAGAAACAAGACATTATACTTTGTAAACTCATGGAGATCACAACAGCTTTTTAGATAAAGTTTTCAAATCCTTAACACTGAATTAGGATTAAAAAAAACCAAAACAACACCACCTCTATCCTTTTCTCTGCCTCCACTGCAAGTGTCTAATAATAAAGGAAATAAAATCTCCCTTTTTTCTTGTAGGGGAAGTGGGGATTTTCCAGATCCATCCTTTCTTTCCTAGCCTTGAGCCAGAATAAGGAGCAGGCTTACTGCTTCACAGAACCCCAGGCTTACAGTGTGCTTAAGAAGTTATAATAAATGTTTCTGTTTAACCTCTCTGAATCTGAAGAGGACTGCTGTGAAGAGAAATCTTGTCTAGATGACGAGAGTTCACAAGTGAATATTGTTTTGCTCACATAAGCATGATCTAGTCATCTATTTTTCATCTATGTGAATGCAAAGATGAATGTATTGCTTTCTTCCGTAAAACTGATTACAGATTATCACACATTGCTTTAGAATGACTCTCTGAAACAAATTATGCAAGTGTAAATGAATGCAACTGCATTAATGGAACTGCACTGATTTACACCTGCAGTGCTATGGCCTTAAAGCATTTTTATCCAGGTGGTTAAGCCTCTAGCCTAGTCTCCAGAAAGATCTGCATGAAATTACCTTTAAAACAGTAGATTATAAGGACTTCAAAACCCAGTTTTCCAGTAGAACAGTGTAAAATTTCCATTACAATGGAGAAAATGTAAATATTTAATAGCTACTTTCATTACAGAGATAGGTGTGGTTCTTGCAGAGCTGTTTCCCCGTGGGGGGAGGAAAAAGCTGCATAAGTTTTTGAACTACAGAACTATGAACATGTGCAGTGAAATCAGTTGACAGATTTGAAATCCATTTTTCCTTTTATCTTTAAACAAAGCAATTAAATTAAACACATGTACATTAATATAAAGTTAAAGTTACAATTATGATCATGGAGACTTTTAAATCAGTGGCAGAATTCCCATTCTGTAATGATGAAAGCCAACACTCAGGATGAAAAATAGCAACTTGGCAATAATATCTTGTTTTCCTCCTGGGAGTATAAGGAGCAGGAGATTGAAAGTTCTACTCCTCTATAACAATGCTGTATAAAAAGCACACTTAAGCTTGTAGTGGTGTGATGACCGATTTTCTGTTGGAATTATCATCTTATCAAAAAATGTTGCTGTTTCTGACTCTCCCACCCCATACAATTTTTGAAGTTTCTTCCTCCATGAGACATGTCCACGTTGAGAGGATGATTCCCTCATGGGAATTTTCATATCTGTGTTTTATTGGATGGATCAGGAATCTTTTAAGGTTACTTTTGCCATTACATGGAGTGCTTCTTCCATATCCAACACTTAGTCTGATCAGAAGCTTGGTCAAGGCTACAGAGAAAAGATGGAAGCGTTCTTCTTGCTTTCTAGAGTACAAGGATTGAATCTGCTCCTTGGAGTCAGCTTTTGCATTGACTGGACAACTAGTTTAAACCAGACATCTCTTAAATGACTAAAGTTAGGTGAGAGGAGTCTCACTGTTAACATTATCTAGGTCTCTCCCTGTATTCCTGAGGGGAATCATTAGTTGAAAAGCAGAGAACTAGAGAATGGGAAATGAAGTGGCTTGGGAGGCAGAGGATCTTCTGATCGGCAAATGTTTTTGTACTAAGATTTCATGCAGATTGTAGCTGGACTGAAGATGTAGAGAGAAATGTGAATAAAAGTGACATGGTACTGGATTTCTTGGCTTGCTGCCCTGGGGAAGAGCCCCAGTATCAGCCCTTTCTTGTAGTGTTTGGGTGAGTCAAACTAGACCAGTTTTCTTATGCATCAAGGTCAGGAACTCACTGTGCTAATCATAAACATGAAGCAAATTACTTTCCCTGTTTCAAAGACTCATTATAAATTTTCAACAAATTCTTTCTTTGTGTTCCAGCTCTTGAGTGAATATTTACTGACAGGAATGTTTAAGAAAGCTGTGAGTGTTTAACACAGATGATGAATGCAGAACCATAAGTATTCCCATCAGAAGTCAGGTTCTATGGGTTAATTCATCAGGGAAGAGAATCATAATATTCTAGGCATAATATTCTAGGTGACCAGTATTCTCTGGTAACCTTGAAATAAGTATTGGATACACTAGTGTAGTCAGATGCTTTCTAATCAAAATGTGAAAAGGGTCATTGCTGCTTTTTTTTTCAGGACTGAGCAATTGAGTTTGAACTTTTTGTTCAAGGGTTTGAAATCTTCTGAGCATTCAGGCTCTTATTCTGCCTTGCTGCAAGTGTCAAGTCTTTCCTCTGGTTTGAGTTAATGAGAATTGCATGTCATTATCCACTGAAGTGTAATTTGTAGGGACTTATTCAACAGCTTGAATTGTAAGTACCAGCTAGTCACAGCAAATTGTTCACGTGCTCAATCTGAACAGGGCTGGAAATACCTGTGAGTAAGACACAGCCTGCCTATGGGTGGACTAGTATAAGAGCTAATACCTAATCTAAATTTCTCCCTCTTTTATCATGTGGTTATTCATTCATCACAGATCAAAAAGGGAGAATGGCCAGGCTTCAGATGCCTATGAGCACTTGATACTACTTTTGAAGCATTAAAGCAGACAAAGAAACCGGGCGATAAATGCTAAAAGTCTTCAAGACCATGACTTGTCTTCCATTTCTGTAAGTGGGGAAGATAGTGGGATTTTTTGGGTGGCATTGGGCAGAACTTAAGTCAAGAACCCCGGCAATTGTAGCACAGCAACTGCTGAGGAAGGATTTGTTCTTCCTGATGTCCAGTTTTAGGAAGGTAAAAGTAATGGTGAAGTTTCAAGATCAGAAGACTTGCTGTGTTTGTGCTACCTGGGAGGGTGGGATTACTACAGATGGCAGAAATGGATGCTGCTCTGCAGAACCCCATCCCCAAGCTTCCATCTGCTTACTTTGGAGTTTGTGGCCTTAGAAAGAAGTGCAGCATTGTATGTAGCTTCTAGGAGAGCATTGTCTTTTTGACAATTGTTAGAGATGAGAGGCATTCATGCATATAATTTATGCATGTATGCTTCTTTATTTCCTCTCTCCCTTTCAGACTTCCAATACGTTCTTTATGGTGTCTAGATTGCAAATCCAGTCTTTGGACTGAGTCTTGATCAGATTTCACAGTTTTTTGACTCCTAACTTGCCATGCCTAATGCCATTACCCCAGTTTTCCAGCAGTCATTTTGGAAAGAGTTACACTGTACCATAGCCAGTACAGCCAGTTGCACTCCACCAAATCCAGCTTATACATCTCTGAACCAACTGATGGATGATTAAGCCTCCATTTACCACAGACTGATACATGCAAAGGACTTGGCTTCATATTTGACCAAATAAAATAATACCAGACTGTTCAAGCCGAGGATTTTGTGTTGTAGAGCTTAGAAAGTTATGACACACAGAAGAATTCATGCCATAGAGAAACATACAGCATTTCTTCAGCTTTTTGGGGCAGGTCACAAACACTTCCCTCCTAGATTAATGTAGAAATAATCTGTCAGCTTACATAAAAGTTTTAAGTTTTTACAATGCCTTTAAAATCTTTGCTGCCAGAAATTAGAAAATGGCTAGGGTTGCCAATGATAATATTTGTCTTTCTATGAATGGTGAAGTATTCTGCACAGAAACAGTCCATATTCTTAGGCTGAAGAGAAGCAGTTCCTCTAGATGGTCTTACAAACCAGATCTGTACTTACAAACACTGGTGGAACATGCCTCTGGAGCACATGATAGTTGGTTGGGCAAGGACATTTCAGGCAGTGAATTCTGGGATTTAGACCTCTATCCCTCACTGTAGATTATGAGATTTTCTCTTTTTAATCTCTTGCGTGGTACTCGGGTGCAAACACAGGATCTTTGTACATTGAGGAGTAAATCCATGTGCACACTCACATATATGTGTATTATGTTTTCTCTTTTGCAAAATGCCAAACTAGAACACAAGGAATTTATTTAAATAAGGATGGGCCAGCTTCTCTGGAAACCTTCATAAAGTGTGCCTTGAAATAAGTCTTGGGTACTACATTAGTGAAGTCAAACACTCTCCAATCAAACTGAAATTGGGGGCATTGCTGTTTTTTTTCCAAGACTGAGAAATTGAGTTTGAACTGTTTGTTCAATGTTTTGAAATCTCCTGGGGATTCAGACTCTCATTTTGTCCTATTGTAAGTGTTAAGTCTTCCCTCTCGTTTGAGTTAATGAGAATTGCATCCACAGAAGTATAATTTGCTGGGATTAAATCTATAGGAAGGAGCAGTTATTAACTTTAATTTGAGTTAGTTTCCTATCTACCCTGTGTGTCTGACTACCCAGTAATTTCTCACATCAAACTAGCAGTGGAAATACTGCTGCCCTGAATATAGAGTGGTTTTACTTTCTGACACACTGCTGCAATGCAAGATCCGCTCTGTTTCTGACAACAGTGCGGAAAGTTAAATGTCATCACAGAGTGCCTAATACTGTGTCCATGAAGAGCTATGCTACTATGTGATGTGTTCAACATGACATGAAGAATGGAGGAGCTTCACATTTAAAGATATTTTTTTGCACATGCCTGAATGAAGCACGAAGATCTGCATCTGCTTACTGAAAAACCTCATATGCATGCTTGTGACTCATCCTGCATGATATTAAGCACTGAGTTTGTTTAAATTGTGCAATGTACTGATCCCACCATTTACCAACTGTTTCCTTGTGTTATCAGTCTGGATCTGTTGTCGTGCCTCTTCATTGTGCATATTGAACAGTGAAGCCAAGTGACATTGTAGCTGCTAATTTCATCCTCTGGTTTGGCAAGTCACTCCTATATTCTGCTCTGAAAAAAATAAAGATAAATGGTTCTAACTTCAGCCCATACCTTGTCAGCATGTTTAATGTTGTGGGTAAATACTCAATGCTAATAGTTTGATTTGGAGAAATTGTGTTTCATTTCCTTGTAGATCAGCCATCTGAAAATTCTGCTTATCTGCTATATTAAAAAATTTCCATACAGGCAATAATCATCGGTCTTGATGCTCAGCTGAATTCTTGGTACCAGGAGTGTTAGGGCTTAGGAGGTACAGCTGATTGCTAGGCAGAGATCAAACTATATGGCAGGCAAGTGTCTAAAATTCAGGCCAAGCCAAACCGAATTAAACCTTTACTTCTAAAATGCCATTGAAGTTTTGGTGCCTGGAATCCATTGCTGAGCTATATGGCAAGCATTTAAGTGAGCAGGCCAGAAACCTATTCTTAAGAACTGGGGGAACAGCAAGTATGTAAGCCCACTGGAACTTTCACGCTTGCATTCTGCACTGACAGACTCCAGGTCATGTTGGCTCCAGATACTCAGGTCCTGTTTTGATACTCAAGTAGGCCAGTGGGTGTTTTTCTTTCTACTTTGGAATAGAACCAAGCCTTGTGGAATGCGTTTTTTCCCCCCTGAGTTTATGCTAGAAGTGTCACAATAATCCGCATGCAATAAGGAAATACTATTGCCTGAGAAACTATCTGTGAAACAGTCTTTGTGGTATTGAAACCTGATGGTGTTAGCATGGAGAATCCAGAAAGTATCATTGAACTTCTTTTCCTTATGCATTTGGTGTTCACTACAAACTAATAAGAATTTTAACCATTGAGAGCATTGCAATTTCTTCTGTGCTTGTGAGAATGTTTAGCATATCTTTAACAGACATCATGCTGTATGTGTTAAGCGTTACTAAGCGTAACAGGCAAGTGAGCCTTGTGTGCTGTAATCTTTGACTTATCCAAATTGTAGTCAGATTTTTCTGGGTGACTTATAAGAGTGTTTTCTTTTTATTGTGTACTTCATTAGATGAACATACAAAGCAGGAGGTTAATCCTTAGTGCATCGAAGAACAGGCATACTGTAGTCCACTGCAAATTTTTGGGATCTAAGGCCAGTTTGAAGAGAAGGCAAAGTCTTCCATAAGGACAGGTTTTGCCAAGATGGTTTTCATCTAAATCCCCTAGTTCTACTTTGTACTGTTCCAGATAGCAAATACATAAATTTATTTATTTATTTATTGCATACAAAATTTCTCCTTTAGATAACTTGGTCCAAGAGTGACATTATTTTCATATCCAGGAAAAAATTGCTTAATGTCTGGTCATTAGCATAGTTCAAAGCTGGAGCTCTTGTATAGATATTTAGCATTTGGAGCAGTGCATGGAGCCATTTGAGGATGGGAACACAATGTACATCCAAAATAGAAATCTTTCTTTTAAGAAGAGAAGTTAATTGCTGGGCATTTTTCTCTGAAATCCCAAGTGTTTTTTCTTAAGATTACAAATATGTTTTCAGCCTCTTTATGAACATTTTGACTAATACTGAGATATATCGGTGAAATTTCTGACTCAAATGTCAGTTATTTGTGTTCTGATGAGCAATTCTTGGCTTACTAAAAGGCATCTGTAGACTGCTCTACTTTGTTTTAAAATTACTTGCTTTATCAGGCAAAGTGATTCATATTTTATTGCTAGCTCATTCTTCATTTTCTTCACTCTTATGTAATTGCAACACATATAATGCATTGATGTAACATGAATTGCAGTTTGCAATGGAACAGATATTTGTGCAGTGGGTAACTCTGATAATATCTAGCTTCTCTTCAGATTGCTTATTCGAACAGTGAAATAGAATCCCTCTCCGTGGTTTCACCTTGGTGAACCTGGAGTGGATTGTGAGGCTGATAGTGAAGATTTTGGCAACAACATTCAGGTTTATTATTTATTAGGTAGAAATAATCTGACCATTAGAATACTTCATGCATGTGACAGGCCTATGGCTTTTTACAATGGCCTTCTTGAGAGATGCCCTAAAGCAGAACATCTCAGCAAAGCTGTATCAGCTCCTGCAGTTGTACAGGCTGGAGCACCATTTTGGGGACCTGCCTTGGGGACTGTAGGGGTGTTGTCGATCATCTGTGCCCCAGCGCAGTGCAAGACATGCATCCAGCCCCTCCCTGCCCTTCTTCAGACAGGCTCAGCTAGAATGCAAAATGCTCAGGCATTAGGGCAGAGTGACTTTCCTGAAGAGCCCCTCAGTATCTCCTGTTGATGTGGAAACAAAACACAGGTAAGATGAAGCTAAAGTAAGGGTGTCAGAGCACTGGACAAAGCAACCTTTAGCTGGCTGTTTAGCTGCTTTTCCTCATCCAGTAGTAGCATATCTCACCTGAAACTACTGTTAAAGAGCAGCCTCCTCCATGTGGATATCATATGACCAAGCATTGTGAGGAGTGATGTGTGACAAAGGTACTGCAGATGTCACCAATGTGGTGTTGAATTTAATTGTCTTATCTTTATATAGCTATTGCCTTTTGAGTGAGTGATGTCTGCAGATGTGTTTGGGTTATCTTCAAAAGGCATATTGGGGATTTACTGGATCACAGAAACATTTGGTATGGAAAAGACCCTTGAGATCATTGAGTCCAACCATAAACCAAGTCCCCCACTAAACCATGTCCCTAAGCCCACGTCTACACATCTTTTAAATTCCTCCAGGGATGGTGACCCAACCGTTGTCATAGGCATCCTGTTCCAGTGCTTGATAATCCCTTCAGTGAAGATTTTTTTCCCTAATATCCAATCTAAACCTACCCTGGCATAACTCAAGGCTGTTTTGTTTCATCTTGTTACTTGGGGAAAAGACATGGACACTCACCTCACTACAACCTCTTTTCAGGTAGTTGTAGAGAGTGATAAGATCTTTCTTCAGATTGGCAGTAGCTTTTGATTTCTCCAAGTTCAGTTTTGGATTATTGAATTGTCATTTTAGTTCACTCCTTTCTGTAGACTGTTGGATATAGGTTGGGGGAAAGGTAAACTTTTTAAAATGCACTGACATCTGAACAGCATGTGGTGAAATTTTTGCCATGAAAAAAATAGAAATTTTTACTACATTTTTTTGGGTTGTTGTTTGTTTTTTTTTTTTCCTGGCATTTTAGTGCTGGTTTGATGCAATGAATGCTAAGAAGGTCTCCAGCGTCTAAGGCTTTTAAGACTGCTTTTCTTCTGGAAACATCTTCAGATTTTGAAAACGCTCTCTGTCAGCCAACAGCAAGCACCTGAGGCTGTGAGGCTTTCCTCTGGCACTTGTGTGATCTCTGTTTCAATTACTGCAGTTGGCAGTATCTAGGAAAGAAGCATCTGAATTGGAAAGAGCTACGCATCATTCAAAATAAGGCATAATTTACTTGTCTCATGGGATTCCTAATGTTTGGTGGCTAATAGCTCAGATAGCTTCCACTCTATAAACACATTTATACTGAGGTTAACAGGGAAATATATCCATGTGACGAAAGTATGCTTTGGAATATTTCTCAGCTTGAAGTCTTTGATCTCTGTTAGTAACTTGCCTTGTGTTCATCCCTTCATCACCACAGCTTCTAACAAACATACTTGGCAAACATCTGCCAGGAGTGGTTTCGGCATTGCTGATCCTGCTTAGATGACCTTTTGGGGTCTATTTCATCTATGTGCTCTCTGATACTGTGGATTCCAGGCTCACTCTTGGGAGCTTCTAAAAATGTTTAAAGATTAATAGTTTGCAATGGAATTGCTACTTCCACAGAACATTAAAGCAGCTGTGATACAATAGGTTTGAAAATTGTTAGCAACTTAGTGTACATCAAATTTAGAGAAAGTATGTTGCTTCTTGTTAACTTTGTGTAGTTGTCGAACAGTTTAAGAGAATGTTGAGGTTATTTCCCCTTTTCTAGGAGCTGAAATGAAACTTCTAGATAAGTTACACAATGCTAGTTATATAAAGCTACAAATAGAATTGTTATTTATGAATTTAATGTAAATAGTAGAAGTCTTGTGAAAATTGTCAGTCTTCAATATGAGCCACAAAAGTAAAGTGCAAGAATAGCTGATCATACTCAGCTGTCCAGGTGAAGAGTCAAGGGGCAATCAATTGAAAGGCAATAGGACCACAGGGCAGAGCAGAGTAGAATTGTGTGTGTAGGTGGATGCTCAAAGCATTTCTTTTTCCCCCTTCAAGAGACTTGCTCTTTGTTGCTATTATTGCTATGTTACGTGACTTCTCTGTTCTTATCTGTGCCTCCCCCTTGTTAATCAGAGGTTTTCAGGTAAGGGCACGTTACCACATCCATGAAAAATGTTTTGCTGTCATGTGATTTGGTAGTCAGTCATTACCTTACTATCAGATAAAACCTATCTGATGTGAGCATTTTATTCGCTGTTGAATAAACACTTGTGATAATTTTATTTTTTTAATGGGAATAACTGAAAGAGTAAAGCTTAGTTATTGCCTTTTCATAGAATCATAGAATAACCAGGTTGGAAGACACCCACGGAATCATCAAGTCCAACCATTCCTATCAAACACTAAACCATGCCCCTTAGCACCTCTTCCCCCCATGCCTTAAACACCTCCAGGGAAGGTGAATGTAGGCATGCTGGTTTAAAAGGCATCATCTTATTTTCTTCCAGTTCTCCAGCAGGCTGCAAGTTGAATTTTTCCCCATTTGTAAAATCTTAGGACCATTCCTAGCTGTTGCAGATCCACTTCTTTCTGCACATCCTACCTAGTCATTCCAGTCTTAGCAAGCACTGGAGACAGGTGTTACTGTGCACTTGTATTGATGTGGGCAGGATTATAATAGATTTCTAATGGATTTGAACTAGGACTTTAGTCAAATTGAGAGGGCAGGAGAGTGGTTAGGAAGGAAGGTGGAAGTATGTAGCAGTGTTTGGTGCATAACCTGGTAGCTCTGTTCTTCCCCAGATGTATCAATTACTGTGTAAGTCCAGGCTGGTTTCCAGGTCTCTTCCTCCCATTGAGTAACACTCCTCTCCTGGGTGAATGCTACTACTTTCAAAGAAGCATAGTACTAACATGTAGTCCAACAGAAGCCAAGACAAGCAGCACCAGTGGCTAGAAGTCCTGCAAGACACATCATCTGTGTAGGTGATGGAGATCCAGTTGCAGAATCGGGCTGGTTTTTGTTCCATCTGACAAGCAGGGACACTGGCTGTGCAGGCTGCAGTTCAACAAGCAGGAGTTGATAGGAAGAGAGAGATTTTTAAGTAGGATTTCCAAGCTGCTACTATGCATGGTCCTGTCTTGTCTCTTCCTCATGTGCAGAACCACAGTGTCAAGGATGCAATGATGCCTTTGCTCTTCCAGAGGTGAGGAGGTGGGAATTAGTGTGTGCAAACTGAGGCCACGCAGAAAACTGTTAAAAATGTGGTTAGGCATGAGGGAACAATTTTATAAAGAATGAAAATATATAACTCCAAGCAACTGTAAGAATTTATTTCTATTGGACAAAAAAAATCAATACAAAAAGAATGCCTTTTTTTTTTTCTCCTCTTGAAGGAAGAATTTGGGAGTGTAATACTTCTTTTTCTCCTTTCTGAGGGAAGCTTTAATTTTTTATTTTATTTTTTTAATAAACTTGGCAAAAGAATTTGAGGGGACAAAAAGACAATTTTCCTCATTTTATATACTTTTCTAAAGCTTTCCACCACCATTTTCCAGCAAGGGAAAGGAAAAACAAAAAAAAGGAATTTTTTTTCCTCTGCTAATTCCCATTTCTCAAGTCTTCTCTTTTAACTATAGTTTCTTTACATTTTTAAATACAGGCAAGCTTCTAGGAGACTTAAGGTTTGACAGAAACCTTCAACAATCCTTGGCTGGAATAACAAATATTTTCATATAACCAATGTTTCCTTTTTCTTTACTCACTGCAATTCTGTCTGTGAGTCAGCTTATTCTTTCAGCAGCATTGAATTAACAGAGGTGACCAGATTTTTGCATTCATGGCAGACCTGCTCTCTTAATCTTATTTTCCTGGGACAATGGGCTAGTACAAATATGTAAAGGAAACAAGTTCATAAATGTTTCAAATTAAAGACTCCATCAATAATTTTAAATGCTATAGTGTGAATTGCACAGAAAGAGCATACTTTATTTACTGCAACAACTACCTTCAAGGTCACCTGTCTGTTTTCATTCAAATCCCTTCTTTTAGTTAGCTGTAATAATCTGTAACTTTCACTACTGTCCAAAGTCTTCCAGTCCTGGTTTCTGTATAAATCCTGTTTAATACCTGGAGTCTAATGTCTCCTTCTTCCATTCTAACAGTCCTTTTTTTTTTTTTTTTTCTTCACATTTTAGTGCTGATATGATGCAATGAAGCAATAATTTCTTTCGCACAGTTACAAGTTATGTGGGAACATGTATAACAAATCCATTACACAGGACTGGAGACAGGAGCGAAGTGTTGACAAAGGGCAGGGCTTCATGATAGTGTTTGTGTTACCTCATTCTGCTGCTGGTAAAATTCAGTTTGCCATTTCCATAAGCTGAGTCTGAATCCAGGTTAGTGATTGTAATCACGTTGGCTGACAGTAATGCTGTGGAGCATTGTCTTTAGGGAGATAGGCTGGGCTGGGCTGATTGTTACATGGGCTGGTTAAATCCAGGTTGGATAAACAATGAGCCCTAAGGCAAGACAAGCACTTGTGTTCTTTTCTTCCTTTTTCTTTGTTTTTCATAAACAGTTACAGCATTTTTTTAGCATGTTGCATGTTCCTAATGGGAATAAATCCTTATATCTGATTGAGAGACGAAGCACCAATCAAAGGACCTTTCTTCAAAAGACTAGCAATGGCTTTGCAGATTTTCACGCAAGGGAACTACACCATGTTTATTATCCAAAAATTTTGGAATAACATGAAATATATTGAATGCATTGAATGCACTACAGGGTGTTGAATCATCTTGCATTCTCAGTGCACCTCTAGATTTTGTGTACTTTTGTTTTCTTGTCTGCTGAAGGGGATAATGCTATCTGCTAGCTTTTACAAAGTGAATTGAGATTGCTGTGAGCACACTAAACACTCTAAAGCACTGATGTTTTACCACAAACCTAAACCTGAACTCACTCAGTGAGATTTTTAAGACTGTATCTAAAGACTTTGTGATATCAAAAGACTCCAGGCTTCTATTTTCTGAGGGATTGACTGGGGAGTGTTTTCCTCAATTGCTGCTTTTTGGGTGAAAAGGCTTCCAATATATTTGTCTAACTCGGGCAGGTAGGGAGGGTGGTGATCTTTCTTTTACACAAGGTTCTTTGAAAGGTGATAGATGATATACTGAGGGACAAATCAGATAGGAATCTGAAGTCACGTCGTAGCTTTTCTTTGGAGTGAAGTCTCCTTTTCTTAAAATTTGGATGGTTGTGTGGTTCATCAGATTGGGTCCAATGGGGGTATCTGATTTCTGGCAGTAAAAAAGCATATGCTCTGTGGTAACCAATGGGTAACAAAGTCTCTGATCAGCTATGAGAGTACCAGTGGACAGGTGTTTTCCTGTGTCTGCCAACATCTGTAAACTCCATGGCTTCTTAAGGAAGTTCACAGAAAATTTGGATAAACAATTTTTCCCCCCTTTTTCCTCACCAGTTCCTTTCAAAAATGTACCTGTGAAGCTATATTATGCACTCTATGCATAACAGAGTGCACTGGCTTTCTGCTAAAACAAGTCTTTCCTTTCTTTTCTCCAACCACTCCAAATTCCCTTTTTTGCTTTTGCAGTTCAGCCCGCTCAAAGCCAGCAGAGTATGTGTGCGTGTAGCTGTGTCTCCCAAAGATGCAGTCACCTGCAAAACATCTCCTTAAATAAACAGACCCTTCCTACACAAAGCAGGTATGCTGAGGTCAAAAGGGTCATTTCTTTGTTAGATTTCCCCTACCCTGCCCCCTGCCCTGCTGTTCAAAATTTCATGTGGGAGATTTGCCTATATACATGCATATATACATAGCCTCGCTTACATAATATGTACATATAGACAGAGAAATCTGAAAATCTGTGCATATGTACATATAAATTTGTGCACATATGTATGGCTTTTTGAGCTAAGTTATAGTCAACCCCTGGTAGATGAAAACCAAACCAAATAAGTCCCCAGAAAGTCTTACAAGAATGCAAAGTCTGTAGTGTATTAAGTGCATGGAGTAAAAGAGCTCACAATTTATTCTTTGCTCTTGGGATGCTCGCTCAGTTTTGCCAGGGCGGAGAGCTGTGGGACAGAATTGGAAAGTGAAATAACTGATAGAAATGGCCCTTGAAAGCATTAGTGCTGAGCACCTTGGGATCTGCCTGTTGGCAGTGGCGTTGGGTTTTGGTGGGGTTTTTTTGTTTGTTTTATTGGGGGTTTTTTGTTTGTTGGTTTGGTTTTTTTAGCAAAGGAGTCTTAGCTTCTGGAATATGCTCTTCATATCTTCGGGCTCTCACATCTGTGTATATATAGTGGGCTTCTCTGGAATAAGAGCACATGGACCATAAGCATTTCAGGCCCTTGTGATTACAGTGGGAGCTGCAGTATTTGTCTTTATACAAGCAGAGAAACACAGGCATTCATCTGTGAGTGCCCTAGCAAACATAAAGGAGTATTTATTACCATGGTAGTTACTTGAGAGAACCAAAGCATTTTACTGGGATCTGGGCATGTGAACAAACTACACTGTTATATGTGCACTTTACTCAGTGCATCAGGAGGTTGTTTAGAAATCTTGAAAGAGTAGAGGGTAGATTGCTGAAGTCTGTATAACATCTGTAGTTTATATGATGTTACTTGGACAGGAGCTTGTAAACACCTGTGTAAGTGTTTTTCTTAATATGAAGGGCTACAATGAGCAGTTACATTTGAGAAATTTCATCAAACCCAGAAAAGCTGGACTGCTCTGGCTGAGAGCAGAATTTAGCTCACTTGCTGTTACTGAGCTATGTTATGACCTGATTAGAAGTTATTAGAGGGGTGTCAAGGGGGTGGTCAGGTGAGCAGCTTTCATGCACTTCTTCCCATCAGCACAGGACTCCTCTGGGAATGTATTTTATTGATTCCTGCAAGTCCAAAACAAGAACTGAGGACATAGGAATGAGAAGGGGAGCAGGGAAGAGGTACTAGAAGCTGTACTATATCTAGGGAGTTGTAGTAATTATATTTTCCAAGTCAAGAGTTTAAGATAAAAAGCTAAGAGTTTTTAATTGTTGTGTTTATGCATGCATCCTCTTTCATCTTAGGAAGGGTTAAGGGGGTAGCCCTTGTTTTCCTTTTCACCAGAGGGATTTAGAACTACTGGTGGCAGGAGGTTACTCTTGGCAATTTAACTCCTATTACAAGCCAGGGGCCATCAGAAGTAGAAGATGAAAATCTGAAAGAAAATCGGAACTGCAAAGATGGGTTTTCTCCCCTTGAATTATCATTTGCTGTTTGGCAAAACTGGGAAACTTCTTTCTGCCCCTCCAAAAGCTAATGTGCTCTGCACACAGTGTGCTTGTGTACATGAGTGCCTCTCTGCACTTGGGCCCCATGTATTCCCCCGTGACCCCAAGAAGATGAGGGGAAAAATACCCCATCAACATCAGGTGCTGCTGACAGCCAGAAGAGATGCCTTCTCCCTGCCCACTCTCACTGCAGAACAGGTCTTGTGAAAGCCATGTTCTCACTCTGGAGAGAAGTCAGGAGAGCATCTCTTTCACACAAGTTGTGTTAAGAATATGCCAAAACCTCTCTGATTTTTCAGGGTTTTCTTGAGAGTGGTAGTAAGGCTGGTTCTTGTCTCACTTACCAGCTGTTGCTTAACTTAACTTCTCCACAGCAGTTTACTTCAAAACCCTAATATTCTTCTATTGACAGAACATCTGTGGCAGTAAAGAGGAAGAATAACATGAATATATCAATCAGAGTAGCATGCAGCATCCTTTCTAAACTTTGAACAGTCAAAAACTCTAGAAATCTGTTATCCCTGTTTTCATGCTATGTTTAATGCCACTGATTTCAAGTAATTCCTAATTTTCTATGCAAATGAGGGAGGAACTGGAAGATCTTCTAGTAACGTACTACTAGGTGAGTAGGAGATAACGAAGTACTATGGATAAGTGCCTTCAGAATAACAAGAATTTTATTGCTACGTTGGTTGTTTCTGGAAGAATCAATAGCCTAGCAGCTGTCATTGTCTGAAAGCTGAGGGAGAGAACATTTCAGTTTGAAGAGGTGGACTGAACCCTGGAATAAACTCTGGTACTCTGGTCAAGTTCTGATTCCTTTGAATCAAGATCAATAGCCCTTCTAGAAGGTGAGTTAGTTAAATGCAAGCTTTTGAAGTAGTAATAGTATGAAATACAATGATTTATGAGGTACTGGAGGTCAAACGTAGTAATCTGGGAGGCATAAAGGCTGTGCATCTGTGAATGAAATCTCTTAGGTTTTGCCAGACCAAAGCAAAAATCAAATAAGAGGGAAAGCAAATCCAGATTGAGAAGTAAAAAAATTAAATTTATTCACAAGACTGCATGAAATCTGTGAAGTTTTCTTTGTTGCTTTGCTGGATCTAAGGCTATATGAGTTAAAACCTCTCCTTGTAATGTCTTGTACTATCCAGTAATTTCTCAGTTATTTTTCAGGCAATTTGTAACAAGAGTTGCATTATTAGATAAAACATCTATCAAACAGCAGGGTGAATTCTTCCCTATAGCAGACATATTCTAGTTTAATATAAGTCTAAACAGTAGTTGGTGGCAAGATCAAATGTTGAGCCCCTTACTAAAAACAGGGCTGGTAGCACAGCTCCATCCAGGGGTCTTAAGGTCATTCTGATTATCTAGATGATGATGACCTTCCCCCAGAGCGTGGATGAGGGACCATGTGAGAGGCCCTGGAGACTCCCCGTTGCTGCTGAGAGCTCCTTTCCTACCCTTGTGCCAAGGAGAGTTGCAGGCATAATTTTACATCCAAGTTGTGTCTCTTGATGCAGCATCACTGCAGTATCTGTTGAACAAAGGAGTTCCTGGGGTGGCAGAACGTGTATGGATGGGAGGCTTTGATCAGCCAGCACTACTCTCCAGTCACTAAGTTACTTATAAACTCTTACCTTTCCCATTATACAACATGTAGACAACTGCAAGGACCTGCCAAATTCAATTTATTAGAAAGGAAAGTTTTAAGCAGTGTAGAGGAAAACACCATTGCCCCACATCAGAGAAACATAAACAGAGAATATGCCTCAAGATTTTTTGGTATGGAAAGCCTGGAGATATGAAACATTGCTTGGTGACAACTATGAGTTGTTCTTATGTAAGCAGGTTATTATACGGCTGAAATGAGAACTCCTAAGGCGTCAAAATAACACCAAAAGTGATCTTGGAAAAGGTGGGAGTGGTGCTGTACGTTCTCATTACTTTCACAAAAATACATCTTCAAGGAAGAGAATATATTAAAAATTGCTGAGCCTTTGGAAAGAAGCAAGTGCCTTGGGAGAAAGTTTACAAAAGGAGCTCACTTGACAGAAAAAATTGACTCTCCTACTTGGCCCAAACAGGATATCGGCATCTGGAATCTTGTTGCAGCAACATGCTTTTCATAACCAACAATATTTGCACCATGCTTCACATTTAGAGCTATCCACTTGCTACCTGAATGCTCACCATAATAATTCTGCTTGAATTGACTTGTGGTGTGGACTTAACTGGATCTCACCTGTTAGTCCCTGTAGAGAATTTTGCCTGTAGGTTTTATTCCAGACGCTTGAAAGTTGCTTTCAATCTGTCTTTCTGGAGCTTGGAGTTTTAGTTGCTGTGCTTTGAGTGGATTCACTGGAGGAGGGAGAACTTCATGTTTTAAAAGTCAAGGTATCTTCCACCTGATTAAATTAATATACACAAGATGTGGCAACTCAGGAGTAATTAATTTCAATAATAGTATTAGCTAGTTATTTTAGAGGCAAGTCTTGGGGGCAGTGTGCATGTCATAATGTGAGCTGTTCTTCATCGTGTGTGATCTGGTGCAGACACTCAACTGATTTTGATGGAGCTCAGCTGATTTGCTTGGACCAAAGATTTAGTCTGTGGCATCTCCTCTGGCTTCTCCTTTGAAACCTCAGTCATACCTTTGCTCAGCCGTGCTGATTGTACTTGCCTTTTCTTTTCATATGCTTGCCACAGTTTCTCCTTTCCGACCTGAACAAGACAGAGTGCTCTCATTGTAAGGTAATGCCATGCCTGTGTACCTTACCAGCTCCAGATTTTGACTTCCAGCACTAGGTTGTCCACAACAGCAAATTAAATATGAGAGAGATTTTTGTCTGTAAAAGTGAGAGGCATTTGGGTGAGCAACTCATCTACTCATCTTAGTGTTCAGATTCACTTAGGTGGAGACTTCTGCCTCTTTCCATCCCTCTTGTTCTACCACTTTCATACCTGTAAGCAAGAGGATTGTTTTGCCTTCAGTAGCTGTAGTGGAAAACCTGACTCTTGCTCTCAATAGGGAGGGGAGAGGGTTGTTTATCACTTCACCCCACCTACAGAGCCTGGCCTGCTAACATTGTTGCTTATGAATTCGAATATGTGAATATATTTCACAGCTTGTACGAGAGTTCACTATATTGACTGTTGAGTTCTTGCGGCTGTTGGTGATACAATCATTTTGGGAAGGTGAGGCTCCAGGCAGAGTGCTTTTCCTTTGAACTCCTCCTGCTACAGCTGTTAAAAATAGGTTAGGATAGAGAAAAGTGTGTCTAGCTATCAAGAGTATATTAAGCTAGTGCATCTTGCATTGTAGACTGATACATGATCAAGACAATAGTGATAGAGCCAGTCTTGTGCATATTAATAATTTTACTCTGTCAAAACCAGTTATGTACAATTTCATACACCAACTGAGAAGTGTTACGTATCTGCTGTGTCCCAAAACTAATTCCTTTTTTACCTCTTTCCTCTCTGCAGCATCCTCCCAAAAAGTAAAAGAAAAAAACCAAAACAAAAAGCACACCAAAAAACTATGACCTGTCTGCTAGCTTCTTGCTTTGCTTAATTAATTACTTTGCACAGTGATAAATTAAAAAAACTCCACAATAACAAATCAATGTGAGTAGATTATCAGCAATTTCACAGATGTAAAAGAAAATTATTATAAGCTAAGTCAATGCAGGAAAATTATAAATACTGGATGGCAGAGAAACTGTTTAGAGCTGCTGCCAGAATTACTTCAAGGATATTGATTAATCAAAATGATGTATGGATAACTTCTGAGAGACATGCATACAAGGAAGCAGTAGTTCTTTATGTTGGATTGCACTTTTGCCCTATGCAGTATTGTACAAATGAGGTGAGCTCATTTGATTTCCTTTGGTTTTGTGGAAGTTGTATCTCAGTTTATTTTTTACATTTTTGCCTGTATCTTCATGGAAGGCCAAAATGATGTGGGTTTTTTTTCTGAAGCACCTAAGAAATATAAGAGGTTTGAAATCCACTAAATGTGGGATCTAGATACTTCCATTACGAGGCTTGTGAAAACTTTACTCAAGTTTTTTTTTCATTTCAGAGGATGGTGCTTTAGTGTGGTGGAAGAGATTCATGCTGGCTTCTATCTTTTTGTTACCCCATGCTAAATAGAGAAAAAAGACACACCAGATTTTTTTTTTTGTCATCTTAACTGGACTCAAAATCTTTCCCTTTTGACCTTGTGCATACTTTTCTTCTGTTGTGATTATAGGATGCAGGCACAGAGGAAAGAAGGAAGACAGGCATATAAGTGCATGCTGCAAAGGTTCATACTCTGGTCCCAAAGAGGTCGCATAGTTACTTTAGTAACTTTCAGATTATTTCACTGTTTTCCAAATATACATCAACTAGTGTAAACCAAATAAATTAAAAAATGGACCTTCAATCCATAAGACTGAAGAAATTGTGTGTTTTCAGTGAGGATGTCTTTTGCTAGAAGCATAATCCAAAGGTACTTTCCAGAAATGCTGGTGACCGTTTGACGCATTGTTTTAATTTGTTGTGGCCATTATGGTTGCTATGATATTTTTGAAGCTCCAAAGTGATGACCCTGACCAGTGTTTGAGCACAGCTAGTTCAGGCATTTTTTTGGTAGAGCTAGCAGAATTAAATTTGCTGGCCCAAGGTAAAAGAACTAATGCCTGTCTGCTCCTGCCAGCGAGCTGGGGAAGTGCCCTGAAGAAAAGTCAGGCTGGCTGCCAGTCCATCTTTTGTATGATGAGAAAGTTGGGGAAAGTAACACCTGTTTTGGGAAGGCTGCTTTTTTAACCTCATCAGCCCTGCATGATGGTAGCTTGTACCTCTCTATACCTGCCTACAGCAGCAAGCTTGAATTTCCCAAGCTCTGGCGTAGGCAGCAGCAGGGAAAGCCACTGCCATAAGCATGTCCCTTTATTGCCTGTTCTGAGTCAAAACAGTCACTAACCCTCACCACACCACAACGTTTTGAAAAAGCTGCCCTAGGAACTTTGGTATCCCCATGTCATCTTGCTCGCCTCACATGGAGAGTGAAAAGGAGGTTTGTGTAATGACTGTGCTGTGGAAAGAGCTTAACACAGCAATTTTTATTCTTTTTTTGAAATCCCACTTTTCCCAGAATGCTGTTGTCCATCAGATACCTGAGTAAGAAGTGAAGAAAACTGGGAATAGCTAGAGCCTTGCTCTCTTGACCTACAACAGGGCTCTCTCGAGCTGAAAATCAACCTGCTGTGCTTTTCCTCTTTTATTTGAGACTAAGAAAATGGCTGAATTGGGGTGGCATGGCAAGGGCCTGGTTTACACTTTACAGATTAAAGGGTCTTGCCCAAGTAAGTCCAGGAACAGCAGTATAGCTTCTTCACTTGCGCTGGCTGCATGGGTTTGACCCTGAGGCGCTGCCTTCCAGGGACTCTTCAGCAAACAATAAAATAATGAAACAGAGCTAGACTTAATGGTTCTTAATTGAGTAGATCTCTCCTGGAATTAGTGAGTTGCTTACTGCTTTGTATCCCATAGACTTCAACCCAGCATTTATCCTGGTTTTTTTCTGTTTGAGATTGAAGGAAAAACTGAAAGAAAAAGAAAAATAAACACAAATTGTAGAGTGATTTTGGAGCTGAATTCTGCTCCCTACTGCTTTTTCAATGTTCCCAGTAGGTTGCAAAGGAACAAGAAAATTTTCTGGCTATAATAAGTTCTCACCCAGCATAGCATCAGCCTACCCAACTCCCATTCTACCTCCATCTCGGCAACGTTTTTTGTATAGGATAGGGAAGAAGAAGGTGCAACTGGAACGTGGTGTGCTAAGTACCAAAAGATCTTGGCTGCCAAACAGGTCTTTCAGAGCCATTTCCACCCATCAACAGCTCTGAGATAGATGGATGGTCTTGGAACATATGGAGAACATAACTTCCTAGTCTGGAATTGAGGTTGGATTTTTATAGTGCTTAGTAATTACAATTTTTTTTTGCGCATGAGAAAGAAACAACAGTCATAAAGAACAGAATGGGGGGAAATAAAAATTATATGATAGGGATATCACCAAATTTGGTATAGAAATACTTTTCTTTGTATTGGAAGTGTGGATGAATGTGAATCTTAACCTGCCTGAAGTGCATTTATTGCCCTCGTGACTATGAGAATCAAAGTTCCCCATTACTCTAAGCAATCGAGACAATACGAAGGGGATAATGGGACATTTCTGTCACCACTAAGGGAGGGCTCCCATTAAATTGCTTGTAGGTCTTTGGAAAGGTCAGTCAAAGCTTAAGCAACCCCCTGTTGTTTGACAACATCAGAGCTCAAACACCATGATCCTGGAGAACTCTTTTCTTTGAAAAAGGGGGATGTTTAATTACCTTTTGAAAGCTGGCAGCAGGACAGGATGTGAGGATGTTTTCTTTCTTTTGTGTCAGTTGAACAAGTTACTATTTTGGTACATTAGAGCAAGTCACCCACTGCACTAGAGGAGACTGTCCCTTCCTCTGACCTGCTGTTGGGAGAAAAGCAAAGACAGGAGGATATTAGGGAAGGTGAGCCTGCTGCAGGAAGGAAGCTTTGACACAAGAGTGTTTGTGGAAGGGGAGGCAAAGGCTCCTGATGCCTTTCTTAAAACTGTGTTGGCATGTCGATTCTGTTCACCTTTAAATATACACATATTCATTGGCCATACTTTGCAGGAAGACACTGAGGCAGTTGCAGGAAATCAACTGCTGTCACCTTAATGAAATTTGCTTTCATCAGCAAAGAAACTGGTAAACTGATTGCAGGAGTTTTAATTTTTAAAATTGCAATGTGTCTGCTCCCTCCCAGGAGCAGTCTTTCACAGTGCTTTGTTTATGTTCTTCAACTGTATTTATATAATTTTTTTTTTCAAAAGGTTTGGATTGATGGCATCTAAACAGGCTAAACAGAAACTGTGCCTCAGGGAGAAACATCCTCTTAAGTAACTGAAAATAAACTTGGATGGCATGCCTTGTGTATTATACACATTCAGCTGTGCACATGGTGGGAAAGGAGCATTAGACATGGTACCTACCACTGTAAAGAAAATGTAAACGTATGTGTCACATATGTTTGTGGTAAACATAAAAGAGATGTATATGAGGAAATGATCACTTGGTTTGGGTATCTTCTGCCAAGCCTGGCCAAGAGGTGAGTATCCCTCATCCTGACTTCATGCTCTTATTGTGCTGGTCCTTGCATTCATTAGTATTCATGGGGATTTTTTGTTGCCCTGGTGTAAGGGCCTGATAGAAAAGCATCTAGGGGTTGTGGCTGAATAATAAAAAAAAAAATCTAAAGCAGATTTGTCTCACCCAAGGCATGCTACCTGATCAGCAGGCATATACCAGCTCAGTGAACAGAGAAGGAGTTTGTCTACTGAAGGTTTAGTAGAGCAGGCAAAGCCTTGTACAGATATGGTGTCTTAGGAAATTAAAGTCTGGCTAGGAAGAGAAGTTGGTGCTATAAATGTAAGAGGTACTCATTCATGGTGTCATACGTATTTAGATAGAGGTGTATATATATAAAAAAAACTACTGGAGTGGAAGAATTGGCTCTAGATTTGATTTAGCCATGGATTTATCTATTCATCATGGTCTAATTATATGATCTTCCTGAACTGTTTTCTTCAGCTATGTACTGATCTTGGTTGTGGTAGAGTAGATATTCTTTGTAGTACCTTGTATGGTGCTCGTTTTGTATTTGTGATGAGAACAATCTAGATAACACAGGAATCTTTTAGTTATTGTTGAGCAGCTGACACAGCATTAAGGCCTTTTCTGCTTTACATACTGCTCCACTAGTATGCAGGTTGGGAGTGCATGAGATGCTGAGAGGGGACACAGCTGGGACAGTTGACCATAATTGATCAGAGGGATAGTCCTTACCATATGATACCATACCTAGCAATAAAAGCTGTGGGAAAGGAGGAAGGTAGGTGAAGATATTTGAAGCGAAGAAGTTTGTCTTCTCAAGTAACTGTTACATGTGATGGAGCCCTGCTTTCCTAGAGATGGCTGAAAGCCTGCCTGCCAATGGAAAGTAGTGAATGAGTTCTTTATTTTGCTTTGCTTGTGCACACAGCTTTTTCTTAATCTTTTAAACTATCTTTATCTCAACCCATGAGTTATTGCCCTTTTCCTCTTCTTATTCTCTCCCCTATCCCACTGCGGAGGCAGTGACCAAGCAACTCTGTGGGGCTTAGCTGTTCGCCAGGGTTAAACCACAACAAGGTGGTAGACCAGCCTATGATAACATTTGGAGACCTATTTACACAAGTAGCCCAGAGCTCCTCTGCCTTCAGTAGCCATTGTTTCTAGTGCTAATGGTTAGCTTTGCTGTGGCTAGGAAAAGCAAGTGATTAAGAATTTAAGCAATATTAAGAAAGGTTAGCATGCGTCAGCTGCTCATCATCCTTCACCACACTGTACACGTGCAGCGACCAGTCTTGTAGGCCCCAGGCATGATAGGGCTTAGCAGCCTGGACGTGGCCACACCTGAGCTTGCTCAGCTGGACTCTAAGGGCAGCTTGGAAGTCCTGACCCAAATAGCTGCTCATTATGCTTGGAGGTGCTGTGAGTGTTCGTGCTGAAAACTGTTATGCTGAAGGTTGCTTTGGCTGGTACAAAGCAAGGTCTGGAAACAGTCTGAAGCATGAGATGACTGGGATGTGTGTATCTCTGAACTGGAAATGTGGCATTTGCAGTGCCTGGATGATTAATTTTGATGCCACATATTAGGTAGAGAAATATTGTGTAAGCAGTACTAATTATGTACTGAAAGAATGCTGCAATGCTAGTGGGTGGGAACAAGCATGTGATATATTTCAAATCTGTTGTTGCTGGTCAGTGCTAGTGCAGATTTATTCTTTCCGGTGCTGTGCAACTTTGGGTTCATGCATTTGTGATAATGCAGTTTTCTTCATGTCCTCTGCAAAGATTACTGAGAATAAAAGAAAAATCTCAGCGTCTGACTGTATATATTGGATCCCAGGTACTATGCATCTGATCGAGATGTAGTGTTGTTATGTAAGAGGAGTTAAAACAGTCTGTGTAACACCTAGTTTTGGTGTTACAGACCAGTCTTCTACCCATTTTCATCAACTCAAGCCTAGCTTAACAGGAAGGTCTGGATCTTGATTGCCCTGTGAACAACAATATACCTCCACCCCATTGTAGCTGGAAATTCTTGAATTTTAATTTAGTCTTGACAAAGTGAATATATAAGTATTTTTTGCTTTGCCATGTACACTAACAATTTTGTGATGAGCCTGCTTGACAATGAATTGGCTTCTTACCAAAAGTGAAAACAATAGACACCTATTTTCAGCTGGGAAAGCCATACTTGGTACGTTCCCTGGCCAAGACAAAGCACTGAAGTAGCATGACAAAGTGCTTCAAGTTCTGCCCATGGTTTTTCTGTTTTAATAGATTTGCCGATCAATTTACCTCCTTTTCTCCCACAATTTTCTCTTCTAAGGCATTGAAGATGTATAGTTCAGATTTTTCTTTTGCATTAGCTAAATATCTTTGTGCAACAGACATGAAGGTGTACATGTTACTAAACAAGATACGTGCTCACAGACTGGGTGAGAAGTTGGGAAATTCTGACATGATGAAAAATTCTTTCTAGTCAGACAGAAGATGAAACCTGAGGAAAAAAGTTTGAAATGTCTCTATTATTGTTTCTTTGGTGCATACTGTTGCTACGTTTAATACGTAGAAATGGCTGGGAATAAATCAGATCACTGGAAAGATTACCCATACTTGAAAAGCTAACTGCTCTAACTGACAGAGTAGTAACCTATCTTTGTATATGCCAGTGGGTAAACAGAAGAGTCCTCCAACTTTTCTACATTCACACAGATGTATTCAAAATATACTCCTCAGATGTGACTGAAGTTGGAAAAAAATTTTTAGAAATCTTTATTTGTATTATGAAAATGCAGATGGTTATTTTAAGTCAGAATATTTTACAGTCTTCCTTTTTAACTGTTCTTCATAAATGCAGTGGTTCACACTAAACTTGGTCCAGGAAGGATGTGTAAATAGAGAAACAAAACCCCAAATCAGGCGTTTCCTACTCCAGTCATCTTTTGCACAATCTACATGTTCTTGAATTTAAGTGCCCTTCCCCACTAGTACAATCCTGATATGTAACTTGCCCTTTCCCCTCACTCCTTGTTCTGCCTTTGCCAGCCATAACAGCACATGGAGAAGTGCTTTTAAATCTTCAAGCCCACAAGCTTCCAAGAGTTTTAGTGCTGCACTAGCCACTTACTGAGGACGGAGGTATAGTAGAAAAGAAGGAGAGATGGATGGGTCTCACTGCCCATGGCTCCCAGGCAGGTGGAGAGAGCATAAAGTGTCCCTGCTATCCAGCTGTTTAGGATTGTTTATCTTGTAGTCCTGATGTTTCGTTTAGTTAGTGATTGTGCATTAGATACAACTGGTTCTGAATTCCAGGTAGACAAAGTCTGTGGAGCAACCAGAAAGAATCCCAACCATTTGTTGCTGGCAGAGAGTTAAATAAACAGTAGCAACACCTAGCTGTGTGGGTGGTAATTAATCACATCAATCAACCAGATCAGCTAGCTAAGCCTTTTTTTCTTTTCTTTTCTTTCTTTCCCTTTGTTCCTTGTCTCCTCCCATCTACTTGTTTCCTGGTTGTATCTCCTACTGGCAGTATTGCTGGTGCTCAGCAAAGCAGTAGGTCAAATGCCATTACACAGCTGGGTTACATAAACCTCATGTCACCTCTTCCCTAATGGCCCAACCATTTAATGCCCTCAGCTCAATTTAGCAAAGAGCTCTTGGTCTACCTCTAAGCATGGATTCCTTCTCTGTCTGGATTTCCTAGAGAAATGGCCCAAAACTGCTGCCTGTGTGCAGCACACTAACATGTGTGTGCCTGTCCACCTGAGCAACCCTCCTGGGAACTTTTGAACTAATTTTTTTTTTTCAGCTAAATCTGGTGGAGAGGTAGAGTTTTCAAAGACAATGAATCCCTACAGCTTTTCTGGAATAAATGTGCAGAGGAGAAGATAAATTTGTCGCAGCAGGAGGTACCCATCACAAGTTCTTCTTTTATTAGGCCCCTGTGATCCACATGAGAGACTTTAAGAAAGATGAGACAATAGGAAAACTATCCTTCAAAGCTGTGTCATTATAAGCAACAGTGGTAACTGGCTATGAGACAAGAGTCTGTACTTTTGTTTTACAGGTTTCTGCTCTTTATTTAGGCTTTTTTTTAAAAAAGAGAGGTGATTAAGAATTTTTATCAAAGCGAAAATTGTTGGAAAAACTCCTTTCTTTCCTTTAAAATTGGAGGAATGTTTTCCCAGTCCTCCAGAATTCTTTTTTTAAAATTAACGCATTGGGCAAGGACATGCTGCTGTGAAATGGCAGAGACTGGAGGAACTAGTACCTACAAAAAATACAGAAACCAAGTCTATAGGCAGAGTGGCAGTCAGAGCTGATGGAGAAGAAAATGTAACCCACTGGAGGAACTGGATATTTCTTTAAAGACCTGACTCCCATCAGACACCAGTTTGCCCAGGAGCTGAAAACACTGAATAGCAAGCATGTTTGTTTCTTGGTGGGCTCTTATTCTGAAATGCATGAAATTATTATATGGAGGAGGCAATTAATACTAAAAAATACCTCAAGACTAGAACAATGCTCGGAATTCTTTCCCACCTATGATATTTTGGGTTCTTTTTTTTTTTTTTTAACTTCATAATTAGATGTCAGGGCGGGTTTTTTTGTCACAATATCCATGCTGTCATTTTTCCTGGACTTGAATTGCTGGTACTAGAATTAAGATATTGGCTATGTATGATCTGGTTGGATTGAGCTCCTTGTTCAGATACGCTTCCTCTAGCCTTGATTCCACTTTCATATAGTACATCTAATGAAAGAGCAATCTAACATGATTTACATTTGGATACGAGAAAGTAAATAGCATAAAAATATCCTTCTGCAGTTGTTCTTGGTTACACAAAGGAATGACTGTAACAAGCCAGACTTAAGGTTCTTCTAGCCTTGAATTCTGTCTCCAAAAGGATTAAATGTGGGTGCCTAAGGAAAGAGTGTATGGATAGGGCAAGGAAAAACTGATGCTTTTCTGACCTTCTGTGTTTCGTGGTTGTGAGAGTTCCTGAGCCAGAGAGAAGTCTTGATATAATGATAGAGTGCTATGAAAAATTACAGCTCTAAAGTAATATGTTTTATTTGCATGTTATAACATTAATTATGTCTGCAATTTTCCTTTTACTTGCCAGGGAAGAGAAGTCTAAGCTGTTTTATCTCCCTGGTGGTAGTAATTGATTACCACATAATAGGCTAAGAAATACCAGAACAAGAAGAAAATATGCAGGAAACATGCAGGTGGAAAATTTTTTACATCATCTGTAGCTGGGCAGATAATAGTTTACTTCCATGCAGAATAAAAGCTGTGAGCAGTCTTTACTTGTCTGTGATATTCATGCATATTTTGTATAAACTTAGGCCAGTTTAGCAGCCAGCTTGATTTGTGGGTACTCAAAGAATGTAAAATTGTGGTATTCTGTGGTCTTTGTGTGAAGCTGGAGGAAGTGCAGAGCTTCACTTGGTGGCTCAAGCTCGTGAGAGCCTCATACTTATGCTGGAAGGCTTGAGGAGCATGTTCCCATCCAGCACTTAACCAAGGGATAGTTTTGTGCTAGCCTTGTCTACAATGCAGGTGTAACAGGCAGTCCATCTTGAGGGGCTGCAGAAATAATTCCTCCACAGATTCCAGCTTATTTTTGAAACTCAATCCATTTGATTTCTTTAGTGGCATAGGCAGCAATTGATGTTGTGGAACATAGTGGACTTGCAATACAGTACACACTAGCATTTAGTATATTAAATAACTCATTTTAATTCTGTCTTAAAATGGATTCCTTTTGCATCTTTCATTTGATGTTCATTACATAAGAAACAACCATAAACTGTGACCTTAGTCCTTGGCTGTAGTGAAAAGCATATGCTCTTTTCATTGTGGTCCTTGGCAATAACAGGTTTAATTAGGTGAACTTAGAGTTCAAGTTTATTCCTGGATGAGTCACAACAAAGACTGTATGTGCCTCAAAGCCTTAGAACTTCACCAGAGAGAAAAAAATATCATACATTAAAATACCTGATCCAAACCATAGGAACTTCTTTCTAATGTATGGGAAGTAGATCCGGTTAATGCTATAGGAGGAAGTAATATGGTCAGATGAAGAATGATGAAGTAATAGACACTGCAGCTACAAAATTCCAGGTTTTAATCTCTTCAGTGCTTTGCTAAAATGCCAATAATTTTTCTGGGGATTTCTAAAATGTCAGTAATTTTTGCTGCAGTTCAATTCTGCAGACAAACATCTAGCCCCACTGAATGGAAATGAGTTAAGCACTCAGAATGATCTTTTAGACTCCATTTAGTGTTTGGAGTTCAGCGTTAAAAAACACAAACTTCCAAACCCCACAAAAAGTAAAAAATTAAAAGAATGCCATCAAACTACTGGTTTAAGAGCAACTTCAATCACATAAGGACTCAGCAACTGTTTTAAAGGAATATTGCATCCCTGTTACTTAAACCTCTTTACAGTCTAGGAATTTATTGTTGGCATAATTTATAAAGACACCTACATGGCAATGCTTCATACGGATTTTGTCTAATAACTCTGCAGTCTCCTCCTTTCTTGGAAATGGAAGGCTACCAGAAACTGACAGTGACGAAGTTAGCCAGTTTGCGTTGTCATCCTCCCTACTGTCCCATCTTTGACTTGTATAACGCTCTCCTTCAAACACCTTTGGACTGTCTTCTCTCTTTGCTCTTCACCTATATGTATTTTTGGGGGCTATTTGTTAAGTAAAGAATTTTGGATCTTCTATTCGCAGCACAGTATGTTGGGCTGTCATACTGCTGAACTGGTTTTTCTTATACTGAGTGTTTCTCACCAAGATTAGAAGTGGCTTCCATTAAACGGTTGGTAGACATCAGTCTTTGACGGGAAAGTGAACAGGAGATTTGGAAGCTTCGAAACAGAAATCATTTTACTAAATCAGGCATGTTCTACTTTTTACAAAAGTAGCTTATCCAGCTCTAGTAGGGATTAACATTTTTGCAACACAGAAGATGGTGTATGAAAAAATGAAATTATTCATATATCATTAAAAGCTGCCAGTGCAAAAGTAGATTATGCCATCTTTCATTTAAAACAAACACACCACTTACGTTTGCAGTTTGAATTTAGTGAAGTAATTTTGCATTCAACTGTTAAAGTATAAGATAGAACCTTACAACTAGTAAGTGGTAAAATGGCTAGCATTTACTTTACATTTTCTGTCAATTAAGTACTGGCTATTAATTATTTAACAATTTTTTTCCCCTTAAATTCCAACAATTCAACAGATGTCTGTTTCAGAGTTATGGGTGTTGATCTAGCACCTATATGTCTATAGAAATAATGTGTATTGCTTATGCTCACAATGGAGGGCTAAAGGGTTGCCTCTTGGTCTGCTAACCAGTGAAAAATGTTTCACTCTCTCTCTCCTCTTTCCTTGCTTGTCCTCCAGTTCATCCAGCAACAGTAATACTTTTTATAAGATCATCACTTCTTGCCAACATCTAGCACAGAAATGTAATGCAGAACTACAATAATTTTAGCAGAAGTCATGTTTATGATGAAACTCCATGAACCACACAGCTCAAGAGTAAGAATGTTTTCAATCCATCAGCTTCTTTTTGGAGAATCCTAAAGTCCATGCAGAGACCAAAGGGATCACACCTCTGCTGAGTAAAGGACAGAAGAGTTTCAAAGATGAGACAAGGAGCTTCAAGATGCTGTTTATTCTTTATGATAAGGGTAAGCATTATCTTGGTGTTACCTTTGAGATTTTGTGTTCCCCTCTTGGTTCTAGTGTCTTCTAGAAAACAGAAGGAGGAATATAACCTCAAGTAGCAGCACTTCTAGTAAAGCAGATCTCCTTGTCCCATCCACCGCCTATTTATTTTCTGCTTAAAATACCCACACTTCTCTCTCCAGTGTGTATTTATGTTTAGAGGATGACATTCCTTTGTGCCTTGTATGTAGTCATTTTCTCTGAATGGTTGTAAGATAACACAAGAACACATCTGGTTTTGTTCTTTTGCTAATTTTTGTTGCATGAAAGCAGCGAGGCATCATTTTCTCTGAAAAGGCTATTCAAGGTGTCCTCAAGATATTTCAGGCCTTAATTTTCAAAATGCTCTGGTGGACCTGCCTTCAGAATGTTTTGTTTATTTCTCCTCCACGTGACAGTCACTTTCTGTTCCCTTAGTCTTCAAGAAAGATAGAACAAGTAGTGGTAGGAGTTAGAATTTGCAGAGTTTGGAGATGAAGATCAGGGAATATCTGGCACTTTATGTTTGAGGAGGAATTGTGAGGATTAATTAAACAGCAAATTCATTGTTAGAAAGGGACTCTGGTAAAGTTTTGCCTCAGTTAAATTTTATTATCTGAAACTATTTTGATGTATTTGCTGAGAAAATCCAGAGAAAACTCCTAATGATACAAACCTAAGGAAATATATCACTGAAATGAGAACATCAAGATTTCCATTTAGTCTGAAATGCCACCCAAAGATGCTTTTCCAAAGACTTTCTGGTTGTCTCTTGGAAATCTTACAAGCGTTTGTTTCCCCTCAGGACTTCTAGAATTTCCCTGTTTAGACTGTAAGCTCTATGAAGCGGAGGCTATTTTGATAAACTGTGTGTACAACACCTTACACAATGGACCTCTGATCACAGCCTGCATCTCCGTGTTATGGCAATGCAAATAAATATATGAAGAACTCTCCTTGAACAGGAAGGAAGATAAAAATTGGAATCTCCAGAGAATTGACACATACATGCTAACCAGTCTCCTATCATAATAATGTTGTATTTATTGAAATGCCTTATTTAGCAGGTGTTCCCAAATTTCCTGGGATGGCAGAAATACTCTCTCTTGTCCTATATCCTTGTGCTCAGTTTCTTTCTTATTTGCTTTTTATCCTGTTTTGCCTGACACTAAGAGAGACTTTGTTTTACTAACATTTGTGGCCGGCCACTTTGATCTGCGACATGAAAGCTCAAGACTGGCTTCTCTGCCCATAGGGAAATAGATGAGATCAGAATATGCCAGTTTTAAAAACCTCATTAGATTGGCTGTGGAAGAAATAGTTCTTGTTCCCTAGTCGATGGCAAATTACATCTTTATTTTTAACAAAAATACTGTGTGTTCTATATATGATTATTCATTTGTGAAGACTGGAAACTGATTTCCATTTATTCCTGACAGCCATAAGGTTATTTGTTCCTTATAAGTGAGAGAAAGATAATAATGTCCAAAGTCTTTAATTTAGTGAATTTAGGATTTTGTGCTTGCTTGTTTTCTAATGTTCCATTGTACTAGCATTTATTAGCAAAATTGTCGACAAGTACTTTAAAAAATGCTGTAGTTATAGGGCAGTAGTACATGTTGGATTTGGTGTGGTTATCAAAGGTTTCTCTTCAGTCCAATAAGAGCTGTGTTATTGAACTGGTAATCATGACTAAGCTGATTTCAGACCAGCTTCCCTCTTCTCTTCCAAAGAAGAAAAGGAGATTTATTCAAGGGTGTTCTGGAGAATCAATGAGAGGAATATTAGAGAAGCGGATGAAGGCCATGCCACTTCTTCTGTCAGTGTTCCATGCCACAGTGCTTGCAGATGGTGGTGTGTGGGAAGAAAAACACTAGCAACTGTGTTTTGCCCTTGGTGTTCAGCCTTAGCAGCCAGGTGTGCTCTATTGCCTGCTCTAGGATTTTGTCAGCACCCAGAAAGGGCTTAGGTAGGGCTGTCTCCATTAATTACAGAGTCTTGTGGTGGGTAAAAATGTCTAGATAAAAGTCTGAATGTGCTAAAGTGCCAGGCTCTTGGATGACATCTGCAAGTGGGTCTGGATATTGCAGCACATTTTAAGAAAAAGGAGTCTGTGCAGCCTGCTATAAAGTACTAACTTGTGCAAAATACTGTATAGTGGCTTAACCATATTTCCTCCCACTCCTCTGTGCTTGGTTAGACGTGCAAGGCGTTTCCCAGTTTCTGCTTGTTTGCACTAGAAATGGAGGGAAAATTCTGCCCACATTCCTCCCCCATTACACCGTGACTATTCAAGGGAGACTGGAGTTTGGCATGATAGGTGTTAATGGCTGGAAGAGAATCTTCCTCACTTACAGCTTTCCTCTTCCAGATAGTTCTTCCTTGCCTCTCCATGTGAAATGAGCAGTTTGCAGGAGTACAGAAAGTTCTAGGGGCTATAAGGACTCATCAGGTGCTAGAAATAATTTTACAGAGATGCTCATTTGAAGTTGAAAACAATTTTTCTTTGACCTTTTTCATGCCCTGTTTGTGCTTGTTTGCCAACAGTGTTCGTGTTGGTACAATTTGGGACTGGGGGGTAGAGGAGTGGTCAAAGAATAATAATTAAGCCGGAGTATTTGTGGCAAGGCTTTTCATTAGCACCAGAGAAGTGACTGATTATAAGAGAACCTTAAGGCATCATGAATGCAAAACAGTTAAATTGTGTCCAGTCAGAACAACTCCAGTTGTGAATTTAACTTATAACAATCCTCACAAAGCGTTCATTCATTATTAACAAAATGAAGTAATAGATAATTTTACGTTAATAAATATGAGAACTTTGGAGTAAGTGGCTGCCAACAATAACTTTTCTTTCCTATTCTTCTTTCATCAAATGTTATCATATTGTGAATTAGAAAGCTATTGAGACAGTCTATGTTTACAAAGAGAAGGAGAACTTCTTTGTCCAATCATAGGGGGGAAAAAGGAAGTTACGCAAAATTCTTTTTGTAGTCTGTGGACCTTACAATGGAAAATGATTGAAAACCTCTAAGATGGTAACTTTCAATCTTATTTCTCCCAAAGCATGTGTCAAACATTTAGGGTTTTATGCTGGGAAACTACAGAACATGCCCCCAAAGTTTGTTCTGAATAAGAAATGTGTCATTTTTCTTTGGAAGAAAGCTGTACTTGCTGTCAAACTTTGTCTTGAACAAACGTTGTGAAACTTTGTTTTGGGCAACAATTCAAGAATACCCAAAATATCTATTCATGAGGCAATTACTATATTTGGGTAGTAGTTTCTAGATTAGTATAGCTCCTCTCAAGAATGAGGGTGTTTTAGAAGGTATCTCAAAACTCTTATTTGTTTTCTGGATTTTAGAAATAGAACATTTAACCAGCTTTTAAGGAGCATGCCTGGCAGGTACCAGAGATTTAGATGGTAACATGGCATTCATATGAACTTCCTGTAGGTAATTCAGCCTTACAGTAAATCCTGTACTTCTCTCCTCTTACCCATCTCAAATATTGCAATTATTGCAAATATTACTTGGGTATTTCACAAAGGATTAATCATCTTTATCAGATATTTGGCTTCAGAAATTATTTTGTAATATTGTTTACTTTGTTACTCAGAGATGAGTTATTACAGAACGGCAATGTTGGTCATGGGAAAAGGCTAAAAGGAGGTAAAAGGGTTTATCCTTTATATTAAGAAGCAATTTTAGAATGCCTATGTGGCTAGGTGAGCACTTTCAGAGGCACCTATGCCTATTCATAGACAGCTAAGCCTATTCATCGACAGCTATGCCTATTCATCGCTATTAGACAGTGAATAACGGTTCCATGGTCTGCTGCTTAGTTTGGGTTTCTATCCAACTCTGCTTTTCTAAGCCTACCAAGGTCAGCACACCTGCAAGGTGTAACTTCATTGGGAAAAGTAGTGCCCATCAGGTAAGCTTTCATTTAAAAAGTAGAAAGAAGTAATATAACTTCATCTCTTTCATCTTGTGGTGTGTGCATATGCTGCTTATGAAAGATAACGAGTTCAAATTCTGGGCTTGTCTGGAAGCCGACATAGTACAAATCCCAAAAGGAGAGGTCTCTGCTCTTGCTGCACTTGCACAGCTCCTTCATCGGATTTAATGAGGTTCTCCATGTGCTACATAGTTGGCAAGTAGTTGTCAGAAGCACTTGTTGAGTTTTACTGAAATTCTGCTCCACAGAGCTAGCCTTCTGTAACAAGCTTTGGGTTAGGCTACTGTATAGCAACTGTGTAGAAGAATATCACAAAGCTTGTTTCCCAAGGGGTAAAAGAACCTAACTCTCTGCTCTTGAAATGAACTGTTTAGCCAATATGGAATAACTGTCCAGACTTCTCCTCAGATATTCCAATTTAAACTTGCAGTTCAGCATGTGATGTCAGGTTAATATTTCTGGAACCATGTGGGTGGAGTGTCCTCTGTCTTTTTGCTGTATTTTACTAGATGTAATAGGGCTCATTGTAGCCTGATTTAACAGTGCTTTTTATGTAGAAGTCATATCTGACATGTCCAGCAGAGAACCGAACTCTGGGAGAGCATTCAGCTGTGTAGTCCTCCAGAAGTGTATGGAAGCCATAAACAAGGCACAAAATTGGAATCGTACATTTCTTCAGACTGCACACCCCACTCCTTCCTCCCAGCCTTGCTATGGATGATTCTCTGAAAAATTAATTCCTTAGCAGCTCCCTCTTAGACAAAAGTGGTACGAAATCACACTAAAAATAAAAGAAGCTGTTGTTTCAGTCCTCTGGATATTATCTGTTCCTCTATGTGATTGATACAGGCTAGAAAACAGAGGTGTATTAAAGCTGACTTTTGGTCAAGTAGTGTTGTTTGGGGTTTTTTTTTTAAATCAATTTTATATAAATCTTATTGATATTTTGGGGTTTTAAAAGCAGGCACATAGAAGTGAGAAGCATGTGATTACACATGCTTCCTGAGTATTTTGACACCTTAAAGTAGAGGTAGTTGGTTTCAATAGATTTTTTGGGGCACCAGATTCAGTAGTTTTCACATAAAGGAATTCTCATTTTCTCAATCTCAATCCTTTCTTGGCTTGTTATTAAAACTAAGGAACAGACATTCAAGCAGCTAAATGGAAGAAGAGCTATAACAGCTCCATATTATTAAGAAAATGAGATCATCTCAGGAAGTTTACAGACAGCAGGGAGGAAAAGGTAAAGGCTGATCCCTACTGGACTTGCCTGAGTGATATGATCTGTTCCTGCAAATCTGAGTCCATGATCTTGCGTTACTACCCTGGCAGTGGGTCTTGTAAAGCTTGTCTGATTCTTGTAGAAAGCAACTTGTTCAAAGGTCATGGAAATGAAGGTATGAGGAGAAGGTTCTTTATTAAAAAACGTGTTGTTTAGTATAAAGCACAAAACACCTGCGGGAGCAGTAAAGTTTCTTCTGAATGATGCAATGAGGTCTGGGGTTGAGGAAAATTGTCCTATCTGTCATCTTCAGGAACATCTTTTGCTACTGTAGGTTAGGAGTGTCTTTCAGAAAAAATTCAAATCTAAACTATCAAAAAATATTATTTTAGCATATTTGCTGCAGTAATCTCTGTTAGAAGGGATCATGAGATGAAGTCAGCAGTCTGGGAATACTTCCTCATTAGAAACAACATAGATCTCATGTCTACATGTGCCTGGTGTCCTGCATCCAGGGATGAAGTAATTTCTATCTCTGAGAAGTGATAAAAAACAGCCCACAGGGAAGAAACATTTTGCAGAGCTTGAATATGTAGGGTACTTGCAGAAAAAAAGATAGACTGTGTTTCTAAAGGAAGATGTGGTTGTGCAAGGAATGTTCATATTGGAAAGAAGCAGATCGTGCAGAAAAAAGTAGCAGATTGGGAAACAGAGCATGTGGTTCCACAAAATGGAAACAACAAATATTCCCTCTGCATTTTTGTATATATTAAAATATTTAGGACATAGGACTATGATGAAGTGTGTTAGAGAAGATAGCAATGGAATTTTCTTGTTTACAAGAAGAGAACGAAAGGCTGAAAACAAGTCAGTGGGATGGTGCATATCATGATGAGATAAATGGACTTTTTCATTATTTTTCTTGCTGCTCCTCCATTTCTACGTCATTTTGCATTTCCAGACTCTCTTGCATCCTTTTGTTTCTTCTTACCACTTGCCACCTGCATCTCTATCTTGTCAAAAATTGGGAAATTACCAGACAGCAGGGAGGGAGAGGTAAAGGCTGATCCCTGCTGGACTTTCTTGAGCAAGTGAGTGAACATGTGTGAATTCTTCATAGAGCATTGTTGAATTTTCAGTCCCTGCTGTGCCAGTCATCATGGAGCAGACCCTCATGGAAACTGTGTTGAGCACATGTAAATTAAGGACGTAATTGGTGACTACCAACATGGCTTCACTAAGGGAAAATTGTGCCTGACAAATTTGGTGGCCCTTGGTGGGACTGCAGCATTAGTGGATGAGGAAAGAGCAACTGACATCAACTACCTGGACTTGTACAAAGCATCCAACACTGTCCTATGTGACATCCTTGTCTCTAAATTGGAGAGACATGGATTTGATGAATGGACCTGTTAATAAGGAATTGGCTGAATGGTTGCACTCAGGGTTGTGGTCTACAGCTCAATGTCCAAGTAGTGTTGTTTAGCATCTTTGCTGGGGACACGGACAGTGGGATTGAGAGCACCCTCAGCAAGTTTGCTGACAACACCAAGTTTATGGCACAGTTAACATGCAGGAGGGAAGGGATGCCATCCAGAATGACCTGGACAAGCTTGAGGGATGGCTCTGTATGAACCTAATGAAGTCTGACAAGGACAAGTGCAAGGTCCTGCACCTGAGGCAGCACCATCCCAAGCACAATTACAGGCTGGGTGGAGAATCAATTGAGAGTAGCCTTGAAGAGACGGACTTGGGGGTGCTGGTGAATGAGAAGTTCAACATGAGCTGGCGATGTGTACTTGCAGCCTAGAAAACCAACCATGTCCTGAGCTGCATCAAAAGAAGTGTGACCAGCTAGTTGAGGGAGGTGATTCTGCCTTTCTACTCTGCTCTCATGAGACCTCACTTGGAGTACTGTGTTCAATTCTGGAGTCCTCAGCACAGGAAGGGACATGGATCCATTACAGCGAGTCCAGAGGAGGACCATGGAAACTACAAGAATGCTGGATAGTGGCTCTTTATCAGGGAATATAGTGATAGGATCAGGGGTAACAATTTTAAGCTGAAAGAAGATAGATTTAGATTAGAAATTAGGAAGAATTTTTTTTACTGTGAGCATGGTGAGGCACTGGCAGAGGTTGCCCAGAGAAGCTGTGGATGCCCCATCCCTGGAAGTGCTCAAGGCCAGGTTGGCTGAGGCTTTGAGCAACATGATCTAGAGGAAGGTGTCTCTGCCCATGGCAGGGGGGTTGGAACTAGATGATCTTAAAGGTCCTTTCTGACCAAAACCATTCTGTGATTCTTTGATTGCAAGCCAATTATCAAAAATAGAACCTTGCAAGGCAAGTAATAATTCCAGGGTCCATCCCACAAAAAATTCCCAATGTAAATTGTTGATCTCTGCCCTAACAGTATGCAGACTTGTGACACCACGCTGTTAGGATGAACTAGATCATGAACTAGATCAACAACTGTCTCTTTCAGTGTCACTTCTTGTGCATTAAATGATGTAAGACAGAAAGGACTGGGAAAGGAAAAGGACAAAATTGAAAAACAATGAAAAGGCCAAGGATACCCAAAAGTACTTCTGTAGTTTTGATTTCTGAAAAAGCCTTTCTGGTGCTGACTGTCAATTAGATTTTTTTTTGACACATTAATTTTCTGAGAAAATTTATTCTATGTGCAGTCCTAATAAGCAATTATTTCTGTCGTGCTTAACTCTCCTATTCTTTGTACCTTGATTGGAACCATTAGTGAACCCTTATTCCCCTGGGTGAGCCCTGCACAGAACACCAGTAAACGTGTAACATACTCATACAGAGGAAGGACTACTCTGTTGCTGTGAATAGTTTTACCCTAACAAATTACAATATATCTTTTATTCATATCAACAGTAGCCAAGAAACAGTAACCCTAGTAACTTCATCTAGCTCAATATTTTGGGATTTTTTTCCCCCATCTTAAAAAAATCCTCAACAACGTGTTGAAACACAGAAAGGGTGATTGTACAGCAGAGCCCAAGGCTAACTTTTGTGGGTAAGTGTTAGCTTAATCCTGGAGAGACAGATTAGGAAAGGAAAAAAAAATAATTTGATGCATTTTATTCAATAATTTTATTTTGATTTTTAGAAGACTATTTCTGACAGAAAATGATGACACCAATTTATTCAATTTATCCAATTAAATGTTTCAGATTATATTAATAGACTGAAGTGATGTTTACATGTCTAGTTGGATGTACAGTTTCCTATGGAGACAAGCTTATTAGGTCAGGATTACATGTGATTAGTGCATACACTGTTCTCTACCTAGGTGCAGACTATTGAGATGGGTATTGCAAAAGCAGTTGCATAATTGATAATGTGGTCTGGAATTTCTTCAACAAACTGCCTATTCCTTGGGGCTAGAGGGGACAGACAAGCTCTGGTTTGTCAAAAAAGAGTAACATTTGTGAAATATTCAGATTTTATTTATTTCTTATTCAAAGAATTTTTTGTAAAAGTTCTGAGCTTGTCAATGTTACCTGTTAGACTATTCTAAGGAAATAATTTAATTGTGGATTTAAATTGACCTCCTTTCCACCTAAGCCAACAACAAAGTTATTGTCCCTCTCTGAAATGAGGAAATACAAATATTTTGATTGACTTCAACTGGAGGTGGTGGTCAGTTTTGCTTTGGTGTTTGTTTTTTCATTGTGTTTTTTTTTCTTTGACCTACCAATTCAGAAAATTGTTGAGGTTACTTTCCCCTCAGGATGAAACAGGATAACTTTTCTTAAATTTAATATGTAGCAATGTAATTCAGGCAAAATATGCTGGTCTTTCACAATGTAATACATTATGATATGTGGCCAATGTGTAGATAACTATCAGAGATGAACTTAGGAAGCAATAGATGAGAAAACTATATTCAGTCTCATGTTTTCTCTTAGTGTTTTTTTTTCTTGCCACATTTAATTATTCCTATATTAACTGAAGATGTAGTTCAGTGGATGGAAAGGAATAGTCTTGTTCCTGTCAAGGGTGGCATTATACCTAACCTATATGTCTTTCCTAGGACTTGGTGAACAGTTAGATCTGTCCATGTGTAGATGAACCCCATAAAAGATCTTCATTTGCATAGCCAAATGCACATGCAGGTAGCACTTGCACAACACTTCACATCTGTATGGACAGGTAACTTGAGTGACAGCAAATATTCCAGTAATCTCAGTAATCTCAGTTTGTGCAACAACCATTTATGTAGCAAACCCTAAATATTGAAGCTCAGTGTTAGCACTGGTCCAAAAAAAGTCCATTGAAATTCAGACGTGAACCCCTCTAAGCAGTTTGCAAGGATCCAGACCGAAGCATCTCAGAGCCTCCCTGGAGCAGGATACCCAGTGGGCTGCTGTAGCAGCACTTTGGAACAAGTGCTAAGACCATTCCTTACAATGTACAATTGAAAATCTGGGGTGTTTCCAATTAATTTTGATCTCTGGAACAGCAGTTTCACGTATGTGATTTCTAGCTGGAATTACAAATGCAAAGACAATAATCTTTTTTTGAAGCAGATTGACCATGAAGTCGTGGCAGTGGCACACGTGGTCATTTGTGTTGGCAGCTCACTACCGTTCTGCTTATGTAAAGGAAGACAAACATGCTTCTCGGCCATTTATCCAAACACACATTTCACTTCTATGTCCAGAGACCCCCAAACATGTAACCTTTCATTTCTACAGTGCCCTCTATGTGTTTCTTTGGGGTGGAAATCCAGATGCATAAGCCAGAAGGGATCAGCAGATGATGAGGAACTATACTGTGGGATACTCCAAGCAAATCCTGTGCCTCACTGCTTAGGTGCAAACTCAACTTCTTCCCTGCACCCCCCCCCCCCCCCCCCAGCTGGCTACTTTTACAGCAGAAATCTTTTTTGTCAGCTACCAAGTGGAGATTCTTCTGCTTTGGACCACCAGATATTACTCTTAGTACTTCTATTCTAGTCCTCAGTGCTGTCTTGTTTTCTCTGTACAGCCTGACAAATTTCCTTTAGGATGATGAATCCCTCTCTATTTTCTCTTCCAGCATTATATACTGCTGCTTTATATTTTGCCAGCTACTTACCTGCCTTGTAACACTGCTAATCCATATCTTTTCTAGTTTAAAATAGTAAGCTCCTGCATGCCATTATATCAGAACCCTTAGAGGACTTGGCACAAACCTGCTGGTTTTGATGTCAAGAAAATCACTTCTCAGGGAAAAAATTAGCAGTAGGTCTTTTATAGTCCCATTTTATTCAACCCAAGCTACATTTCATGCTATTTTCTGTCTGCTTCCATGTGTTTGTATAGGACAGCAGTCAGACTTAAGGTCTGTAATGGTCATCAATTTTTTTCCTTTTGCTTTTCTTAGCTATGGACATAATGTTTGCTGTTCTCCTCTCACATCTTATTGATTTGTTCCCATCATAGACATATGGTAGGGTAGAGATGTTTAAAAGAGGGAAAATATAGAGTAGCTCAAATCCTGCAGGAGTTGTCTATGAGAACTTTCAAAGTATTCAGAAGTTTATTACACAAAGCCTTTACAGGATTAGATTTGACATATATAGTCTGTCAAGCTAGCAATTGCACCAATGTTTTCTTCAATGCAATAATAATTCCCTACACAAAGGCAACAGCGGTTTGTCTATCCAAGTTTATTTTAAAAGCATACAATTATGGAGGGATTTAAAAGTTGGGGAATGTTATTAGTTCTGATCTTGATACCTGTAGGTTGCATACTATGTCGGCAAATTGGAAATAATGTACTTTTAATAGCTTACTAAGCAAACATTATTAGAAAGTGTCAAATAAAAGTAAAAAAAAAAAAAGTTAAGGAGGAGTTATAATTAATTTTCAGTACTCAGACTTCTGTGGGACTTACTTGGTACAGAATTGTGAGAGCGTTAATAAGTAAAACCTGTGTGTAGTGTGATGACCCAGCCAGCAGGCACTGTAGGGACTGGGATGGCACTCTGAAGCCCTCAGTCACAGCCTTGGCCCTGGCCATGGGAATGCACACAATATTAATAAGAAGCAAAGTGCATTAGGATTGCTGTATAGCTTTATTTCATTGCTTTTGTTGATGCTGCAGATCAAATCAGCATTTATTTGACTAAGGCATGTTTAGCATGATGAAATGGGCTCTAATTATAATGTGCTGAAAGAGTTGATGAAAATTTGTCTGCTTTCAGATTTTAATTTAGCTGGAGGCACTGGAAAAGAAATCCATGGAGTGGAAAGAATTTCTTCAGTCACAGTAATGTTTTCATACGTATTCTTTAGAAAAACTTCCTTGCCTTTCCTTGGTGTTCTAGGCCCTGTCCTGGCACAGCACAGCAATGTGTATTTGACCTCAATGATACAATAAGTCCTAGTGAGACCAGAGATGCACCGGCTGAGTTTGGAGCGAGGCAGATCCCAGTATTATACTTACGATTCAGTTTGTAAAATTACTTGTCATGGAAACTCACATCAGGTTGGCTCCTTTTAACTTCTCCTTATCTGTGTACGCTTTTTCCAAAGCAGCAGTTCCCAGATAAATGCAATACTCAAGCAATATTTTCTCAGACTGTTTGTTGTTTGTTCTGTGAAGTAATAGTTCAGTACGTGCACTACAAAACTGTACTGGGATATCTTTGTTTCTTTTTTTTTCTCTGAGCCACATCACATTACAGATACATATGTAGTTTGTTGTTCTCTCTCACTTCAAGTTCTCTATTACTGTTAGTGTTTGCAAGTTTTGTAGCTTCCTAATGTTCTCATTGTTTTGTTCAGCAAGTCTTCTCTCTTTTAATGTTCCTTCCACGCTAGTGCCAGTAATGCTTATAATATATAGATTATTTCCTCTTGTACAGTCATAAATTGCATTCTCCCTTTTTTTAGGATTCAGTCCTGCAGGGTCTTCAGCAGTATTCAGGAGAGCATGAGGGAGCATGCTGTAGGAAGTAGTTGTGTTGGTTTCTATGAGGCTCTTCACATGATGAAATGGGTCTCTCACCTTCTGGTCTGGTAGGATTGGCCTCGACTGGCCAGCAGTCATGGAGCAGTCATTGTCTCTGCACTGTTGCTGTGCTGGAGACAGTTTTCCCCTTCAGAGCAGACCTCAAAGTATTCTGATAGCACTAAGTGTGGCGTAGTTACTCCCCCAAAAGTCACTCCTAAGCTGCTCTCTCCATGACTCAGCGCTGTACCACAGTCAAAATGTTTCACCGAAAGGCTCTGAAGTTGTGTTCAATGCAGGCTGTATTGCAGAGGGAGGACCGAGGAGAAGGTGGGCTGCTGAGCCAGAGGGCAGGAAGAAAGAAGGGGTTGGAGACGCAGGCTGATCCAGAAAAATGTGGGTACTTTCCACAAGAAAACTGGCATCTCACCAGAAAATCCTTAGCTCTGCTTGGAGGGTATATTACTGTTTCCATTCTTGCTGCAGGGTTCTTTGGCTCTGAGGTATTGCTAGATCATTTCCAACACTGTTATTGTAAATATTCACATGTACTGATGTCGGGGCAGAAAAACCCCTTCTGCTGGGTATGTGACCTATGGTGAAGTTTAATCATCTTTGTAAAGTATGCTTTGTATCCTACTGTTTCAAAGAAATAAGCAAGCTTTATATAAAAACTAGACATTTTAAAAGACCCTCTGGGTATTTTTTTCAATGTTCCGCCTATTTATAGCTTTTTGTGAAAAATGAAGAGTGTTTTGCCAAGCATTTGGTAGAGCTTTTAATTATGCATAATGGCATTTTATGCAACTTTTTTGGTTAACTATTAACAGGCATTTCTAACATTTCAGACGGATAGATGCTGACAATACAACTGATCTTGGTGTCTGTGATCGTGTGTTGTGGCGTCCCATTTTACTTGCTTTCTTTAGGAGAATGGGATGGAAATCACACCCAAATAAAACAATACTGACAATGTTGTTTGAGTGAACTTGAACCCAGAGGGAGCATGTGAAATTTGAGTTGTCAGTATAAGCGTTGGACAAGTGATCTTTTTCTAAACTTTAATGGCTTCTTTTTACATTAAAAAAGATTATATCATATATAACTATTCCCATTATATGAAAAAATATTGAAATACACAACTTATTTTAAGCATAGAGACAGATACCATTCAAGAGAAGGCAGCTATCAAGTTTGTATTTGCTCCTGTCTGCATCTTCGCTAGACATCTGAATGATACTTTCTGCTCTCTGTACTCCCTGAAGTTGCAGTGTTCTACACCTCCCCAGGTTGTGTGACTGCAGTGAGCTCCCAGTGTTTGCAAAGACTGAGTAAGCTGATTAGAGAGGTAGGTGTTTGCCATGCAAACTAACACGGATTGAATCCTTATAGTTCTGTGCAAGCTAATACATGTCTTCCTATCTCAATAACTTCGGGCATTTTGTAGCAAAATATATTCAACCTGTATAGCAAACATTTATAGTCTTTAAGTGTCTCTCTCCCTTTACTTAGGGGCATACTCTCTTGAGTTCTCATGTTATTCCTACATATTTGCAGTAACTGCTAACTGTAGCCATTAATATCCTCTGAAAATAATTTGCAGTTGGGTGCTGAAATTCAACCACTTTTGTGTTCTGTATATGAAATACATCGTTATAAGACGCTTTCTTGAAATGACTTCTCTGAAAATTTCAGCCTGTGTTTAATCTTGCTTAGAGCTCCAGCACTGTTATTTCAAGTTTAGCTTGCAGTTCATTATAACTCCACAATCCTTTTTTGAAGAGCTGCTAACCAATTATTCTCCATTCTTTGACTGTAGAGTTGTATATTTGTGCCAAAACCATAACACTTTGTTCTCTTCTCTACTAAATTGAATGCAGTTTTTGCAGAGCATTTCTCCAATTTTGCTACAGGCACGCATATTAATAAGAATAAAGTTGTGTCCCTAAATCAGCCTTAACCAAGTTATTTAATGGTCAGGGTTGTTTAAAAAGAAGTAGTGTGAGTCCAAATAAATGAATAGATGCAGATGATTAAGAAGAGAGCTGTAATGTAACCGCTAAAATCACGATACTTCAAACTGTGAAAATGTTAACTCTAGGAATAGGGCTTGTATTATTGTCTTATGCTTCTACAAGCAAATATTAAAAATTGTATTATTATACTAATAAACACAATATTAAGTCTTCTTTTTACTAATCTGAATACCCAGCATTAAGTCTTTTTGCAAAATAAGTGGATTCTCAAAATGACCAGCATGTGTAATTATATTTTTATATAGTTGCATACTCACAAACATTTTCTTTAAGAGTGCCTAAATTCAGGTTTGTTCCATAATTTCCATTCTTCACTGTATATACATGTGAAAACATGCAGTCAGTAGTTGGAAAAAAACTAGAAGTCCCACTGGGTCCCATCTTCATGTCACTTCTCATTATGGAAAGTGACAGTGTATGTGTTTAAAAGTGCTGATGTGATCACTTGTGTGACTATTGCAGATCAGCTTTTTTAAAAACCTGCATAAAATCTGGGTATTTACCATGTGTTAAAATCAGTACAGATAATTTCAATTGTAAGAATTCTTCAGGCACAGGCTCAAGGAAGTTTTGTACATTTTCTTTGCATATATTTTCATCCACAGTAGGCCGAGTATAAAGGAAAAATAACACAAAAAAAGATACAAACACTAATGAGGAATATTAGACCAACTTGGCATGCTAATGAAATCCTTGCCAAATTTCCTGCATTTTCTCTCTTCTCTTAATTTTTCAAGTGCATCTTGTCATAAACTCCCCTGATTGCTTCACTACTGAGATACTATTAACGTATTTTCTTTTCACAAGTTTCCAAGACTGGAAGGGTAGATGTGGGTCCTGTTTTTCCATATGCATAGAACAAGCCATTAAACCACACTGTGATTTCTGCATCAAACCCAGACTGATTATTTGAACTGTATCATCTTTTCAGAATGTCAGCCCAAACTTTAAGCTGCAAGTGTTGGCAAGTCTGCATCCATGTATAAGCTGATCCAGAGGTTAGATTCTGATCTGAATTCCTTTATCCTCAACTTCAAAATGTAAACTCTCTTTATGTTTTTATTTTCCACAGTCTGCTATGCTAAAAAGATGTCTCCTACTGGAAATTTTTCTAAGTTTTCTTTAAAAGCTCTCTTGCTCAGTTTTTTGCATCATCAATCCATTTCCACACTTCTGTAACCCCTTCAGAATAATCTGGTTATATGTCTAATCCATTAATTTGCTTCGTTTATAAGGAAAGAAAAAATGGTTAAATTACTGAGTGATCTTCCCTGCCCCCAGAGCCTGACACCCAGTCAGTCAGAGTTCTTACACTATATTTGATTTGTCTCCTCCCAAGTAGAGCAATAACCCCTCTGGATTAAAGTATTCTTACTTAATTTTGAAATTCTGAATCGTATCCCTCTGTTAGAGAATATTGTCTTATAACAGCAGCTGGCATGAGCTCAGATAGTGCTCTATGACCTGATTCTGGCTCTGCAAGCCACCAAATGTATTCATGTATTGCAAGATTACCAGAAGATTCATCTGTTTGTGAACCTAAGTCAAGACAGAGGCCATAAAAGCAGAGAGTGTTATTAATTAGTAATTAGATTACTAAATTAACTAAGTAGGAGGAATTTTTTAATTCTACATCGAACCTTTCTTTTGAAATATAGGATGGTTTCCTTACAGCAAAACCATAAGAAAAAAAATCAAAATAAACATCTGTTAATTATACTCCTGGACCTGCTTCCATGTAAAAACTATTTTTACAGTATTGCTTCATTGTTGAGGGTTAGTGTACTTCACCAGCAAGTGGCAGAACATGTCTGAAGTAGGGATTTTCCATTGCATGCTGCAATTACAGACAATTGACATTTGATTATAACAACCAGCAAACTTTCATGAAATAAATGACACCTGAGTAAGTTTCATAACCTTTTGCCTCGCCCTACCTTGGAATGCATCTGTGCTGCATGAAGGCTAGGAATAGTTCTGGCAACTGCAAACAGAAGTATTTGAAATCAGGAGAGTGTGGACATTTCCCAAGATAAGGCACTAGCTGGCTCACCCGCCGTTTGTAATGGCTTTTAGAACTATTCTGTGCAGTTCTGAATATGGTCACACGAGCAAAATGGTAGTCTGTGTGGGGATTATATGCTTGCATCCAAGCGTTTCTCCTTTTTCTGGGTCTAATTCAACAATCTCTTGCATTTTTACCATCTGTCCACTCACTGCAGTGAACACAAAGCAAAGAAGGTGCCATAAAATCAGAATCATTTTGCACAGAAGTGCTGGAATTGCGGCACTTGGTTTTGGTGCCTGTGGTTTGAGTGGCAGCAGGCAAAGCTGTCTGCCTGTGTGCATGAGTCACTGTGTTATGTAACTGTCTGTTGTAAATTTGCTTGCTTCGTGGCCTGGTCCACCTAAGCTACTAAGAGCACATAAACGATGTGCCAAGAGAGACTCTGGCTTTGAGTAGTGACATGCAAAGGTGCAGCTCTCAGTGAGGATGGCTGAGCTAGCGAGTCTCCACTGGAAGGCCTGTCAGCGCACACGCTTCTTTCACCTACGTGGTGAGCAATGCAGAACAAAAGTTTTGTTCATTCAAAGAGCAAAAAGTAATGACTAAGAAAGTAGATTTGTACCATTTTGTTCTGACGGGAGTGGGGATATGCTACTATCACACCACGTGATCAGAGTGCTGGAGCACCTCCCATTGGAGAACAGGCTGAGAGAGTTGGAGTTGTTCAGCCTGGAGAAGAGAAGGCTCTGAGGAGATCTTAGAGAAACCTTCCAGTACCTGAAGGGGCTACAAGAAAGCTGGGGAGGGACTGTTTACGAAGGTTTGGGGATAGGACTAGGATCAATGCCTGTAAACTGGAGAGGGGCAGATTTAGAATAGACATAAAGGGGAATTTCTTCATGTTGAGGGTGGTGAGGCACTGAAACTGAGGTTATCCAAGGAGGTTTTGTGGATGCCCCATCCCTGGAGGTGTTCAAGGCCAGGTTGGATGGGGCCTTTGGCACAGGGGTTAGAAGTAGATGATCTTTAAGGTCCCCACAGGGGTTAGAAGTAGATGATCTTTAAGGTCCCCACCTACCCAAATTATTCTATAATTCCGTATTCTATACTATGGTATTGAGACTTTTCAGCCACATTGTTGCCTCTCAGTACCCTCAAAACTATGCCAAGCGGTCATCCTGCTTCACTATCACAAACTCGCCTCCTAGATTTTCAGAGTAAAGAGTGCAGCTGGAGTTGAGAAACCACCCGTTAACAGCTCTTGCTCTTCTATTCTGACGGGGGGGAACAAATCCTCACAACTGCAGCAGTCAGATGTGAATCAGGACCACAGAGAAAGCATGGCCAGTGTATATAAGATATTTCAGATACTTAATTGCTATGTAGTGTTGAGAATAATTTTACAGTGTATCTGGATAATATGTGTTGGGTTCCCGTCAATCCCATGGTTTTCTGCCCACTCTCAGTTTTCCTATTTTTTAACAAAGGGTATTAGAACGTGGAGTTTGCTCATCTTACATGTAGTGAACAACTTAACAGTTCTGACATCGGAACTTTAGGGAACCCTTAAGAACTCTTAATTGGTCAACTTAAAAAAAAATTGAGACTCAGCACAGAACAGATGTATAGTAATAAACGTATCTCATAATGTCAAATGATTAAACAGTGAATTCTTTTTTACATTTAAATATACAAGACTTTCCATTAAGGGACTTTGTTGACTCTGATAACAGTTTCACAACCATTAAGTTTATTTCTACAGCTATTTGTTAAAGGCTAATAGGGAAAATAATAGAAACTAATTGAAAAGCAAAGCAAACAGAGCAGAGCCTAGAATGTTTCAGTTAATAAGCAATAGAGATTGTATTGATTTCATTTTATAAACAACATTAATCCTCAATAACAATTAAAGTGTAGACAGGTTGCTTGTTTAAGTTATCAGATAAGATGGCCTACTCGGGTATATATCTGCGGTAGTAATTTGAAAAGGATATGAGGATTCAAGGAGTTATTGATCTATCCATCATGAACCCATGTCATGAGAAATGTTCTTAGTGAGATGCACTAGTTCTTAAAATCACTGCTGCTCAAAGACCAACAATGCAAAAGTTTCTGCTGCTGGAAAACACTGCGAGACTGAAAATAAAAATGGTTGTCTCAGAAATAGCTTTATGTATTTTCCCGGATTATAGAGATGACTGAAATAAGGTGTTAGAACTTGTCTGCTTCTAGTACACAGACAATGGAAGTGAGCACTTATAGACTCAAAGTAGAATCTGCATCCAAGGCTATAGGAAGGTTTGGTCCTGGGTATCCTCTGCTGGCAGAAAACTGCAAAAGCTGTTCCTGAGACACTTCTGCTCCTAAACCAGAAAGGGAATATAACCCTTGTTCTAGCAAGTGGATTAGAACTATAGGAAAGGCAAGAAAGTAATGATGTTAGTGCAAACCTCTAGAAATATGAAGAAAATCTTTTTGCGTTTTACCCAAAGGATGGCTATGCGAAGGCACATGAAGGACAGGGAGGTGATTCTAGACAGTCAGCATGGCTTCATCAAGGGCAGGTCTTGTCTGATCAACCTAGTGGTTTTCTATGATGGAGAGACTACCTCAGTGGAAAAGCAAAGAGCTATGGTAGTGGTCAACAGCTTGATGTCCACAGATTGGTGACAACTGGTGTCCCTCAGGGTTTCATGTTGAGATCAAGACTGTTAGACTGTTTAATATCTTAATCAATGATTGAGACAATGGAGTTGAGTGCACCTGCAGCAAGTTTGCAGACAACACCAGACTGAGTGGTGCAGTTGCCGAGCCTGAGGCTTAGGATGCCATCCAGAGGGGCCTGGACAAGCTTGAGAAGTAGACCTGTGTGTAATTCATGGTGTTCAACAAGGCCAAGTGCAAGATTCTGCAACTGAGGCAGGGCAACCCCTGATATCAATATAGACTGGGGGATGAAGGAATTGAGAGAACCCCTGAAAACAAGCACTTGAGGGTATTGGTGCAGAAAAAGCTGGGCTTGAGCTGGCAATGAGCACTCACAGACCAGGTGGTCAACCTTATCCTGGGCTGCATCAAAAATATGACCAGCAGGGCAAGGGAGGTGATTCTGCTCTATTGAGACCCCACCTGGAATATTGCATCCAGATCTGGAGTCCTTAGTACAAGACAGACATGTACCTGTTAGAGGGGGGAGACAAAAATTGTCAGATAGATAGAACACCTCTCCTATGAAGAAAGGCTGAGAGAGCTGGGGTCGTTCAGTCTGGAAAAGAGAAGGCTCCAGGGAGACCTTGTTCTGGCTTTTCAGTATTTATAGTGGAATTATAAGAATGATGGGGACAAACTCTTTAGCAGGGCCTATTGTGGTAGGACGAAGGGTAATTGTTTTAAATGAAAAGAGGACAGATTTATTCTAGATATAATGAAGACATTTTTTACAATGAGGGTGGTGAAACACTGGAACAGGTTGCCCAGAGAGGTGGTACAAGATTGGGTTTGATGGGGCTCTGAGCAACCTGATCTAATTGAAGATGTTCCAGCTTTCTTCAGAGCTGGACTAGAAAACTTCTAAAGGTCCCTTCCAAAGCAAGCCATTCTATGATTCTGTAACAGCAGTGCAATATTCACAGCCCTGGTGTTGACAGGTATTTATTTACAATTGCTCTGTGACTCTGTGTGCTAAAGAGTGACTGAAAGATTCTCAAGGTATGTCAGCATAGCTGGCTCTGGAGGTACTCCTTTTATTTACCCGATGGTGTAGTAGTGGCTGGGAAGAGCAGCAAGACGAACCCCAGCATGGCCAGGCTGCCCTCTTTTAGTCTCATGGGAAGTCCAGAATCTTGGCTTGGTTACCAGCCCATGCTAAAGAACATGTAATCTCATCACCACTGCTTCAAGCTCCTATGAAAGCTGGCTGGGTAGATATGTTGCACTGCCCTAGTGCCTTCAGTTGTAGTGTGGATGTGAAAATGGAGCAATGCAGCTCTAGATTAGGCTGACTTTGAGGACCTCCAGCCCTGTCAGAGTAGCTGGCAGCAGAGCATTTAAGCTCATGAATAAGCTGCTCTCTTTATCTCACTGTCTGTGGGATCTGATCCTGTGTCTTGCTATCAAAATGTCTAATTGGCCATCGTCTGCACAAAAAAAGCACACGGCTTCATGTGGAAAGTTCATTTAACGTGCATATGTTTAGTGCAGAGACCAATGGTGCAAAAGTAGATGCTTGGGCTCAGGTTCCCTTTCTGCTGCATGGGACACTGAAGTTGCATCTCATTCTGTTGGCAGTGGTAGAACTTGACTTGCTGTTCTGCTGAAACTGTGCTGATTTTCAGGGACTAGTTCAACATCCATTAGATTAAAAAATAAGGAGATTAAAAGGAAGAAGGAGCTTTCATTTGATTCTGCGATCTCATGTTAACTGTTCACATGGTAGAGGAGGTAATTTTATGTCAGTTCTTGTTTTATTAAACATACAGCACAAAAGTGTGAAACGGGAGCCGAACAGAGACTAACACTCTGGTTTCCTCTGTCCAGCTGAATATCCAAGAGTGTATGCACTCTCTCTGGCCAAGAAAATAGCTGGTTATTCCAAGGAGTGTGGAATTGCTTCCTCATGAAAGGACATTGATCCCAAGCTGCCTTGCAGGATCATTGGGAAAATTACTTCAAACTGGTTTGTGGCAAGGAGAGGAATGAAGCCCATTTCTCTGTGGATGTGGTCTCTGGTTCTGAGCCAAGCCAAAGGTTTTACCTCCTCCAGCCATGCATTGGGAAAAAGAGAGTGTGTTCCTGCATCCAACTGTACCAGATTCTGACTGTAACACTGGGTTTTGAAACCCCTATGGAGTGTCCTGGGTCTTAGGAAAAGGTAGGATTTAAGACAAGGTCTTCTCAACAGTAATTTCTGTTCTGTAGAAGCCCTTGTCTCTAATAAGAGTATATTTGGACAAACTCAAACCAGAAAAGGCCTTTGCTCTAGGAGCTACTCTGAGAGGGCTGTGTGAGGGGAGCACATTTTTCTCCTTTCTGAGCTAAAATGCTGTCTTTGGGATCAAGTTCATGATTTTGGAGAAGTAAAATCAAGAAGGGCCACACTAGAAGCTTATTTTAACGTGCTTTGTTCAAGATAAAATGCATTGCACTTTATACAAATCACATTTTTAAATGGAGCAGTACGCTGCGTATATTTGCACTCCTGTGTGTGGTTAATATATATGATTAATTAAAAAGAGCAATACTGATTGTTGGCATTAAAAGATGACTGAGAGATAAGCTAGCAAACTGAAATAAAGAGAAGCATTTACTTCAGGTACCTATCTGTTTATGATAAGATTTCTTGGGTTTAGCAAAGGAGACTAGAAAAGATGGTAACAAAAAGGAAGCAGCAAAACTGTCTGCCTTAAGGAGAAGCTTGCAGTTGCCCTGGACAAAAATTTCCTGTTAACTTTTGTAGTCCTTGGAGAGCAGCCGACTGTCATCAATTCCTGGTCAATATTTGAGTAATGCTCTTTGGCAAGTCACACCATTTGCTATTTGCTCGATCAATGTATAATAGCCCAATGACTCAATATTATAAAACTCAATGACTTGTGAAACTTCAACATTTACATTTCTGTTAAAATCACAAATATTTCTTTATTAGTAGGAACTCAAGGTAAAATGCCAATCAGATAAGCATGATGACAATTATTAGCTATTTTCTTAGTCACATCGAGAGAGATTATAGTGCTTTTTCCAAAATGGAATACCATTAAATAAATTAAACTTCTCACAGGAAAAGATAAAACTCACTGTACTTTTGAGACATTAGAAAATGCAAAGTCAGAACATGTCACAGGCAGCATCAGAAACCTGTCTGAATTTACTTGTTTTATTCATTGTACTGACTTCTGCACGTTGCAGTTATATCCAAGTGGACACAAAATGTTTTCTGTCTCGTAGCGTGAGCAAAACATTTCATAGGAACTCTCTGCATAAACCACAATTAGTCACCTGGTAATCAATGTCAGTGCAGCTTTGCAGGTTTTGATACATATAAAACCAAATATATTTTATAATTTTTAAATTTTAAATATATTATGAGATGGAATCCTGACCCCACTGAAATTTAAGTAAAACTCCCACGGGATAATATCCCAGTCCTAGTTGGGATCATACATGCCTTCCATTTACAGCCTCCTGAAATACAGCATGTTATAGTGTGTTTCCCATATTCTCCCTGGCTCCAGACAGCACAGGAGCATAGCACCGGCAAAATACAGCATAGACAGGAACGACCAGAGTTGTTGCTGTTAGGCTGGGCACTCATGCAGGAACCATGTCTGTGTGGAGCTCTGCCAGCCTCTGCAAATGCCTTTCTGCTGACTGGGAACTCCCAGTATGTTTCAGGGTAAAGTCAACTTGGCCTACACTAGCAGGTATAACAGAGGTGCAGGCAAATGACTGCCTCTCATCTGTTGTAATTCACAGCCTCTAAGCTCCGAGATAGTTGCTGCAATGTTGTGAATGTCCAGCATCAAACGTGAGTGCTCATTTGGTGTACTGGCTCATGTGTTAACTGTATGAATATACTATTAGTGTAGCAAAGTTGCATCCTAGATTGGTAATTCTGTGTTAATAAAGCAGATTTAGGTGTGTTCAGACATTGCCACACACAGATGTCCTTTTTTCTCTTTATAAGTATGGTGGCTTGAAGAATCAACAGATACCTCATAGACATGTTCTCCAGAATAACCATTAGACAAATATCCATGTTTGGTTTTCCTATTAAGAAACTGTTCAGCCATCTATCAAGACTGTGTTCAGTTGTGAAATTAAATCACTAATAAGAGGGAAGATTGTAGTAATAATCTGACCTAATTAATGGTGAGGACTGGCATAAGAAATGTTCTGTTAACTTTTGAGGCACGGCACTTTGAAGATTTAAGGAAAGGGAAAGCTGGCAGAAGACGCAATGTAAGAGGAGAGAAGATGGCTGAGGCTCAGCTTCCCAGGCAGGTAAATGGAGAACATGTCGTTACTCAAGTAAGCAGTGATGGTTGCCCTTAGAAAGACAGGGTTCAAATCAGTGAGCCTCGGCAGTTACTCCCATACATTGCTCCCAAACCCTTTGTGCAACTGGATTAGCTGAGATACATGAGGCATTTCAAATAACATACGAAAGGAAAATAGTATCTAGTTGCAGCTAGGAGAAGAAAGATAAGATTTATCAATCTCCCACTATCTCTAAAGAGATTTTTCAACAATTTCAACTGATTCTGACTATGTTGACCATGGTATGGCACCTCTGTTCCAGCAGAACTCTGTGTCCCTCCCTTGGCACAATGGGCTCTGTTTACCTCACGCTGTATGAATGCTCTGTAAACATATGTGTATATGTAACTGCAGGTTATTACATGCACTTACTACTTAAAGCAACTTGAAGCAACTGTTGGGTCACTGTTTGCATGAAGAATGTGTGTGGGTTTATCATTATGCAGACGTTATCAGGCACACCTGCTAGAACAAATGAAACATGGTCTAGAAAAAACAAACCTGCCTTTTGTTATAGTGAATATCTGCAGTCTTTTGTAGTGCATGTTGCAGTATTTGACCACACTTCAAATGTCAATACTTGCTTGGGAAAGTTTGTGCTTCCCTGTTTCATGCAACTCGAAACAAATGCTCAGGAAGCAAATTAAATCTGAAGCAATGTAAGGGCAGGCTAAGAGGGTACTAAGAGGGAAGGGGGAATCCATCTAGCAAGGGAAAACTAAGTCTGTGTCAACGTAGTACAATGCTGCACACAGCCTACACATTTGTATTCCTAAGCAGCACTATTGGACATAGATATATCAGGTAACTTCTTGAACTGCCTTCATACCACCTGTGCTTGCTTGTCAGAGCTTGGTGCCAGTGCAGCTCGGCGTCATTCGAGCACTTCTGTCTGTCTCACATGATGCTTGTGCTGGGGCTACTCTGCCACATCTTTCTTTTAGATGTTTCAATTGCTTATGGTATTTTTTGATGGGAGGGGACATGTTCAGGCTGCTTGTGAAACCAGCCTTCTCTTGTCTGGGAGAAAAAGCTGCCCCTGGCTCCCAACTCCCTCCAAGGGCAGCCTGCAGCAGGAGACCCAACTGAGTTCTGGGATAGCGTTATTTTGCACTGAGGAAGATACTCCACTCTCCCTTTCCATTTCCATGTGTATGGAAGGGGATTTTTCAGTTCTGGAGTAAAAACATGATTTGGAGGCTAAAATTCAATTTACCCTGCTCAGCTTTTATTTATTCTGCTTGCACTGTAGTAAATATAGTAGGATCCACAGCCCCTCCAGTTAGAAACTTTTTTTAAAAAAGCTCTGTTAATTGTGCTACAATGAATAAGAAAATTGGAGCTATCAATCATATATGTATAAAAATAATGAACAAAGTAGCCCTCTTGGGAACAGGCAATGAAGAAGCCAAGCAGTACAGAGGGCAAATCACAAATATTGTTCATTATCCTAATTACTTGAAGCAAATGAACAAGAAACTACATGGACATTGAAATAACAAGGACTACAAAATAAAAGGAGTAGCAGAGCTTTGAATGCCAGTTTAGGGTAAGGTGCAGCAAGTAGCAGTGTGTTCAATGCATAGGTATAGAGAGAGTTCTGGCTTTCACTAATGCCCAGTGTGTGGTGTTGGGTACTGTATTTGCTGTGCATTAATGAAACAGGGTCTAATAATGGATATGGTCATAATAGGTAATTTACCCCAGTGTTTCTCATTGAAAATATAAGAATTTGCTTTATATAGTATCTGTGCATTTGTGCATACAGTTCTGAAATCTGTTTTCAGCGTTGTGAGAGAAATACACCTACAGAGCCCTGAACCTGCTATAGTAATCTCATATTTCTCAACCAGTGCACTAGTGCTGTGCCACTTTGTGTTGGTTTCTTCATCTGGATTGCCTGTTATCTACATAGGCATACTTTGGCTAATTTTGGTTTTGTTTCTCCACCAAATTAGTGCTCAGACCTTTACCTTGGTAAAGAATAGAATGGAAAGAATAATGGGCAAGTATATTTTGTTCATATATCCCTTAAACATGCACACAAACTGTGACACATATTTAGTGAAATCACACTGCAGGTTCCCAGGTGTATTGCTGAATGAATGAATGAATAAATGAATTAATGGACAGGGAAGCCAGTAAGCCAAATGAATCTTTCATGTCACCCCATTAAGGTCACCAGTTTTGCATTTTTTGGACAGTGGAGTGATCTGTGAAATGAATTTGTCCTTCTATTTTATTTATAAAAAACAAGACCAGATCTTGCACCTGCTTCTAGTTAAGTTTGTAAGTAATCATCCTAAGGAATTCAGTGTGATTCTTTGCATATTAATGTTCTGTATGTTTTTTTTTCTAGCATCAGATCTGACATACCTCATCACTACCAACATGTATCCCTGTAGGTAAAAAATGAGTTGAATATCACCCTCTAGTCTGAGAGGCACTGCCATCTGCTCAGGAATTGATTTGAAATACTACTGGAAAATGGAGAGAATAAGAAAAAGAACCAAGCATCAGAAACATGCAGTACTAATAAAAAACCTTATATATGAGCATAAGGAGTGCTATTCAAGTGATACAGACTGACAAATCAAGTCCTCATCATCTTTATACATATATATTACAAAAACATGATACATAGTAGGATAAAAGATATAAGTTTATTATAACCCACAGGCTATATCTTGTTTTCTTATTCTGCTCTTGTGTCCTGGCAGATCTCTCTTCTATTAGAGCATCTGGCTAGGAAATAAAATGAACTGTTCTTTTCTCTTGTTTCTTGCCTCTCAAAACAGAATACAAAAGGAGCAGATACACAAAGCTTAGCTAGTTGCTGGCTTTGGTAGTGCAGCGTGTTTCCCAATGACCTTTCCCCCTGCACCATTACGTTCTCCACAAATACTGTTGATGAATGCTATTAAGGATTGTTCAGAGAAATCTTGAAGAATCACCTCGGCTTTGCTAAACTGTTTGATGATTATCCTACATTTCTCTGTAGAAAGCAAAAAAAATAGGTGGAGAGGCAGTGAAAGGGGATCTCACATTCCTCTGCCTTTGGTACAGTTGTTTGCATTTTCCAACCGACAGTAAATGATGAAAAAAAGGATATGTTCTTCCTTGCTTTCACTCAAAAGCATTAGATCCTTCGGGCTTTCAAACAGTCAGGACAACTCCATTATAGCATTTATGTTTCATTCTTCTAAGTTAGATTTTTATGTTCAGAGTTTGCAGTGGTTAAATAGCATTCATCAATCGTTATCTTAACATTAGACCTATAATCATTACAGGTTCCCTCTGCACTTATGAAGCTTGAAATGGGGCTAGGAAGTTCTGATCTAGTAATATCCTATGTTCAGATCACAACTACCATTTTATCTTTGATTGTAAGGGAACTAAAAGTTTATACTGGTGCATCTTTGTGGATGTATCACTAATGTGATGATTGCTGTATTATTAACTACTCTGCTTTTTCCATGCATGTGTTACACCACTTACCACTGGTTCCCTCAGAAACAGCTGTGAGTCCTTTTCCATTTGGCCATTTTGATTTTAGCATAATAAGTCTAATTCGCTAACAGTAGGTTAGCTGCTGGTTTTGCCTATGAATTTTGAGGACAAAGCCATGTGATTAACTACTCCAGTTGCATCCCTTGATACAAAGATCTTTTACTTTGACTCTTCCCATCTTCTCTCTTAGTTATACCCTTCTACTATCTCTTGATGAAAACTTCTGCAAGGTCCTCCAAGGAGAGAGAAAATCCCAACACACACATGTGCACACACACAAGTACCTTCTCAAACATGCTCTCAGGAGCTTATTCTTAATGCAGATCACACAGGCTAAAAATCAGCCTCTCTTTTAGGCCTAATTACATCCCTTATATAAGTGGAGCCAGCTGGGGTTTTTTTCCAGCTTCTTCAATTCCTGGAAGGTTACTCTAGCTCAGTGCCTATCAGGTTACTGTTGTAAAAGAGTATACAACTTTACTCAGAGCATATAATCCACTATCAGTCATCCCATCTGTATGATCACATGTAAACTGAGTTTCCTGAGGACTGCTTTTTTGCCATTTCTGATATGCTGCCCTCCATCATCGGGGTATTCTTGAAAATAGGAGATTACTGGAGTACCCAGGACAAGTTCCTATACTCAAGAAATGCACTCGTAGCTTAGCTTCAACTGTGACGGGTGTGACAGGAGAGAGAGGGCTTTTCTTCTGGCTGAGAGCCATCATCTGTGTAAAAAGCATACTTATGGTGTAGGACATTTAGAGGAAGGAAATGCATCTCATATTTCAGTTCTTTATTATGCCAGTCATGTTGGAGGACTTATTGTGAGCTGTGATAGGAAACCTCTCTTTTTCTATTCAACAGAAAGTGTTTAGACAGTTTGAAGAACTCTTGTCTCCCTTCCTCTATTTGAGCTCAAGTCTTCAATTAGATGTAATTGAAAAAGGTAGAGTAAATGGCAGGTGCCTGCCTCTTTGGAAGGTGTAATTATAACTAGCTTGCAGACTTGGAATTTTGATGACTGAATAAATAAAGAAGACAGATGTGTTTGTGTACACACCGTCAGCAGTATTGACAAGATGACACAGGGACATTTGTGGCTCTGTAGTCTGTAGAATGAGAGGAAAAGTGAGGTATTTGGGGTACTTCTCCCCTTTTATTTTGAAAATGAGCATCTGTTCTCTCTCTCTTCATGTCTATGGATGAGGTGAATTTCTTTTGTGCCTGTGAAAAATAATAACAGCTGTAGTTGGGACTTAGGCATTGATTTGTCTAGGTAGAGGACTCCCATTCAATATAGTCAATAAGAGGTCTTCTCTTGTATTTTTATTTCCATGATTACTCTCCTTTACTCTCTTTTATCTTCTCAGCATTGTGCAAGTAAGAAATGACCCTGAATCTGATTAAAAATTGGAATGTTTTGCCAGGTAATCTTGTCTCCTAAAATCAAAGTTATTCCCTGATTAATGAGACTTGCATGTTCTTTAAAAACACCACCATAGCCATGTTGCTTGTGGAAACTAACCAAACAAAAAAATCCCCCATACCAAGAAAAACAAGAAAGGCCAGGACAAGTATTGCTTGGAGAGGAGCAATAGAATATTTGTGTAATCAAGTTCTTTATAAGGTCTTCATTCTCCCTCCACCATGGCTTGCAGGTGGTGATGCTGGGGCAAATCAGGTTTTGCTATCAAACCAGCTGAGAACGAGCTGCTATCTAATCTATAGCTTAATAAAATATTGATGCTTCTAAGACACTATCTTCATTCTCCTCATATATTGTTAACTTGCTTATCATTATTGTATCTGATATCAAAAAATGTTCTCAAGATACTGTTTGGTCAGCAGTCTTCTGTTCATTTTATTATCTTTTCTGTTACAGATTCATGTACTTATGTATTATATTGTATTCTTTGCACACAATCACAGCATGGTCACTGTTGAAAATGACTCACCATTTTTAATTTACAGAGGCCCTAAGAGAAAGCTGTTGGGTGTATTTGTAACAGGCTTCTTCAGCTCAAATCTGGAATGGCATGTTAGTTTCAGATAATTTCTTTTACATGTTATAACAGACTTCATTCACAATCAGGCTTTGCTAGACCTACTCTGATGCTGCTCTTGCCTTATGGAAGGTGTTCTGATATGCTGTATTTTACATCTTTCTTCTCTTTCACTGATATTTAAGCTTAAATAGCTGGTATGTAAATTAAAATATTTAGCACTATATTTAGGTTCGATGGTTTACATAGGGTGGGGGGACTTCAGCGTAAAGACTGATAATATGGGAGGGTCTTTATTATCTTGTCAGTTGGAAGTACAATGTCTTATGAACAGTATCGGAGAAAGACCACATAAATGGTAGTTAGGACTGTCTAAGGAAACAGCTTTACTCATCTATTTATCTTATGAAAAACTCAATTGCCAGGGATATGCTTTCATTGCTCCCCAAGGAACAGTAGAGGAAAAGAAAACATCTAAACTGCAGATAAACTATCTAAGCAAATAGTGAAGGAGAAAGGAACAGAAACAGCTTCAAACAGAATGTCTCTTACTATGCTAGATTATAATGGATTTTTAGACTGTGGGGTTTTTTTTAATTCAGCTATTCTCCATTAGCTCACACTTCATTTGTTTCCCCCTCTCTTCTGCTCATTGAAATAGTTTATTTCTGTAGCTGAGTGTCCATGATGTTGTGTACTCAGGCTCTTCAAATTACAGATGCTTTCATAATTTGCCTTTCCTTAAACTAAAACAAAGGCTCTTGTCTGTGAGACATCTGGTTTCTGATCACTATACTGACTATTGTGGGCTCTGTTGTTGTGTTTTATAGACCTGCATAGTCACTTCTGCCCTTACACACTTGCACCATGTGCATTGTTTGCTCCAGCAAAGCTGTTTTGACATATGTCCTGTTTCTGCTCTGAATCTGGCATGATTCCTCAGGTAACCTCCTTGTGCCCTCTGTCTGTTTTATACCACATGTAGAAAGTGCTGAAGTACATCAGTATTTTCAAGTTTATTGTTGTGCAATTAGCTCACTTCTGCCTCTCTTCATTTGGTCTTGCAGCTCAAGCATATTCTTCTGTCTTCATTTTAATTTGAGTTGTGCTGGTGCTGTATGCTCGATAAATATCGTGCAGATCATTGCTGTGAGAGCTCAGTTCAGCTTTATTGCTTTTGACTATAAAATACCCACATTCTGTGTGTTGTGGGACAGTAATCTAGAAGATGGGAGCATGTGCTTAAAATTTCTGGATGTGGTGCTAATTCTTGATTACATCCTTTCTTTTGCTGCAAACACTATAGAGCATTAAATTTTTACATAGGAAATGAGCAACAGGTGCATTTAATAAAAAGAAATTACATTTGCTATGGCCACCTTCCTGCCTTGACTGGTGTAAAGTAACTCTTGAAAGTTCCTTGCCAGAGGAGCTTTTCCTTCTGATACAACTACAGCACATAGTAAAAAAGTGACTTATTGGTTTGTATCATTTAAGTTTGCTCCTATTTTCTTTCACAAATTAAAAAAAAGGCACAGCCCCCACTTTGCAAATGAAGCTGTCTCCATCACAAAGATGACAGCATAGTTATCTCTGTAATTGATTGTACCTCTTCACAACCCTCGTTGCTACCAGGATGTCAGCTAACCTTGTCATATAACACTGATCTGAATCAAGAAAAACCATAATGTGTAAATAGAAAAGGACTGCAAGGAAGGAGGAAAGGAAATTGTTTCCACAAGCTTTTATTTATTTCTTCTACTTCTTTTTAAAATTATTTGCCCTAATGCTAATATAAAAAAATACCAGCATTTTTTTTCTGTCTCTTGCTTTGGTTAAGGAGAAGGGAGAAAAAGAGAATAGTTGGGAAATAAATCAGAAATATTATTAAAAGTGTAAAGAACTGGGTTAAAAGGGCCATGCACATACTTTTATAGTGTGAAAGTTACGTATATACATTATTGTAAGGTATACTTATACAATTTGAAGTACTAGAGTCTGTGAGGGGGAGCTGCAGGTGAGAGTTCTCATAAATAATAAAAAAAAAAGATAAGCTTTCATACTACAACAGTGCGTTGCAGCTATTGTTCTGGATCTGCAATTCAGAAGTGACCCACTTTCACAAGCTGTATTGTATTATTATGAAATATTTTGAAGGAGAATTCTCTTATCTCAAAATATAATTCAAAAGCTAAAGAAAATAAATGTCACCCTTTGGATAGCAAGAAACCTTGCATCTTCTGAAGTTTAAACAGCTATGATGACCTATGAGTATGAGCTACAGCTTAAGAAATTGAGCAAAACTTCAATGAAAAAATTGCAGTTGGGCTAAAAAAAGAGATATTCTTCTTGTCCATATATGTGGCATGTCCATTTTCCCTTTGGGTTCATTTGGGCTGATGTGGACAGATGTGGGCAAATGGAGTGTACTTGTGTGCTGCTTGCTTCCCTCATGGATCTCATTTATGTGCACTTACAGCATACTCCTGCTCATTTACCTTGCGTTCCAAGATCCAGTTTCTGCCAGTGAAACACAGAATCACTAGGTTGGAAAAAACCCACCAGATCATCTAGTCCAACCATTCCTATCAAATACTAAATATTCTCTGCTAGTGTGTTCATACCTGTTACAAACAGAACGTAACTGATTATCATCAGGTTTGATGCAATTTGAAGCTTTGCCAGTTACAGTTTTGATGAAATACTTGATACTGATGATGTTCTTATGCTGTATAAAAATATCTCCTTCTGTGCGATATAAACTATGCATTGCCATGGCTGATGTTTCACAAATGCGTCTCATGTTCCAATAATGACTTTCTATCATCACGAGAATTACCCAGTTCTTTTGGAAGCTGGTATTCCAGTAGTAATTCCCTCACATGTAATTATGAAATAAATCACCTGAAATATTTTTGCCTGTTAGATATGAGAAGTTCTGGAAAAAGTTTGCATTTTCTGTGGGGGAAAATATATTCATTTCATAATTTAAAAAAGAGTGAGAGAAATGTTGTGATTAAATGATTAGTTACCAGGAAAAAAAGTGATCAATGGCCTCCCCAAAAATACTGAACTAATGTGTCTGTTGTGGATGTATCCAGGCAGTGTGCCTCTGGTTGTATTCAAACACTAAGTCACTGATTTTGCACACAGAATTTTCAGGTTTCTGGGTTATGTCTCACTTCACTTATTAACTGTTCCCATTGCTGTATAGTGCTCTGGCTTAATGTAATGAGTAATTGTTCCTTTAAGAAAAATTATTAAATATCTGAGAGTATCGATATCTGATGTAAAGAACATCTTTTATGTCCTTTGCTAAGTAATGTTCTTCTAGTATTTCTAGCATAGGCATCCTAGCCTTTAAGGACTGGTTGTCCCTGTTTAGACAGCACACGTGTAATTAACAAACCGTGAAAGAATCCTTTTCTGTTTCATGTGATCTGTTGAGTACACATACAAATGCTTCAGCTAATATTTATTCCATAGAACAGGGAAATCGCTCTTTGGATGTCTAACAAATCTGTTCTACCCTACACCCAATTTTGATATTGAGATATTTAGGAAAGTTGTTATTCTCTGAGGTCCTCTGCTGTGTTGCTTCTCTATTTGTTGAAAATCTCTGTCAAGATGCTTTCTCTTTCTTGCAAAGGGCAACATCTGGGACCTTATCAGGGACCAACATGCAATACTATTTCTTTCAATACAGTTTGCCATCTCCCTGTTTCCTCTCAGCCTCCCAGAAATTTCAACTATGGTATTTTCATTGTGTTCTATTTTATTTCTGTAGGGTTTTATAGATTTTATTTTGTTTTATTTTATTTCCTGGAGCATTTTCACAAGTTCTTAGGAATTTTCTCCACTTCAGCCATTGGCATAGCATAGCGCTGCCCTGACATTGTGTCTGCAGCCTTTTCCTGTTCCAAGTACTGCCATATCTCATATTATATCACTGTGCATAACTCTTGCCAGGAAAAAAAGGGTCTCAAATTGATTTTTCATAGAAAAACACAGATATATTTATTTGGTTTGCTACTACAAATATTCTCCCTCTGCGTTGTGACCGGGTGAATTCCAGGCTCGCTGAGGCCAATGGAAATGGAGTACTTGGGTTCAGCTGAGCCAGGATTTCCACACAGATTTTTGCCTGTTTGGAGAATTAGAACTGACAGTGATTGTTGACAAAAACCCTGGAACAGCACAGCAATTTTTGTTTAGGTAACATATTTCAGTTCCCTTTGCTACTACCAAATAATGACTTTTTCAACACTGTGTGAAAGCAATTCAAACAACTGAGCCTTATGTTTTGCTTGGCTTTTCTTTTAAATCATTACCTGTTGTTATTTGTGTGATGATAGGATCAAGGAGTCCTAGACATAGATAAGGACCTTAGTAGTGTATAAACAGATAAAGAAAATACGGCCTCCTTCAGGCTTGCCAAATAAGTACTTACTGAGAGATAAGGGATCATGGGAAAATGCTGCGACTACACTGATCACCACATTAGGCTGCCCATCAGCACCTCAGGAACCTCTTCTCAGGTTTTTCTAGGTGTGATGTTAGAGGAGAGCTTTAGGAGGAATTTTGAGGAATATAGGGATCTGCTGGTTCTGACAGTTATTTCTTTCAAAAGAAAAGAGAAAGGTGTGTGAAATTCCTAGAAAGCTGATAGGGGAGGCTGGCATTATGAGGTGCTGCCTTTGAAGGCCAAAAGAAGAACAGAGGCAAGGGAAGAGCAAGGCTGGGAAGTTCAGGGAAATGTCTATGAAGCTGTAATGGCAGTAACAGCAGGACTGGTGAGAATGGATGGCCTTTGCTCAGGAGAGGGAGTTATCTCAAATCACCTCTCTTTTCTGTTATTGTCCTCAGTATGGCTTCTTAACACATCTCTGATGTTTCTAGTGTTGGTTGTATTCACAATCCAAAATTCAGGTGCTCAAACCAAGCAAACGTCAATACTAGGACACATTTCTCACTCCATCAGTAAGTACTTTTTGAATTGGATGCAGCCTAGCTAGAAATATGATGAGAACGGATTTTCTTGCAAAATTTTTCATACAGACAGCTTTTGGCTGGCTTGGGGATATTTTGAAAGAAGTACTTTTTCATGCAATTTCAGCATTTATTCATCCAGTGAAAGTCAGGAATTGCAGGGATATAAATTTTAAGAGACTGAAACCTAATTGCAGAGCTAAGTATCTGACACAATAGAAATATGATAAGTAGATTTTTTTACTTGAAAGAGAATAATAAAGGTTTTAAACAACCTGTGATATGAATGAAGATTCAAGCAGGCTGCTTCTTCTCTGTAACACACGGTTCATCTTAATCAAATATCCCTGCCTTTAAATATTTTTAAGCATTAAGGCTGTTTGAAATCTTCATCTGCAATATATTTTTATATAATAAAAGTAGATAGCTCATCCAAAGTCAAATATAACTAAAAGTACACCAGAATTTGGAAGCACAGAAGTACTTTAGAGAAGTGACACAAGAGAGCATCTTCTTGGTGAAACTAGGGCTCAGAGACTGCCTATACTTAGATACAGTTGTGCTGCCCTCAAACGCCAAGCATATAGTCTAACTTTGGCCTTCATAACTGCTGAGTGGAGCCTGCAGTTCATTGTAGGTGTCTGAAATATAGACATTGATATTGAGGCTTGTACCCCTCTCTCTTTGACTCTCACAAGGTAGATCTCCCTTTCATTTTCATCTCAAGTTTGCTTTTTTCCTTTGTTCCCCTTGGTACCACATGGCACTACCTCCGCTCCTTCTGATTTTTATTTCCTGCCTTATTTTTTCTAATCCTTTCCTATCTGAGCATTTTAGTCATGCAGACACTCTGTATTGGACCCTATATTTTTCTGACAGTGGTGGGAAGAGGAGATAAATATTGTTCTTGTGTGTGAACTTGGGTAGGCATTATCGTGTGTGTTCTTTTGACTGCTAAGCTGTATTTCCTGCTGGCTTTGTTACCCACAACAGTATGTAACTTTCTTCCTTTGTCCCATTCAAAGTCTTAGAAAAAGAATCTATTCAGAAAGTAGTTATGTGTTCACAATTTCTAAATTTTCCACTTTCCTTCTTTTTCCTTACCTTACAAGCAGCTTCTTTAACTTTATTAGAATAAACACTTATCCTGGCTTATCTGTGCCATGCCAGACATACTCAACATGTATTTTCAGTTTCCCAATATAAATACTCCTGTCCTTTCTGATTACTGCAGGCTGAGGCATAAGTAGTTCTTCTATGCTTGTACAGTGAGGTGCCTGGACAAGAAACAGCTTTCCTTTCCCACAGTTTAGTTTTGAAATGGTGACTTTCATCCAATTGCAACCAGTTGGAAGTTTTTTCCCGTGGACTTAGTTTTTTGCTATAATTTTTCAAACAAAAGTCCTTTTGAACTGAAATAGGCACCTGTGTGGACTTTTTTGAAAAGTAAACAAAATGTTTTGTTGCTCTGGAAACTTTTTTGTTAATACTTTTCAAATTGTGTGATTTATCTAAAATGATTGTTTCCTGAAAAAAAAAATAAACAAACCCAAACTCATTTGTGTTTGACAAATGGGTGTTTGCTGAGTTTACTGACAGTGGAGAGCTGTTTTAAAATCATTAATTTCCTACTCATTCAGGAGTAATACAGGGTTTTTTTCTAAAGTCTGATGCAGAAGTTACTGTACTGAGCCATTCTTTGCATTTAATGGACTTTACACTTGGAAAAATTGAAGCAATTGACCGATATTAGTAACTTTACACAGCATCTCTGTGGACCTCAGTGAATTTTCTCAGTTTTCCAGATATTGTATGTGAAGCATGCCAAAGGTGAAGGGACTTGCCCAAGGACATTCTGTGGGTCAGTAGTGAGATCTTGAACAGCAGTAGCATCTCATAACTACACTTGAGCCTTCAGAGTACACGACAGAAAATGTAGACCATACACTAGTAATAATCTTGATGTCCAAGATTTTCATTCATTTGTGATTACAATGTTGAAGATGAGTTTAGAACACGTTAAGTTCAAGTGGGTGCGCAAGGTTATTAGTACAGTCCTGTGCACTGCTTACTATTGATGCAGTTAGAGCGGGAGCGTGCATGCTGGGCAATAAAGCACAGCTTCAGAGGAAGCAGCGTGGCCTTGAGGATCACCTGCTGCTCTGAAGGCATTTGTAAAAGAATTGGTTTTTCTGATGTACTGTTCCAACTGGCTATGCCTAATGCTGACAACAGCTTCAGAGTCCCAACCCAGGCCCAGAGTCTCTCTGTGAGTAGCTTAGGACTTTAAGGCACAGTTCGCAGTACCCTAATTTCTTTTCAATGGAGAAATAGCACTTAAAACTGCAGCAACCCAATAGCTGTAACACGAACTACAGACTGCTCCACTCTCTTCGTGGGGTCACACCCTGAGCAGTTGTTCCAGGAAGAATAGATTTCATGGTCCATATTTCCCCTAGACAAGGCTTTTAAAATTAGATTAGCTCCTACCAAATTTAGTTTGTTATCCTAGACTTTACTTGAAGGCTGAAATTAATATGCCTGCACCTTTAGCCTCACTTAAATTTACCTTGCAGTTCATGTATTTGGTAGCTGAGGAAAAATAAATATGATTACACTTTTTTCAAAATACTTCATAGGCCCTTTCTGCCGAAGATAGTAAAGAGTTTACAGTCAATTTGAAGTTAATACAGACTCATATTAGAATCACAGAATCATAGAATCACCAGGTTGGAAAAGAACTCTTGGCTCATCGAGTCCAACCATTCCTATCTGCAACCAAACCATGTCCCTGCACACCTTGTGTACCCACATTTTAAATACCTCCAGACATGGTGACCCAACCACCTCCCTGGGCATCTTGTCCCAGTGCTAGATGACCCTTTCTGTGAAAAATTTTCCTCTGATATCTAGTCTGAACATCCCCTGGCACAGCTTGAGGCCATTGCCCCTTGTCCTGTCCCCTGTCACTTGGGAGAAGAGGCCAGCTCCCCTCCTCTCTACAATCTCCTTTCAGATAGTAAGAGAGAGCAATAAGGTCACCCCTCAGCCACCCCTTCTCAAGGCTAAACAACCTCAATTCCCTCAGCCGCTCCTCATAAGACTTGTTCTCCAGCCCCTTCACCAGCGTCGTTGTTGTTCTGAGTAAAGATATCAAACTTTTTCAATCCATGACTTAAAATTACAGCTGTCTTCTTTCACTGCTAGGGCTCTCAAGCCATCAATCGTCAGTTGAAACTATTTTCCTGTCAGAACCTGAAGTAATAACTTCCTTGGACAATTTCAGTGTTATGCTTCCTGATACATAAGCAGTTCCAGGACATATTTAAGTCCTCTAGTAGTCCAACTTTTTACACTGTACCTGCTCCACTAGACCAATAAGACGCAAATTTCCTGATATGTATTTTGTTATTCTGAGCAATGTTTGCATGTCTCCTTTGTCTGTCAGGGGCAGAACTCAACTGAAGCATCCCTTGCTGTGTTTCCTTTTTCCCCCCTTAAACAGATTTCTTCTTGTTACTGTCAATCTAGCTATAGCACATCACTTCTGTTATTTTTTCCAATGTTTCCCCAAGGCTCAAATCATGCTTTCCTGCTGGTTTTCCCATAGTCAGAAAATCCTGCCTGTTGAACTTACTGCCCATTTTAGATCTAAGCAATCTATACCCTTGCATGTTCTGATGTAACTCTTGTGTCCTGAAATTAACCTAAATGCACTTTGAGGAAATATTGTCATACTAAGTGCAGTGTCTGCCCAGACTTGTGGGGCATGATCATGGAAAGCATTAGCTGGCACAAAGTCACAAGTTACAGGGCTCTTGCTAGGTTCCAGCTTAAAGTGCCTTACTGCCTTTCCTCCCAGTCTTTTACCCCGTCTATCCATTTTCTTAGTTAGATCTACTGGGTTTCCTTATTTGGGTAATCGTGAGTACTTTGTCAAAGTCTGTTTGTGTGTCCTTCTGTGATATGCCTTGAAGCTCTTTGCTGCAGGTGTGAATGGGTCCTTCATGCGGCATTCATTTTTTCCCTTCACAAAGACTGTAAGGCTGTACAGCCTCAGTTCCATCACAGATGTGCATTTATTTAAAAATTCTATTTGTAGTCCTTGTTCAAGGACCACCATCTCTCACATCTCATTTTCACTGCAGAGTATAGCAGGCCTCCAATTTTTATAATGTTATTTAATTTCTTTCTGTCTGGATTGATTAAAACTGTATCTATCAACTGCTTCAGAACGCACTGTTGTCAAAACCAAGATGCTATTCTGGTTATATTTTTTTCCCTGGTACCTGAGCTGCCGGACTCAAACAAGTTTTAATCCTTTTCCCAGTTCATAGAATAATAGAATAGTTTGGGTTGAAAGGGACCTTAAAGCTCATCTACTTCCAACCCCGCCTGCGGTGGGCAGGGTCGCATCTCACTAGACCAGGCTGCCCAAAGCCTCATCCAAACTGGCCTTGAACACCTCCAGGGATGGGGCATCCACAACTTCCTTGGATAACCTGTTCCAGTGCCTCACCACTCTCAATGCAAAGAAATTCCTCTTTATGTCTAGTGTAGATCTGCCTCTCACCAGTTTATAGCCATTGCCCCTAGTCCTATTACTACAAGCCTTTGTAAACAAAGCTGTATTAGCTGTGTTCAGCTGAATCTCAGAGAGGTTCAGCTCCTGTGGAGCTTCTAGCTTGCATCTTGAGACAGGGATATCTCTTCAATCCAATACACAAAACAAACCCACCTCATAAATTCTGTTTCCTGGATAATCCAAAGGCACTGAGGAGAAGAAAGGGATTAATTTTCTTTTCTCATTTCCCACTGTGTACTTCTGTTACTGTGGCTGTTTAACAACAATCTATGAGTTGCTTCTTTGTGTCCCTGCCACTAAATTTCAGCCTTGGCTAACTGCAACCAAGAGTGCACCAAGGAAGTGGAAAGTGGGTGAAGGCAGACCAGTTTGAGAGGGCAAAAACTGCCAGGGCTCAGCCTGTTGTGTATGAAAGGGAGGTCTAATACCCCTGAAGGGGATTACTCTTCTGAACTGCCTCTGGGGTAAGAGCAGCAACATGCTAGCCATCAGATAAGAGATGGAGCAGCCAGATACCTGCTCCTGCACCAGTGTCAGCCTCCAAGCAGTCACATGAAGTCTTCTGCTGGAATTTTTGCACATTTGCCGAGGGGAAACTGAAGATGTGGGCAGGCTCTGTTGATTACCACAATTAAAACAGCCATGGCAGCAAGCAAAACCTGCTAGCCATCTGTCACACTTGTAGTCTTTCCAGTTTGGAAAGACAAAAGATTATGAGGGTTATATCTAAGAGAAAGCAGCTGCAGAGACTAACCTGTGTGCATAACACATCCCTCAGTTGTTTATTTCTTCACATGCATATACTTGGACATTAATTTCATATGTCATTTCATAAATATAGTTACATACCTGTCTCGCAGATATCCATGCTTAATTTCTAGTACCAAAACAGCTCTGGGTCTTAGTTCAACACATATCCCACTGTAACAGGCTATCATGTCTTTATGTTATATTTCCTAATCAACACAGAGCTCTGTTTCCTTCACAGGGTGGAAAAATCAAATTGCTACAGAAAGTCCTCTCTCATTTGCTTAGTTACATTGCAAAACTCCCACCAATTAGGCCTCCTGCAGCAAATACTTTTCTTCGACTTGCCTTGCTGTATTGCTAAAAGCCCAGTGTAGTGAACAATGTATCAGGGACACAATTAGTGACATTCAGACCTGCCTGCTATCTTTGGTTTTGTGCCAGCACAGGTTTGTTGAGTGTGAAAAAAAGAAAGGGATTACGATTCATTCATAAGAGCAAAAATGCCCTACGACTTATTCTTTAGTTCACAGAATCACAGAATAAGCAGGTTGGAAGAGACCCGCCAGATCATCGAGTCCAATCATTCCTATCAAACACTAAACCCTGCCCCTTAGCACCTCGTTCACCCGTTCCTTAAGCACCTCCAGGGAAGGTGAATCAACCACCTCCCTGGGCAGCCTGTTCCAGTGCCCCATGACCCTTTCTGTGAAAAATTTTTTCCTAATGTCAAGCCTAAATCTCCCCTGGCGGAGCTTGAGGCCATTCCCTCTCGTCCTGTCCCCTGTCACTTGGGAGAAGAGGCCAGCTCCCTCCTCTCTACAACCTCCTTTCAGGTAGTTGTAGAGAGCAATGAGGTCTCCCCTCAGCCTCCTCTTCTCCAGGCTAAACACCCCCAGCTCTCTCAGTCGCTCCACATAAGGTTTGTTCTCCAGCCCCTTCACCAGCTTCGTTGCTCTTCTCTGGACTCGCTCCAGAGCCTCAACATCCTTCTTGTGGTGAGGGGCCCAGAACTGAACACAGTACTAGAGGTGCGGTCTCACCAGTGCCGAGTACAGGGGGAGAATAACCTCCCTGGACCTGCTGGTAACGCCGTTTCTGATATAAGCCAGGATGCTATGCTATCTGTTAAGTGGTTTGTAATTTGCCAATAAAAATGAGCAGAATGTGTAAGTTAACTGCCGGTGTGACCCTGGAATATTGGCGGCTTTGGAGACGAAGTGGGAAACGGCCACAGACTCCTGCAGGATGTTCCATTTGTTGTGCCACCAGCCTTCCTGACTTGCAGACCAAAAGATGAAGTTTCAATCAAGTTAATGTAGAAAAGGCATTATTAAAAGTCTGCTTATTTGTTTATTTTGTTACTGAACTCTGTTCATGCTTCTCTTTTAATGTGCTGATTTGATCTGTGTTGTGGTGGAAGGTGGTCCATATGTGCTTTTCTTTCTATAGGCACCTCACAGGTGCTCCAGTTAGCACGTAGGAGTCATCTGAATGGGAAGTTTAAGACTGAGAGTGGAGTTCCATGGGGCATGAGATGAAGCTTTCCCCCCAGGTTGATGAAAGGCCCACCTTTGGCTCATGGTGGAATGCTGTAACTCTCCTATAAAGGAGAGCAGAGAAGATCAAAGGCAAAGTACTGCCAAAACCCAAAACTTAACAAAGATTCCTTACCCTATCTAATTATCACATCACACTTTAGTCAACATGTGAGGCTGCTCGTGCCAGCTGTTAAAAAAGGCAATTAATAACTTTAAACTGAGCCCAGCTGCTGGATCAAGATAAGAAGATGTGAAGAGCTGTATACAGGTAATAGGCCCACTATTTTCATCCATCAAGATGGAAAATGCCTTTGAGAGACTTTGAGAAACATGATGGAAAATGCCTTTGAGAGACTTTGGGAAACATGATGAAGTCTAAAAGGTCTCTGTCAATCCTAAAAATCTAGTAATGGCGTTTCAAGAGGACAAGGCACATGAATCAGGCTGGAGAGCTGCACTGCAAGTGCCTTGAGGGGAGTAGTTGTCATTCCACCACCCTGAGATGATCTTTCCGATGAGAATGCAGTCCCTTACCAACAGTACCAAAAGGATAGCAGTTGTTTGCAACCATTCTGATGCTGGTCTTCAGCTGGGTTAAAAATTCCAGTTCTGAGCCTGTGCTGGGATTGTGTCCATCAAAAGAAGGCACTTTCTTGGCACTTTCTGACTCAGAGGAAGTCAGTGGCTGGGTGGAGGCTAGGAATCAGGTATCTTCATTTCAGTGCCTCTCCTTGAAACATAAGAACTCTATTTCACCTTTTTAGCATGTGAATAACCTGTTACCGAACCTTGTAATGCCTTCACACACCACACACTAGGCATTTGCCATCACTGGCAGGCTTGGCAGCCAGAAAAGCGTTCCCCAGTACCTGATGTGAGGTTTATAGAAAGAAGGATTTCATGACTGGTTTTACTACATATTAAGGGCAAAAAAAATTACCCAAGTGTGGTTTATATATACATCTAAAAGAAATCCCTGGTATTTCTGAAGTTATTTCTAAGCCACCTTGTTTCAATATGAGATTTTGCTATAAAATAAACCTTCTTAAAAGCTGCATGTCGTTATGTTTTGACTTAAAATTAAAGCAACATTGTAACTCCTTTTATTTTGCTAATATTCCAAAAATAAATGTTTTTACTTATAAAGATTTTAGGAAAATTCATTCCTATTTACAGTCCCAGCACATGCACTGTGCTTATTTCAATTCTGTCAGCCAAGCAGCTGTCCTTACCATTAACACTCTTTAGCAGCTGTGTTCTTTCTGCTATCTGGGGACCTGTTAAAAAGTATTTACAGAGTTTCATGCAGACAGGTGTCCCTGCAAAAGCAACGCTGCCTGCAAAGGAATGCAATAAGAACAACCTCTCTTCCAACACCTTCAGATATTCTAGATATTTTATTTCAGTAGTAAAAGAGAAAAGCAAATTATTAAGGTGCTCCACCCACCTACTGCTCAGATAATTTAAACAAGGAAGTTGTAGAAGTTGCACCTTTGAAAAAGTGCCCATAGGCATGGAAAGTCTGTCTGTCTCAGTTTGTTTCTATATTGCTTTCGGAAATGAACTAGGAAGGTGCTAATGAATGAATTAATGCTGCGTAGATATCATATGTCCCTGGTAGCTACCTTTTCTGCAGACTAGCACAACTGAGGTGTCTTCTTTTGCACTTAGATATTTTGCATACAGGTACCACAGTACAGCCACTCTCAGGTTTGGAGACGTGTCCTTTTGTTTGGCAAAGGGGTACATCTAATTCTCTGCATTGTCCTAATAGCAGGGTTTTTTTTTAAATAAATAAATTAAATTGCAGAACTGGACATGATTGTAGTCTTAAGAAAAATAACTTGGGTGGCACCTCAGCAGTAACTGTGAACTAAATGTCAACAACTAGCACTCTCCAAATTTTCAAACATGCAGGATTTCCAGAAGCTGCATAAAAAGAAGCTACTGGCCAAAATTTTCATTTATCAGTAACCAAAGTTAGGCACTTCAGCAAAATTTACCTGAGTTACAGGCAATGATCTTGTTGGTGGCAAAAATTAGCTTCTTTCCTCAGAGTCAGCATGGATTCTTCCTGAGCTTTTGGCAAGTTCCCCCTCTGATATCGGTTAATGGAGATGTGTTTGTTGCTTAGTGTTCCTGTAAATCTTTAAGAGACCATTGAAGTCTGCAGGGGTTCCTCGAGAGTCTGATGGACATAACTAAGTCGATGTTGTAATGCCACTGTTATGCTCAAGTGTTTCATGATTTATACACTATGTCTGGTTGTGATGGGTCTGGTTGTGACTGGTCTGGCAGAGGCTGCTGGGTGCAGGCAAACTGGCAGAAAGCTTTCTGATCAGGTTTGTTTGCCTGCAGCTCAGCTAATAATATTTCTCTATGTCTGAGATTAGAAACAGTCTCTGAGGAAAGGTTTTGGCCCGTACATGGTCTAAGTGCCTTGTGGAAAGCCTTAGACTAGGCAGGGATCTTTCACAAGTCAGAGGGTGACTTATTGTAGCTGTTGAGCATTAAAGCAGAGGTGCGGATGTTGCCAGCACCTTTCTGTAGAGGTGGATGTAGAGCATATCTGTGGAGATGCCTGCACCAAACATTGACCTAGAGGCACCTGGAGAGCTCCAAGCCTGCTACTTGGCAAAACAAAGCACTACCTGAGACCCCAGGTGCAGTGCGGCTGCATTAGTAGGCTTGCTCTCAGATTCATCTGCCCAACTTTCTAGAGTCCTTGCACGGGGCATGAGGACCTTTGGTCCAGGCCTCTGTCCTGGACATGCAAGATGTAAAATGTGGACAAAGATACCCAGCTTTTTTTCATAAGTAGCCACGTACCTAATTGTCTAACTCTCTCTGTTGGAAAAAATGAAACCAGAAGAGAAGGGCAACTCTGGTAATCAGCCAGGAATGGGAGATCTATTTTTATCTGCATAAAACCATAGGAAAGTTGGTTGAGAAGAGCTCCTGGATTTCAGATATCCTCTCAGACTTCACCAGCAAAATCCTAAGCTTCATGTTGTGCTTTAAGAAAGTAGTATTGTATTTGCACTGTATAGTTTTGTCATGTCTATTTTTCTACTTGACAATAAGAGACATCTGAGTAGATCCCCTCTGCTTGTCAGAGCCTGTCCTGTTTCCCGCAGCTTTACAATTTTTCCAGTTAGCTACAATTAGATCCTGGTTTTATGCAGCTCCCAAGTATATCTGGAGTTGGCACATGGCAGTGCCAAGCTGCTCTTTGCAGATGGTGGCTGCAGCAAACAGAACACAAAACTTAAGGGAGAAAGGCAAAAGTCATCACTTCACTTGTTTACTGAGGCATCTACATTTGGAAAAGGACACACACTAGTGTAGCACGATATCCTTCAGGCTAGCTTCTTCAATTTCAACTTTACTTTCAGGGTTAAAAATTTTCAGTTAAAGAAAAATAAACAGAAGTGTCCAACATTGCTCTCACAGATGTGACTGAAGGGGTTTAACCAGTAGAGGAAACAGGCCTGAGAAATTATCTTAAACTTCTTCCCTATTGAAACAATTCACTTCATATATTGCCACAATGCAGCAATTTTATCTGAACTTCCTTCCAAGCTCTATAAACACGTTCTCAACATAAATGCTGTGAATTAATATTTGAAAAATATACTCTCTGACATTGGGAAATTTTTTGAGTAGTAGAAGTACTACCGAGTACATGCTTTGAACAAAAAGTATTGCGTTATTGGATGAACTAGAACTTAGTTGGAAAATATGCAAAATATGTAAACCAGCTGTAACCTTAATGTCATTTTTTCTGTCTTCTAGTGAGCTTTGTTGCATAAAAATGAGGTTTGGATCCAACAATTGTTGTGGGGCAAAACTTCCATTGAAATAGTTTGAGAAACTCTGTGAAATAAGATGGATAAGAAGGACTAACATTTGTTATCCGTGGAATACTGAAGTGAATTGTAAAATCTCCTGTTAAGGAATATTACCTTCTTGATACTAAGTCCCATTCTTTGAAAGGTTCAGTGTTTTCAGAGGATGATGGAAAAAAAACATTAATTAAGAGGAAAAGGGCCCGTTTTCTGCACCTGCTCCAAGGAATAATAAAAATCAACGCTGTCGATTTTTATTCAGCAAGGACTATATTGTTTTGTTACCACTAAGATTGCCTAGAGGAGGTCTCTGGTAGAGACCAGGAAAGAACTTAAGGAAGAGGAAGTTTCATATATGCATGACCCCAAAATAAATGTAGTAAAATAGGATTGTGTATCTAGCAATTTTATTGCTTTATCTTTTAAAGCTCTTAAATTTGGATTCTGAGTTGATTCCTGTTACTACAATGTGAAAGCACGAGTATACCTGCTGGAGAAAACTGTTCTGGGGAAGCAGTTTGCTTGACAAAATTTAAGTCTCAGGATCAGGAGAAGGACTATGAGGCTCCAGGCCTTTCCTGAGGCTTTTTTCTCTCCATTTCACTTTCTGTGGCTGGCTTCCCGCCACATCAAGTCTGTTGCAGCACACTCTAGGCAGATTTGGCTGCATGAGGGCGTTTATGGATTTTGACATTGTGGCCTCAAGGTCTGTAGTCCAACTTCTTGCACCGTTAATGGATATCAACAAATCAATGTGAGTGAGAAATTACCTCAGTTCATTTCTAATTGGGAATAAGGGGCACACCTCCACCTCTTCCCTTAGCCATGCAGGTGTCTGTGGGAGGGCTGTGTGCTTCTGCACAGGCACCTGCACTTCTGAATGATGAGGGGTTTTTAGTGCTGCCTCCTGACATGCCACCAGGCAACTAGTGCCAGGGAGTAAGAGCTGCTGCTTTCAAAAGACCTTTGCAAAGTCACACATTCAAGGCTCAAACCAGCAAGGAAAACCCTCAGTGTGTGACAACCATTCACCTTCTGGTGCATGCCAGGGGATGAGCAGGCTTGGCCAAACCCTGTGCCTATGGCTAGCTTGGTTTACTCTGAAACAAGATCTGGGTCAGAGAGTAAACCTTGCACTTTCTGCCCAGCTCTCACTTCTCTACCTGTGTGTTCCTTTCCACACCTGGAGGGGATTTTAGTTTTTTTTTCCCCCTCAAAACAGCTCCTAATGTATTTAGTTGGCCGACAGCAGCAAGCATCAGATACTGTGCATACTGTGAAACAATTTCTTTCTCAGGACACAATGTGGAATGAATCTGAACAGCTGAGGAGCTCTCAGTGCAGAGGAGCTGAGGTTCCATGGGCTGCAGGGGTCATGAATCTGCCTAAATCCCATTGACCTCAGCAGAACATAGTTAAATGAATGTTTAGGATTTGGGAAAGTGGTGAAAGGCATAGGAGAAAGTGGAATCCTAAGGAGTGGTAATTTGGTGGTGAATTCTGAACAACTGTGTTTTCCTGGTTAAAAAAAGAGATCACTTAAAACATTGAGATCAAAGGTTTGGGTGTTTTTTTGGATACATCCAGGTTTAGGAAGGAAAATATTGTGCCCTAGGAATGCCAGATTAGATCTCCAGAGTTAATCCCGCCTTCATTCAAAGAACAAATTAACTGTTGACTGTAATCTGGACCAAGCACAAGACCTGAATAGTCCTGGGTGCTGAAGTTTTCATTTGGACCTGGGCAGATATGAAAGATGGAAACTAAAATATCATTTGAAGTAACTCACATTTTGTTGCCTGTGTTGTTACGCAGGCCTTTGGCATGCAGTCACTGTTGATGAGAGAAGAGACTATCAGCGTGATGGAAAAAGATCCTACAGGTAATAGGACAAACTGCAGGACAAAAGGTCTTGAATTGAAACATGAAGATTCTAATCTGAATACTTGAATATAAGCTATGTAGAACAAGATAAATGTGTCTTCATTTTGAACAGCCACCTAGGAGTCTTACATACAATATTTAAGAGCTTAAAAGCACTGTCAAGATGCTTATCTCAAAGTTCCAGTAGAAGGAAATGTTACGTTTATGCAATGACACAGACTTACTTTGCAGATACGTTGAAGCAGTGATTACAAGGCTGCCTTATTTGTGTCCCTGTTGTAACTGCCCCCTAACCTCCTTGCCTGCCTGCTGAGCATTTACCCCTGGAAGACAACAGTAGTTTCATGCTGGCACCTACCTCATTCTAATTTTCTGCTTATCTACCAGAGGAGTGTGATCAGACAAGCTATTTGAAAGGTATATTGGGGTTTCTAAGCCTCATGAAACAAGGCAGAGGTTAACCCAGGCAACCATCAGGCTGTAGTTGCAAATTGGCCTGCCTTCAGAGGATAAAAAAGCAGTGGGAGGGTCTCTTCAGGCAAACACAGCTAGTTAGTGAATTGCTAAAAAACCTTGATCTTCAAGTCATAGAAAAAAGGAGCTTTCTGAACTTGGAGAATGATGGTAGACTGGAGGTTGACAGTGAAACATTGGTCACACCCTACTTAGAGCGGATGGAGACACTGCTGCATGGACGTATTCCAGCTGGAGAAGAGCTTTGCTACGAGGGGATGCTCCCAGGTCAGGTGAAGGCAGTGGGATTCTTGCAAACCAGATAGGTAAGTCAGCTCCTCAGAGCTGGATTTCAAACGCAACCTGAACCGGTTCATAATTCTGGGGTGGAACCAGGAATTTCCATGGCTTTGATCAAAATCGTGCAAAAGTAATGGTTGTGCAGTTGGCATGTTTTGAAGTTTTAAATTTTAATTTTGAGAAAATACAAAATGCAAACTAGAATAGGCTGAAATCTGTTTCAATAAAAAAAATTTTGTAAAAAAAAAATTTAAAAAATATCATGGAAAAGAAAATGTTTTTCAAATATTGTTTCAAAGTTGATGGAAAATGTACATCACATTTTGAATTCATCTTCCTGGTGAAAAAACAAAGACTATAAAAATAAAAAATTATAATGTTTGCACTGAAAAGAGACTTTTACACACTATGCCTTCTCTGATTTTTATTTTATTATTTTAACTTCAGCATAATGCATACAATACAGACTCTCTTATTTACCTGAGGTTACAGTAGTGTGAGAAGCAAGATTAATACTTTTCTCCCTATTTTCCAGCTTGCAAAAAATCTCAAAAAAAAAAAAAAAAGATAAATAAGCTTCCATTTATTCCCTGAACCTTCTTTTGGGAAAATTTTTCTACCTTCTAAACTTTTCTTCTGTAAAAATTCTTATAAGTTCTAACTTCATATTCATATCTAGTACAAAGGAAACATAAAATCACTTTGAACAAACGCTTGTCATCAGAGACTGCTGACCTTAGCGTCATTCTCTTCTTTCTATTGTAACTGCAGTTATTGAGATGGTGGGAGAAATATTTTAAGGGAACTCCATATGCATGTTGTGTGTGTGTGTTCGCACAAACATGTATATAGGTACAATATACCATATAGGTGTGTATGTGTGTATATATAAGGGACATGTGTTTATGTTTTCCAGATTACTGGGAACTCTTGTATCAAGACATCAACATTTGATTGCAGCCTGTGAGAATGATAGTTTACACACAACTGAAGAACAGAGTCACTATTTAAACAGTAAGGTCTTCTGTTTCGTGAGACTCTCATCTTGATTGACTCTAATGTAACTTTCTTTTGCCAAGCTGAAGACGAAATGTTTGTCTTGCAGCCCCATTGAAAACTAGAGAAATTACTGTAAGTGCCTCACCCCTCAAAGGAACAGTATGTGATGAAACAGAATATGCCTGAACTTATATTTAATTTTGCTGACAAATGTCTTTTGAGATATTGGCTGTTCCTCAGCTTCTTTTCCAGTCTTCTATATTTATGAGGTATTTTTAATACAGATCTTTCCACAAACTGGTGACACAATGTCATCTCAGGATTGGAATTGGTCAGAACATGTTTGATGCAATATATTTTAACTGAAATATGCTGCTTCTTGTATAATGAAACATTTTGCATAGGGGCTGGTGGTTATGAATGGGGAGTTTTCTGTATCCCAGGATGAGGCCTCTGCTTATGTCTGATCTGCAAGACTGATTGAAAACTTGATCTCTCTATCTCAGAAATAGATGTTTCAACACAATTCCACACCCTTCTATTTGAAAAGTTTTTATTTTCACTTCAAGACCATAAGAAAAAAAAACATAAGAAAAAATTGGAAAGCCTGCACAGTTTTGGAACGGAGCTATTCCACAGTCACCCAGCCTGCTCTGACAGAGACTCTCTCTTCCACAAATAATTGTGCCAGATTCCCAGAAAAGGGTGTAGGGCTACAGCTGTAGTTTTGTTCCTCAGAAGTTATGTTACTTTCATTGTAGCTTGAGCTTCAATACACTATTTCTTTTCAACTGAGTCGTCTATAAGATTGCAGGCAGACCACAGGCATATGAGCAGCCAGAGCTGTGACTTGGCTCATTGGTTCTAGGATGCTGCTAGAGCTGTCCTGGTTGGTTTCAGCAATGTGACTGCTGTGGCTGAGTCTTTTTGTTTGATTGGTTTTTGGTTTTTTATTTAAAAACAAACCCCTTTTTTTTGTTTTTAAAAACCAATTTTTGGTATTTAAAAAAAAAAAACAACAACAGTTTAAAAAAATAATTAAAGAATTTTTGGTGTTTAAAACCAAAACCCAATATTTTGGTTTTTTATTTCAAAACAAAACTAACCAAACAAAAAAACCCACTAAAAAACAACCAAAAGCATTTATAAATATTTGACTTCAAATCCTGCACAAGGGTGACTTAATTGAAGTCCATACCTGGTTGAACAGGGTTAGGCTGTGCCAAAGAAAGCCTCTGTACCTGTTTCATTTGAATCTTATGGAGGCAAGATAGGCAGTTAAGCTGTGGTTTCCAGAAACGTCTCTGATGTGGAGTTAAGCTTTTTTTTTTGTTTTGAACTCCTATTTTGTTAATGAATGTGATGTTAGCTGTACAGCGTGAATTTTAATTAAGTGTTACTCGGTTTAAAGAAACAGTCACATTTTCAACCTTTGAGGTCGTGTTTGGAGATTAGCTAGGTAAGATAAAAGCCTGGCCAACTCCCCTAATTAGACTTTGGTTCTTACAGTATATGCTGAAATTTCTTGGTCATGTTTCCACTCACTGAACTCTCAGGCCAACACACCTTGAACTTAAAGTAATATCCTATTAGGGATGTTTTTTCTTTGGATTCCCTGGAAATCTTAGACTTGATCTGCAGAAAAATTCTTTTTTTTTTTTTTTTCATTTTCCAAAATTAAGGCCATCTTTGAAACTGGAAATAGTTTTGAGAAGTGGTTCTCCTCTTAGTCAAAATACTAACAGAAAATACTATGTTTTTCTTTGAAAAGTATAATGAAAAGAAGTAGACAATTCTATCAAACATTTCTTCCATAGAGGACTTTGTGTTGCCGTTCTCAGAAAAACATAAGAGGTGAATTCTCCAAGTGCTCATAACCTGCCAACCATATCAATAATCAAATGTCTAAATAGTGCTTGAGGAGGTGGCCTTTGGAGAATGAAGCAGAGGTGTCTGTCTAACAGGCTGTGGGAGGAGGGATTCTGATTTCTTGGGCCATATCTGAAAATGGGTCTTGGGGTGACTAAAGTGCTGCAGGAAAATGGGCTGCAGGCTTTTAGGAGGTCCCTTCTGTAGACTTTTGAAAATCTTTGGGAATGGTCTTTGGGAATGGTCTTTGGGAATGGTTTGACAGTGGTTTCTGTACAATTGAGTCTGGCAGGTTGTTTAAATCACCTAATGCGAATGGTGCCCAGCTGGCAGACAGAAACCACGGAGGAGCTTAAAGGTGATGCCACCAAGATGACTGTAGTCCCTTAAGGGGAATATATCCAACTTCATCTTCTCATAGTTGGATTTTATCATTATGCTCAGTAGGATTTTATCATTATGCTCAGCTCTTACAGTGGCTGATCTCTGTACTACTTATATGATGTAGCTGTTAGAAAGTTATTCCCATCCTTCATAATTTTCTAGTGTTTACTTACTCTTGCTATGACACTGCTATTGACTCTGATGTTGTAATTATAACTAATAATCCAGTAATCCTTATAATAGATTGCAACAAATTGACTAATGATTACACAGGAAACTATATTGTGGCAGTCACTGAGGGCTGCCTAGCATCAGACAATTTTAATTAGAGATGACTAATACCTTATCTGACCTCTAGGGTGCAGAGGATATAGACTGCTAAATACTGACATCTCTATTGATTTACATGATCTTAGGGGGGTGGCAGTTTGATAATTGTTCAAATAAAGGAATCTGCTTTTGAAAAAAAAAATACTAGTTTGTGGTGCAGCTGCCATTAGCTTTGGGTGAAATCTGCAGCATCCTGGATTGTCAAAATCAATCAGTTCTGTAAGGAACAGAGGAAATGCCTGCAGAAGTGTCCAGCTCCTCTGCAGGCAAGAAGTTGAAATCTCTTTTTCCTGCATTCAGAAAATATTTTAAAATCCAAATGATATTTGTAGCAATTAAAGTCAGTTACCCGAAGAACTGTGAACACAAACTAGAGAGCCTCTCCGCCCCAGCCTTCTCAACAATGATGTTTCTATTTTGATGAAATGTGTGGCATGTGCCACTGTTTTTTTCAATATATTAATGAGATACAACATGAGAAGCCCTTGGGATCAATAAGCTATCCGTAAGGAACCTGTAAACTACAGATTAGGAAAAGACAGTCCATATATTCTGTGCACAGTCTACACGTGAGAATTCCGCAGTGTATCTTCTTTTGCTTTAGAAAATCTGCAATTGTCCACAAGAGGAAATACCAGTTTACAACAAAGACCATAACAAAGATCAGCAGATACCTGCCTGTTGTGTGGAGAGCTGCCATTCAAGATACTGCTATGATTTCTTCCACAGCACCTCTAATATAGGTACCACCATCATCCCTTCCTTCCTTTTAAATTACTTTCCCATATGCAGCTGTACTGTGAAGCCAGCCCCTCTGTAGTGGCTTCAGGGCAGTGGAAGAAGTGCATTAAATTACATAATCAAATGTAACCATGAAAAGTTAAAATGGGTTCAGCCAGGTACCTTTTCAAATACCGTTTTCATCTTGCTTGTTTTCTAAGCTTTGGGACAGGAGCCTTGTTTAAACATAACTTAGCATAACACCCTGATTTTAAATATGGACTTGCAGGCAGCAGTATAACATATGTGTTAATACAATAACATTGCAGACCTTAGCTGAACCGTAGAGCCATAGTTATTCCACAGTACAAATATAGTAATTCATTAATGATCCTTTGCTTGGATAAAGTGCTTCCATTCAAAACTAATGACAGTGTTAAATTAATTAAGTTATAACTGAAGTTTTTCCATGATGCTATCTTAGAATAATAACCTAGAAGTGGTACCCGCAGCCTAATCAAAATCAGGCTTTGTGGTTTTAGGTGACATACAAACTCTTCTGTAGCCCTGAGGTGAAAATAGTGGAGCATTTCTAAGGGCATTAAGAACCTCAAACACACCTACTGAGGTAATTTTGCTACTTAGAACCAGCTTTTTAAAAGTGTTTATGCATCGTTCCTTTCAAAAGTAGCAAAGGGTAAATGATATGATTTGTACCTGCAGCTACAAATCTGCAGCAATTCACACCTATGTACTTTGAAAATACTTCCCTCATTTTTAAAAATGGGAATTAACACCACAAAGTCTAAGCATGAACCAGTGTGAGCCAGAATACCTTCAGAAGATGATTTTCAGATGTATATTGTTACCTCAAAATGTAAATAAACTGTCTAGGAGAGTTTGTTGTATGAGTTTAGTTACAGAAATAACTTGAAATATCCTAACAGGCATCTGTCTGTCTGCTTAGCTGGCATATTATTGAGAAAACCAGTGTGCTAAATGTGCCACTCTTGGTCGTTTATCTCCAAAGTCACTTTTGAAATTTGTCTTTAGAGTTGCCCTGAAGCACCTGTACTGTACCTGGGAAAGGAATGCACAAAGGAATAGAGCTGTTAAAAGCAAATACTTATAACAAAACTCGGCTTTTTATGTTAAAATAAATAATATGTCTTGTGTAGTTTGCCTTCAAAATGTTAGAAATGTTTCTGTTTGAAGCAGTCCTGTGAAGTGAACAGAAGGCACAGGGAAAGCTCACTTTGAGCTTTCACTCACAGAAGCGTTTTTTGACTAGTGTCCTGTATAAATTAATTTAGCGTCACTTATGCTGAAAGGACATGTTGGCTCTTGATCTTATTGCTCACAGTTAGTTCTCTTTTTACACCGAGAGACAAGAGAGCATCCATCAAATCACAGCATTTAAAAGACAGAGGCAGAGAGGTCTGCCTCTACTTTTCAGCCACAGGAGTTTCTAAACGTGCTGTCGAGTACTGTGTTCAGTTCTGGGCCCCTCACCACAAGAAGGATGTTGTGGCTCTGAAGCGAGTCCAGAGAAGAGCAACGAAGCTGGTGAAGTGGCTGGAGAACAAATCTTATGAGGAGCGACTGAGAGAGCTGGGGTTGTTTAGCCTGGAGAAGAGGAGGCTGAGGGGAGACCTTATTACTCTCTACAACTACCTGAAGGGAGGTTGTAGAGAGGAGGGAGCTGGCCTCTTCTCCCAAGTGACAGGGGACAGGACGAGAGGGAATGGCCTCAAGCTCCGCCAGGAGAGATTAAGGCTGGACATCAGGAAAAAATTCTTCATGGAGAGGGTGGTTAGGCATTGGAACGGTCTGCCCAGGGAGGTGGTTGAGTCACCATCCCTGGAGGTGTTTAAGGTGAGGGTGGATGAGGTACTTAGGGGCATGATTCAGGGATTGGTGGGAATGGTTGGACTCAACGATCCAGTGGGTCTCTTCCAACCTGGTTATTCTGTGATTCTGTGATTCTGTCTTGCTGCTCCCCTCAGCTTCCCAGTGCTGTTCTACAATGCAGACCATCCCTCACACCACTTTGCAATAGAGATGTAATAAGTTGAGATGAGATTTAATTAAGCTGCTGGAATCAGGAAAAGGGCTTGAGCGTGGTTACAGTGCAGGGTATACTTGAGGGATTTTTTTACTGTGCCTGAACCAAGCCTTAGTTAATCTTGAAGTTAATTTGAGATCAAACACACAGAGATTGTTTGAAATCTTATCTGAATCAGGCTGCTAGGTCATTTAAGGCAAATGTTAAGAAAGATTATTTAATTACTGCAGTCTATCAATCTTGGTTGCTGAGATTGGGCTCTTCAGATCAGGGACTGATCTACTACTATTAGATTAAGGTAGTAAATGAGGTAAATTTATTTGCATGTATTTCTTACCACTGTGGCTAGTTATCTGAAAAGCTAGACTCTCTTTATCTGGTCCACAACATGACATAGCTAAAACCTGGGTTATTTTCCCTGGTGTGCAAAGGGCTCGGAGTCAGGCTTTGAGTTTTGACCCATCATCAGTTTAGATAAAAAATCTGCCAACAATTCTGGGTGTATTGCTTTTCCAAATAGAGTAATACCATTAGATAAAAAAACACCAGAACCTGTAACACTCTCTGTGATAGCTGAGAGGCTACAGGAAATATTCACTGTGATACGAGACAGTTACTAAAATTGTTTTAACTGAACTTATCGTACAGTCAGATGTTGACTGAATTCTTGACAAAATCAGCTCATTTGAAAATGCACCTATGTATCAGGAGGCTGGCTTTGTTTCCTCAGCAATGGTTTATGTTAGGACATAGATAGTTTTCATATGGACAAAATTTTGCAGATCTTTTTCCTAGCACATTTTTTTCCCACCTTTTAATGATTTGTTTTGGCTTGCAGTTCCCATAGTGTAGAATTCAGGTTGGGTAGCTGGAATTCTGAAAGGAAAATCTGGGGCCAAATTTCTGCTCTCTGCTTTCTGGTGCCTTCGTCAAGGAAAGTCCCAGGATATGCCTCTGCCTCTCTTCCCAGCCTGTAAAATAACTATCAAAGCTTTTGTCTGTCTTAAAAATCAGCTGAAGCCCTTGACTGACTACAGAAATGAAAAGGGCTTTTAGTTTTCCCTCTGTTTTTAAGCTGGCTAGGACCTGTAGCTCTTATGCCAGTCTTTCCTTTTGGTAACTCTTTCTCCTTCCAAAGAAAGAAGAATATATGAATTATTTTTTTAAAGAAAAATGTTAGTTTCAGAAAAAAAGTTTGCTCTGAATTACAGATATTCAGCTCTTAAAAATGCAAACTCATAGTTCAAACTGTAGCGAGGCATAGATATCTTCTTTCTTGTTGTTATGTATGCAGATGTTTCTGCCTTTGCAGAGAGGACTATATGTATTTTGAGAGACAATGTAAGCCCCACTCTTGAGAGCTTCTTTGTGCGGACCTCTGGAGGTACTTCACCCCTTTCATCAGAGCAGACTTTTGCAGGAGTTCTGAGCATGCTGGTGGTTTTATAATGTACCCAAATGAAGGCTTAGACTAAGTTAACTAGATTAATTTTCAATCCCAACTTCAGGCAGGGTCTGAATAGAGATAAAAGGCTGAGCCCCCAACCTACTGAGTCGCTTCACTTGTAAAAGAGGCTGGAGGAATCAATAACGTATGTGATTTACAGCGTAGCAGTAATAGTGGAATTTTATAGTGGCTTTCAATTGTAGCCTTAAAATTGATTTTTTTTTTACCTTCTGTGTATTAAATATGCATAACACTGCAGTACAGGACTGGAACAAGCCAAATGAGGTGCATTAGATCCCAGCACAGCAAACAAGTCACAGTGTAATGTTGCCACCCATTTATTTTGGGTGCCTAGGGGTTATGATAAGCTCCCTTGGTTCAAACATGCTTGCCACTCTTTCCACGTATATTTCACAAGCCATAGCTGTTAATAATACCAGCAAATTATTGTTTGGTTTTTTTTTTTAAAAAAAGGCATATTCTTTTGTACATGTAAGCAACATCTGGTTGTGATTGGGGAGGAGATTGGTATTGGAAGTAATTCTGAGAGTTTTATAATGCTTCTCCTAAAACTGTCTACAAAATCCCCTCCCTCTTCTGCCCCAAGGCCTAAAAAAGTCTTTTTTTCCCTTTGATATCCTGACACATTCTCTAAGGAAAGCTCTAGTAGGGAATAGACTTGAAGATCCAAGGGAAAAGTTCTTATCTATTGCCTCAAGTTACAGCTTTTACCTTCTTAACACCTGTAATTTGATTGATAACACTTTACAAGATGTGATAAAGACACTTAATGCTATTAGCAATATTTACATGCTAGTAATCTTTGGTCAGAGTTATAGGCTCAGTCATTACCAGAAGCAGTTCCTCTTTTCTGCTGCAAGCTGATTTATGGAGGTGTGCAAACTTCACTTTGGACATGCAGTCTCAGTACAAATATGACCAAGCACATTCTTGTTTCATGGTTAGATCTGTATGAAAATCACTCCGCAGTGCCTCTAGTATTGTTATATTATGAAGCAGCCGTGGACAAATCTGTCTCTGTGACAATGCAAGATAGCAGTCAAGAGATTTAGTGCATAAACTCAGCTTGAAAAAAGCACGTGACTTGGGTATAATGGACACTCTTCCAATAGCACGACCCTGTACTTCATTCTGAAGTTTTCTTGGTCCATACCCCCATGCTTTTGGCACTGAAGGAATGCCATAATGGCACACAAGGCCTGGTTTTGCCCTGATCTGTCTCCTTGTGTGGTTACTCTTTGTTTTCACAAAACGAATGCATTCTGTTCTGTAGTGGTGTAAATGAGTTTTTCCAGGTGTCAGGTAAAACATCAGGGAATCAAACAAATAATTTTTTTTTTAAAAAAAAAAGAAAAAAAGAAAGAAAATCAGAAACCAGGATCACCTCAATATCCCCGGGGGCTGTGGAGCCATATCAGCAGGAAAAGGAAATTTCAGCTTGGCAGATCTTGGGGAGAAGAATAGGCCAAGTCTATAAGACTTACAGAAGTTAGGGGCTGTTGGTGTTTAATGACAGTCCTGCCAGATGAGGCTTAATAGAATTTTGCACCTACAATACTACAGAGCTAAGCAAGGAGGGATCAGGTCCAGGTCCTCGATGTTTGCCAAGCTTGTTTCTACTTTGATCTCCTTCCAAGGCAGCACTTCTCTCCGTGCCTCCACAGTGTGAAATCCCAGCCTCAAAAAAGTCCTTGCAGCCAATGTGGTTGGCTGTAGCAGGCCGCTAAGCTCTGATTAGCTCCCAGAGTAAAACGATTAATGAAACAAGTGTTCCTACTCATTCCAGGTGAAATGGTGGGTGCCAGGTGGCTGGAGCTCTGCCCAGGGAAGCAGCCAGAGGTCCCCCTCCCATCACTCTTTTTGTATCCCAGCTTCTCCAGTGGGACAGAAAGAGAGACAATGTTTTTAAAGCTCTTCCTGACCACTCATTCTGCAGGGAAGTGTGTTTTATATATATATATTTTTTTTTTTGTGTGTGTGTGTGGTATTTTTAAATCTTAACATCAATGATCTTTGTAAATGACAGAAAGTAATGCCTTAAATACCTGTTCAAAAAGCAACTTTATTATGATCTCCTCAGCAGGACAGTTGTGCTTTTTATTTCTTCACTTCCATTGCAGAGCACTGCTAATTAAAGATGTCATGTAGACCCACACAGGAAGGAAAGAATTTCACAAAATATCCTGTTTCCCACCCGTCGGATGGGAATAGAGTGGGGGGAGAGAGAATGAATCAAAGGATGAGCAGAAGAATATAAGTTAAAACTGCAATAGTGACAATGAGAGTTTGTTCTGTTCCACAGGAGCCTGTCCCAAGAAGGGATTCCTGGTGGGACGTTTCCTGTTCACATTGTCGTCTTTCTCATGAGAATCCACTCTCAGACCCCATGCCTCCTTGTGGACTGTAACAGATGGTGGCGTCCAAGTGGACCCTGACTGAGCCAAGTAAGGAAGAGTCAACAATATGAGACAGTACTGGTAGTGCTGGAGTGTGATCCACAGCCAATGCTCATATTACAAGAACTACATCAAGAATAAGACATGTGAATGTGGCTACTCCAGGTAAAAATAATGCAATAGGTCTCAAGAATGTAAAGACACTTCAAGAAATTTCTTCCATTTTGAATACTGCATATTAAATGATACCTATGGCTTCCTGATCCTATGAAGAGATTTTTTGAGAAGTATTAAGCATATCTGATGCTTAACAAGACTGCTTAGGAACAATCAAGAGATATTTGGTACTCTGTGCTATCGACCCTGGAACAGCTGTTCTAACAGTGCTGATGTTGATCTAGATTCCTACTCCCATCCATCTTGAGTGAAGAACACTCTCCGAGAGGGTGTTGAGAAAACAATACTGGCTGAGCAGATATTGTAAGTATGTCATTGTTCAGTTGTGTAGTGGCACACTGCACCTATGTCCTGGTGCTCCCAAGTATCCTATTGAGAAACTGGTAGCACTAGGAAGCCAAGATCCACTAAAATGTGCCATTAGTGAAAAATCACACACTGTGGAGTTGGAAACCTTCATCTTTAACCTGATTATTCTTGTAGAATAACCTATTCAGATAACACTTGACCTTATGGAAAATATCCAAGATTATTCTTTTAAACTGTTAGCTGAAAGTGATGCCTTTGATAAAAGGAAGAATCTCTTCCTTTGGTTACCCTCTCACTAGTAAGCCACCTTATTAACTGAATGTCTAACTCTCATTTTCAGAAGTTGGGTATGCACCTAGGTGTGGAGGACAGGATTATGGAAAGGTCTACTTTCACATGGAGGAAGATTGGGGCATAAAACAATTTAAAAAGCATGTGAGGCAGCAAGAATAGAAAAAATTATGTCTGATATTGTTAATGTTTTTAAATTAAAAAAAGATACCACCAAAATCTAACAGAGATGAACTTCCCTAATAGGAGGCAATTATCAGATAGTTCTAGAGAAATAATCTATAAACCACCAGGAAAGAAAATTGCTATTTTTCACCCAATCAAAATAACCACTTTTGGGGAATAACTTTTATTCCTGGCAAGTTGGCAGAAACTTCACAGGGAATTGATAAGAGAACAGCAATGCTGTCTGGTACTCTTGGCCAGCAGCTGTATGCCTGCCTGGCTGAGAGCAACCACTGAAACCTATTAGCATCACATGAATAAATGCAAAGGCAGAACCCTGTCCTGGCAGGGAGAAAGAGGCCATATTGCTCCAGAGAAAGCCCTAGAATTGTCTTGGGATGTTTCTTGTGAAATTAAATATACGTTTGAATTCCTGCTTCTGTTAAAATGATACTCTATTCCCTACATTTCACCGAAGTTTTTATAAATTACTAATCTTAGTTGATCCCTTTATTGGATTATAAATGCAAATGGTGGAAACTTGCCAGAGGCTGGATTTTCAAAAACATCATCACATCCTGGGGTTTCCAGTTTTGTCCCTAATGACACTGGACAGAAAGCTGTGGTCTTTGCACAAGCAAAGACTTGGCTATGCACTTTTGCAATAGAAGGTGTGCTACTGCTTTTTTAAAGACCTCTAGTGGTCTGTTTGGAAGAAATCAATGAAGGTTAGACAATACAAGTTTCCATGGAATACAAAAATAAAAATACTCAAGGGCAACACAGAGCTTAAATTATTTCAACTCTATGTTTATCTAGAACAATGATAGCAACAAAGGTGAGACTGCAAGCTGGTTAAAAGACATTTTAGATGCTCTCTATTACATCTTAAAGAACAATCACAGGAAAACTATGTTTACCTAGAAATGGATAAAGCTCACTCAGAACGAATGTTTCTTTTTCCAGAATTACTCTCCTGCCACTGTCGTTCAGGAATGATTGCAGAGCAGCTGTTCTGTGATAACACCCCTTAGAGGTAAAACCATCAGTGGACAGGTGAATATTTTCTTTCCATTTTCATATCATTGTCTAAAACAGAGGGAATATCATACAATTTCTTATCATATCTGAGAGTTACCCATCCAGATCAAGATCTCAAAATGCAAGAAAGATGCCTGTCGGTTGTGAGAGATGAGAGCAAGCACTACTAAGGAGAATTCCTAGAAACTCTGTGCTTCACAGTCACAGTGACAAAATTCACACTTATGATCCTGTATTTAAGTATTTTCAGTTCCAAATCCTACTTGGGAAACATAGCTTAATTTATGTTGGGCTTTTTGGTTGGGTTTGTGGTTTTTTTCCCTATTGACCAATTGTTAACCTGAAATCACTGTTTATATCATTCAGTAGTTTATCACAAAAAACACCTGTGTGGGACTGAATGTGATAAGGGAATTTTCAATACATCACTCTTTTCTGTTAGCAAGGTGTGAGCATGTATAGAAGTTACTATTTGTCTCCTATTTAATTAAGATAAAGGAATTATAAAATGGGGTGTGCTCTACCTATGGTCAATATGTAAAATCACACTTGAAGAGATAAACTGTACATTAAATGTAAAATCAATGTCTCAAAAATGTTCACTTAGGGATTTTATCATGCAGTCGTGTTCAATAGCAAATCCTGGTTTATTATCTTTTTTCTGTAATAGTTGTTAATGGCCATGCCACAGTGAGTTATTCATTTATATCACAATTCTTGGGAATTGTGTCTGGGCAGATTCTGGATTTTATACTGGATTAGTGCTTGCAAGGATGTATGTTTGAATACAAATGTAGAAAGAATCCTAAATCTAATAGAGTGGTTTTGGCCAAACAGTTCCTGAAGGACTCTGCTGAGAGTGGGATCATCTTTGTAGCTTCACTGCCAATAGAATGGAAAGAGGACTTGCTCTTTGAAGACACTTGCTTGAAAACACCCTGCACTGAGGATAACACAATTGGGGGAAGAATAGTCTTTGTGGGCAGCACTGTCCCAGGAGTCATGAATTTTGACACCTTCTCCTTTAGGCATATTGCTGAATTCAGTAGCCTCAGCTTTTTTTTTGTGAATCTATGCAATGCCTTCTGGAGTTCTCTGATAAAATATCAATGCTACTATTTTAATCAACGTGTCTCAGTTATTTTGGCTTGAAGCTTCTAAATTAGTCTTGCTCTATGCCTATTACTGCAACAAGGTAAGATTGATCTGCTCCACTCAAAATGATGTACCTGGGCACCTGTTATGTATCCTTCACACAAACAGCTGAAGAACATTTTCTGCATAGAAATGTTGTTAACCAACCTGAGGCATTTTCCTACCTCTATACTTAGTATGCAAATGCATAGTCTGGCTTTTGGATTTGTTGAACACCTGGAGCATCTTACCACTCTTTGTAGAGTTGATTCTGCTTATCTTATTTTCTCAAAATTTAAAAAAAATCTGGTTTTCTCCTGCACATGAGACAGGACTTCTCAATAGCATAATGCAGTCCTTTTAGGATGCTAGTCTGTTGCTAGACTCTGTAGCTAGCAGAGGTTTTCCCATACAAAGGCATTTAAATGTTGCTTCTGCTGAACTGAAAAGGGTGGACTTGGCAAGCTTATTGGCTTAATGAGGTCTGCAAACTGTCTTTGAATCCCATGATGGCAATTGTTAGTACTTTTCAACATAACATTCTTTATATGGTGCTTAAGTGAAGGTCAATAAGACTTAGCTATTAACATAAATAAATAAATAAATAAATAAATAAATAAACCCTGGACCCATAATTAACAGATGTTTGTGGTCCTGCAATAAGTGAAAGTATTTAAACAGCACTTTGGCAGAAACCAAATGCTGAAGTAATCCTTTGGTTAAAAAGCAACATTGGTGCGTAGCCCGGTGGGAAGGACTCCCTCCCTGAGAATAAGTAACCTCTGGGTTCAGGGATCATCTAATTACACAACCAAACCAAAATGTGACCAAAAGGAGGGTGCTTGGAAATACTTCCACCCTTACCACTGTACCTTAGGGGAGCATCTAGCTTGCAGCAGGGTAACCTACTCCATTGGAGACAGCTGCTTCAAGCTCTGGCACCTCACCCCATTTCCCTCTGCATTGCTTCCACATTCGGGACAGCGCGAAACAGGCAGCATGGAGGAAAGCTGCCCAGCTGGCGGGCTGCACTGAAAGTCACAGTATGCTTGTCTCCTTTAAACTAAGGGATAGTGAATGGCATTCCCAGGGAGGAGAAACAGTGGCTTCAAACACCTCAGGAAGCCAAAGGATTTATCTCTTGCAGCCAGATTACTGAATAAAAAGGGGGAGAACACCACTTCTTTCTTTGTGAAATCTAGCCTTTTAATTTCCTTTGCTTTTACTACATGTGTCCAAAAATGAAGTGTTTCATTTTGGGGGTTAGAACCAGCTTTTCAATGTAAAATGATGTTTTGTCTTTAAAAAAAAAGCTAGGATGTGTGTGGAGTTGTGTTAGTTTAATCCAAGCTTCCCAAATATTTCCAATTCAGCAGTCACATTGAAAATAAATTCAATTATTCATGTAGCTGTATTCATTTGACACACGGTAGCAGTGAGATGATAACACAAATACAAGTATTTCATTTTAACACATTCATTTACACAGTGAATCAGGAAGTCTCTGCATGAGAATTTATGTTTTAAATTCAGGGCCTGGATTTGTAAGCACATATGATGGAGATAGGTAATAGAGTACAAATCCCACTTAGATTTGAGTTCCCCCTCCTGTTAAAGCCTGTACCTTGTGGAGTGTAGCTGATAGTTACTTGCTTTAATAGTAACAACCCTGTGTGGGCTGGAATGAAAGCTTCTGACAATAAACATCAGCTCTATTGACTTGACTAGTTTTGATCCAAGTATTAGGCTGTTTTCTGCTGATGACTGTGGTGTAAAATGAGAGACACATCTGTGCCCAGGCTGAGCAAATGAAACCCCATTAATGGCAACAAAATCTGCGGAGGCTGACTGGCCATCTCATTTATCCTTCTAAATATAAATGAAAATCATGTGCAAAATTTTGTTAATAAAACAAGTGGCACCTTTGGTTATTTTAAGCCTGGAGTCTGCCAAATGCAAATGCAATAAATAATTTTAGAGAGAGAACTGGGTAGGCAAGTCCAAAATCTATTTTTGTTTTTTTTTTTAATAAGATGCCAAGAGTGTTTGATCAGCATGGGAGAGCAATTTGTTGACTCATGAGCCTAGCTCTCTCTGATTACTGCTTACATAGCACTTTGGAAAGGTTGGCCAAATACCTTCAAGTCAAGTACCTTGTTATTATGAGCATGAGTGCCAATAACAAAGA